>CAUYUJ010018248.1:312500-487500 GCA_963575745.1 Prorocentrum cordatum | reverse complement strand
GTCGCAGGAGTGGTCGAGGATCTTGTCTGAGCGGCCCCGCGGGTGAGGCAAATTGAATATAATCCAGCTGTCCTCAGAGCTTTGGCAGGCGAACGCTTGCGCTCGCAACGTGGTGTGTGCGCATTAAGCGATTGCAGTTGAATTGTGAGTATTGTTGTTGCTCTGCCCCATCTCAACAGGATTGCATCTGCTCTCGTTTTTATATGTTGCCTCTTGGACGGAATCGGAAGACAAGTTCGCCCTTCCACGCGTGCAGGCTGTCCGGGCACCTCGTGCTTCATCCGTGTTCCAAGCTGATTGCATGGTGCATGCTGTGCGTTATGTTGGCGTCATGCTTGTTAACATTCGCAATGGCACGCGCAACAGGTGCAGCCAGCAGCGCGCGCGCAGAATTCTGCGGCGCACGTCGTCTGATCTTGTTGCGCATATTTTAGCTCAGGTATTGTTTGTCAATTAAGCACGCTCCCTCTGTCCTCTCTTTTGTTGTCCTCTTCTTTCGCCGTTCTCAATTTCCTTCGCTCTGTCCTGGTTTTCCAGTTTCTTGGCTGCTCGTCATTTCGGTCTCACACCAAGCTTCTCAGATGTCTGGCGCAGTTTGTTCAGCCCGTTGATGCGAACAGGGTGTCTTCCGAGGTGACTTGCAACGTTGCGCGCGCGCGGGTGCCTCTCGATTGCAATCTGAGCTACGCGGGAAGAAGCAATTGCCGAGCATTATAATAATCTTGCGTCGCAAAGCTAATTCTCAAATGCTTGCTTACTTGAAAATAAGATCTGTTGGCGTAGGTAAGTTTTTGTTCAGGTTCCGTTGCTTTTTCTTTTAAGTACTAGTGAGTTTGAAATGCGGCTCTTTCAGAAGCAATACAGATCACTCTATAGGCCCCAACTGAGCGTTGATTCCTGTGCGAAAGAATGTTTCGCACTGCATATGAGCGCGCCAGTGATCCCCGACATGTTGGGAAGCCTTTAGCCACCTCGTCTGGGCCGCGCGTTGTCAGAAATGCCAGCCCAGACGCATTTGTTGCGCGGGCGTCGAACTCGCCGCGGCGAGACGCGGGCGGGGCAATATATTTCCGCAACGCATTGTTTGCAACAAAAAACATAGCCTCTCAGCCTTATCGCTGAGGTTAGGAGAGCTCCGTCGGAAGGGTGGTTTTTCTAATGGGGTTTTACATTTGGTGTGCAATGATAAGCCGCATTTAATCCCTCGTCTCCTTGATCGCCTCCCTCGGCTCCTTTGCGGTGGTAGTTTAAGTATTGCTGGGCATCGTTGTTTTCAAGTTATGGACAATAAGTTATGGATCTTTGCAAATTCGTGTTCCTACGATCCCCCTCCTTTCTCTCCGTTCTCTGTTTCTGTCTGCGATTCGCCGGCAGATGACTGCCTAGTTAGTGGCCGGGACTTCTCTGACACTTCAGATGAAGCGGCGTTCTGCCCCCAGCCCTAAACTGACGTTGGTGAACTCCAAGCATTGGGCTCGCAAGTTGGACCGGTACGGATTTCCGTGCACGCGTGGTGTCGAGCGGGACACGTTGCGCGTGGGTGCGTCTTCTAATGGCCATGTTTGTTGTCTTGCTTCCGACTCCTCTCTGGCCGGTTGCATTCCCAAGAGCTTCCCTTACGAAGGGTCACGCGCGAGGTTTCATCACGTTTTAACCCAGCAGTTGGAAAGCATTGCGCAACATGTTTGTTCTTCTTGTAGTCGCTTGGTTCCTTTAGTTGGCCTTCATCTCGGTGACTTGCATGATTTCGCAGCCATGGGGATATCAGCGACACTATCATTTCCGTTGTTTCTGCGTGGCCCAGAGCGATGTGCTATGGTGGCGTCGCGCGTTGTTCAACGTCGCTGTGGTTGCGCCTGTTAACAATCGCAAAAGCACGGTTGCTGTCATGCGTCCCCGGATTTGGCAGAGTCGCACTCGCGAGTGTAGTGTTTTCGCAACGAGTCGCGGCGTGATTTTTAAATCTTTCGGCAGCCCGTAATTCACGAGGCGTTCGAGGAACTCCAGACGCATTGTAGCTGCACCGGCGCCCCTGCGAGGTGCGCGCATAGCCACGCGTTCGGAGATGTTGATTGCTGACCAAAGATTTCTAGCTTTGCTGTGAAGAGTCGGCCTCTGGGTTCTTAACCGGAGCATTTTTTGAGAGGCTTCTTCTTTCTCTCTGCGGTCGCGCCATCAATTTCATGTTCTTGTCCACCCGTCCTCGTTCCATATATGTCTCTTATCCTGCTGCTGTTCTCTCCCGTTTTCATTCTGCCAATCTTGCCTGCCAGGTGCGGAAAGACCGAGGATTCGCGCCTACGATGGTGTCGCTCAAACGAGATATTGAGAATGTATTAAACAATGCCCTCGCGCCTTGATCTCGAAAGCATTGAGTTGGCTCGTTGCTGAGTGGTACGATGCGCGCATGGTACCCGGCGTCGATACATAAATATTCCTCGGTGTAGGAAGCCAGCCGATCGTTATTGCGAGAGGCCCACGCGTTTCTGTAGGAGTTCCCTGGGCCATTGCCGCAATTTTGGTTGTGGTGATCGCATGCTACCTACGCCTCGTAATTGTCGCGTCGCGTCGTCTGATTCGTTTATCGTTCACGTCGACGACATTACGCGAATCGTGCAGATGGATGTGTCTCATGGCTTTCTTCATTTTGGCCGTGATCTGCTCGCGCCAGGAGAGGGCATGACCCAGGGTAGTAATATTTCCCCTGGTGTTTGTAACGCTGTGTGCTGTTACCTTGAACGGAAGCAACGCCTTCCTCCTGCCCCCCCCATGTCCAGCACGTCAATGGCGCCATCTGTCGCTGGACGGATGACACAGTTGAAATCTGATGTTTTTGGGCAAAACACGGCAATGATGAGGAGGGAAGCGGAGCCGTGAGTGCAGCTACCCGGGATTTCGTTAAAGATGTCTCGTCTGCGCACACTGGAGCCGCGCATTCTCGCATCGCCCGCAAAACCAATCATGTTTGCTTGAATCTGAAAGTTGAAGATTCTTCAGTGTTCGTTGGTTTTGATGTCATCTTGGGCCCCTGTGCCCAGCTGCGCCCTCATATCCGGAATGTCGATTTGCTCTCTGCCCCCCCCCCCCCCCTCCCCCCCTTCCCCTCGCTATCAGGCTTGGCATGCGAATCGTTGCCTCCAGGGGAAAATTGGCAGTGTCATTGGATTGGTTGCGCAATGTGTGGATCGGTATCTGGCTGTCGACCCAGAGCGTTCGATTGCGTTTCTGTTTCTCGAATTGCGGTGCCTGGAGCACCCGTGGCAGGCCCTCGAAGTCGCTGCGTCCAGGTTGTTGTTGTGGCATCCCTATCTCTCGCGCGTGTCGCGTGCTCTTATTCGTGCCAAGGCGAAATGGGCAACCAATGCTTAATCCTTGCGTTGCTGCTTCCCCCCTCTTCCGTCCCCCCCTTGCACGGCCCATCGACATCTGCTGTCGCGCATCTGTGATGGCGCGGTGCGAGCGATTCTGGCACCCCGGTTGTTTCTCGCCTGTGCTGGAGGAGTGCGAGCACGCATGATCCGTGGTGCATGTTAATATTTCGCAAAAGTAACCTGGGCCGAATTTGCCTGCATGTGTAATTCGAATGTGCTCACGCCATCCATGCGTGTTCGTTTTCTCCCTGTCTCCCCTTTTGTCTCGCTCTCTGTTGTTTCCATGGCCGTTGCGCGCTCAGACTACAGCCCAGTGAAGTAGGCAAAAATCGTCAGAGTCAGGAGCGATCCATCACCGTCCTATGGCATAGGAAAACTACATATTACATCCTATGACGCAGGGATTGCATAATCCCCATCCTATGACGCAGGGGCGGTGACATCCCCAGCCTCTTCATCCTACGACGTAGGATTGGCACCCTCGCGCTCCCATGACGTTGGGACGCTACCCTCATCCTCCTCGCCATCCTATGACGCAGGGGCGACGCTATCCCCAATCCCATGACGCATGGGGCGGCGCGCTCACACTCCTATGACGCAAGGAGGGCGACCCCCCAAAACCTCACCATCCTATGACGTAGGGGCGGCATCCACCCCATCCTCTGACGCAGGGGCGGCGACCCTTCCATGCCTCGCCATCCCATGACGCAGGGCCGCCCCCCCCCCCCCCCCCCCCGCCATCCCAAGACGTAGGGGCGGCGACGCCCCCGAGCCTCACCGTCTTATGACGCGGGAAGGCACCCACTCCATCCTATGACGTCGGGGCGGCGACCTCCCCAAGTCTCGCCATCTTGCCACGCGGGGAAAACGCCCCCCCCCCCCTCCTACGGCGTAGTGGCGCTAGCCACCCCCATCCTATGACTTGCCCCTGTCGGGGCTCCTACTTATTTTATCAGGGATCGTTTTCTTGCTCAAATTGTGCCGTTGCCCCCCCAGCCAGGCTACAATTGTTTCCTCGCGTGTCATTTCAAAATCGTGCTCTCGCGTGGGACTTCCTCACAATTTACGCAGGACATTTTTCCAATTCGTTCAAACACCGCGCCCTCGACTTTCAGGAATCATGCTCTCGCTTTGGCATTTCCGCTTCAGTTTCCAGGAATCGCGCTGTCGTTCGAGAGTTGCTCGCGATTCATGCAGGGTTCACGCTTCAGCAACCCGCCTGCT
Organism: Prorocentrum cordatum; assembly: GCA_963575745.1. Classification (NCBI taxonomy): domain Eukaryota; class Dinophyceae; order Prorocentrales; family Prorocentraceae; genus Prorocentrum; species Prorocentrum cordatum. The sequence continues at coordinate 482,905 of CAUYUJ010018248.1, read as the reverse complement.
TGACGTGGCCTCTTGGGCCCGCCTTCCCGACCCGCCCGCTATGGTGCGCCCGCCCGATCAGCCCGTTTGGTTCTACCACGTGTTTTCTGTTCCGAGCCTCTTCTGGTATTTTCTCTCGTGCTCCATTTTTCCCCCTCCCTTTTCCATCCGTCCTTTCTCCCCCTGGTGTAGGACCTGGGCGAAATGCACATGGCAGGTAAGGAAGATATACCCCCAAAGGGGCACGACCGCAGACCCAGAGGGCGGTTACCGAGGGTTTGGGACCTACGAGTCGAGTGGCACGCGAGCAGACAGGAACGAACAGTCTTAAACGGACTGTTGTTGAATTCTCGATTCTTTAAAATTGTTCTTGATCCCCAGAAACGGTTCCGCGCGCTCTCGTTTTGACGCCGGCAGCAATTTCTATGAAAGCGAGGCTCCCGCTCGAGCGCAGGTTTGATTGTAAATGTGTGCCGCTGAAGGTCCGGCTACGACGACGACGGTTCCTGTTCGACACTTCCTCACAGTTTTCCCCAAGACACCCTGGCCGGCCAGGCCCCCGAACTCAGGAACGGCGCTCTCGTTCGAGATGTCCTCGCAATTCAATGAAGTTGGCGGAGGCCCAGCCACGACGACAAGGGCTCTTGTTCGATATTTCCTCACGATCTACTCCGGGAGCCCCTGGTCAGGAAGGCTCCCGAAGCCAGGAACGGCGCTCTCGCTCGAGACATCCACGTAATTCAGTCGAGTTGTTGAAGGCTCAGCTGCGACGACAAGGGCTCAGGCTCGGTACTTCCTCATGAACTATTCCGACAGGCCCAGGCCAGAGAGGCCCACGAATTCAGGAATTGCGGTCTCTCTCGAGACTACTTCGTAATTCAGTCAAGCTGGGGGAGTCCAAACTACGATGAAAAGGGCTCCCGCTCGATGCTTCTTCATGATTTACTCCAAGAGGCCAAACCCAGAGAGCTCCGAAGTCAGGAACGGCGGTCTCGTTCAAGACGCTTTCGTACGTAACTCAATCGAGTTGGCGGAGGCCCTGCCACGACGACAAGGGCTCCCATTCGATGCTTCCTGACGATTTGCTCCGAGAGGCCCTGGCTAGAGAGGCCCTTGGACTCAGGAACGGCGCTCTCGCTCGAGATTTTCTCGCACTTCAGTCTGTGGCCGACGAGGAAGATATTCCACCCCCAGAGGGGGTTTGATCGAGCACGAAGCGTGCGGGTATCGAGGGTTGGGGTATACAGAATGAAGACACGTGTGTAAGTAAGAACGACCAGTCTTAAAGTGATTGTTGCTGGTATTGTTGCTGTTGTTGTTGTTGTGGTTGTTGTCGTTGTTGATGTTGTTGGTGTTGTTGTCGCTGCTGCTGCTGTTGTTGTTGCTGTTGCTGCTGGTTCGTTCATTTGCTGGTTGCTTCTTGTTGTCGTCTTCCTCGCACACACCCCGCGAACGACCCGCGACTCATCCGCGTTCCAGCCCGCGCCCGCTCCTTCACTCTTACCCGCAACTGCGGGGGGCTACATAACTTATGTCACATAGGCTATTCTGCGTACACCAAGCATGTTACACCATTCATTATGTACTTGCACCTCATGGCTGGTGCCACACTGCTTGTCCGACATAGCTCACACCTGCTTCACAACATAGGGTACTTCACATAGTCGGCACTTTACACCACAAAGTGGGAACCTCAGGTATGGCACCACATATCTTGTGCCATAACTATTACATCACGCAGCTTTCCCCACGTGTCTTGCACCACAGAGCTTACACATCGTTAGTGTAATGGCTGACTGCCAGCGTTCAGGCTGGCAACCATGTTCTTCTAATCCTGTCGCTATCGCCTCGCTTACTCCGACTCCGAAGAGCCACAGCGTGGACGGCAGATAGGGCAGCGAATATAAGAACGGTGAGAAAGCTACAGAGATATATGTGTTCATTCTTCCGCCGCGCTTCTGCACCATGCTGGATTACTCAGGCACAGTTCCCCGACACCTGCAATTACAGGATCCAGTGCTGAGGCAGGGCTCTCAGAGCCTGGCGTTTGCGCGTCGACACGATGCTGGCGTTCAGCAGGCTGGTGATTCATTGGCTTGCGACACACCGCCGCATGCATGGAAGCACCTGATGCCACTCTTCTGGGGGGGAATTTTCGTCGAAGCGTCTTGGTGCCGTGCGCCCACCTGGGAAACACATCCTGCTCAAAAGGGGACCTGTTGGGAAGTGTTGGGGGCCTTTTAGGGGCCTCCTGAAGTTCTCTTGGGGGCACCTTGGAGGTCTTGGGAGCCACCTTGTGGGGAAGGCTTCTCCTCGGGCCTGCTAGGACCCTCATGGAGATTGGGCTGTCTCGGCGGCCATTTGGCGGTACCAAGCAGGCTGCCGTGCCGATCTGCCCTCTCATGTGTTGCCCGTCCGCCCAGGCGAGCAGATCATCGCCGCCTGGCAGACCACAGGGGTGGTGAAGGCGGGTCCGTGCACATCTTCTGTGGCTCGAACGCCCTTTCTCTTTTTTGGGCGCTTGGTTGTGGGGGCGGCAATACCCGAAGACAGAAACATGAACATAAACTTTCGGAGCTCCGCACGGATTTCTCAGATCGGCGAGGGGCCCCCTGGCGGCGCCTCCGGCGCCCTGGCGCGCTCCGCGCGCCAGGGAGGGGGGCCCAGCGCCGATCCGAGAATTTCGCGCGGACCTCCAGACGTTAGTGTTTATGCATGTTTAATTGTTTTAAGCGTGGGCGGCAGGACACAGGGGGGGAGGATCGAGGATGAAACGTGGCCCCGAAGGGGCCCTAAGCCTTCTCTGAACTGCCACCGCGAGCTCCACAAAGAGGCTGGAGACGCGGGCGTTTCTTCATCACCCGTTTCATTTTCCACGAACGCCCGGTTTTTGGTGTTTTTCGAAAGCAGAGGTTGACGAAGATAAGGAGCATCATGGTGCTTTCAGTATGTAGCTGGTTTGGTCCGTGCAGTGCGATTTTTTGGGGAAGGGGTAGAGACAGGCAGAGGTCAGAGCAGAAGAGGGTTCGGATTCGGAGGTGGCAGATTGACGAGCCATTTGGATAGATCTTGCTCAGTAGGTAGTTCCGAGCACCTGCGATCCCGAAGTTCAGCACTTCAAAAAGGGTCGCGCACATGCCCTTGCCGTTCTTTGAAAACCAGAACGGTTGCTCTCTTCGCGCTTATACATGTTATTGTTCCTTGTGTTTTCGAAGCCTTCGGAGACATAATCATGAGACTAATGCAGATGTGAACTTCAGGTTGCGCGTTACGAATGTTAAGTGTTTGCGCAGTGTCGTCCATGAACCATGGTAGTCTAACCAAGCTGTGTTCGTATTCATGTTCGTCTGCCTCCCGCGTCATGTGGCCCCCATCCACTGCACACATTTAGTCTTATGAAGCATCTCGCATATGATGCTGACGACCTTGACTTGAAATTTTGATATTGTGTGTACCCCGTCTGCACCTGTCATTCCCTCCGGGTGCAGGTGTGTCGAGCCACTTCGTTTCGTATTGAGCGTCCCATGTTCAAAGCTTAATTTCTGTTGTCCGGTGTTGTTGTTCGCTACACTTGCTCTGCTTTTGTCGCATTTGCAGTCTCTTTAGTCTGGCCCCACTGGCGTTCGCTCAGGATACGAAGAGCAATGCCACGGACCTCGTCACCGAGACAGACCACCGGTGCAATAAGCATGCCTCTCTAGGTAAACAATGGGTTTCCAAAGCAAAGCATTCCGTCAGGCGATGGGCAGGTGTATAGGTGGACGGATGGCTGGTGGACAGGAGGAAAGTGAGAGGGAACGCATGGGGTGGATAGCATCAGGTTTTTCACACTAGAGAGCGCCGAACGTTGGCAGCAGTCTGTGCACAACTCTATGTGTCTCTTCTGAAGCAGTGATGGTGTGCCGGTGTGCCCGCAGAGCGGGAGTTGCGGCGGCACCGCAAGGCAGAAGCCAGCGCGAGAGTCTCCTATCATAGGGCGTCCTCCACCTCCGCCCCCTCGTCCTCTCCAGCAAGGTGTTCCTGGCCATTCGTGGAGCTCTTCCTCGTCCCAAGTGCTCTTGAGGCCCTCCCGGGCATTCGTGGCACTTTTCGGGCGATCTTGAGACCGTCGTGGGGATTTTTCAATGCAGTACAGGGCTTGAGGTTTCTTTTGGGCCTCTTCTGCCATCTAAGTTCCTTCTAGGCTTCTCTTTCGGCTTCTCTCAAGCTTCTCCCGGGGTATGCTTGGGCCGTCTTGAGCAATATTACGGCCATGTGACGTTACCTGAGGCCCATGTGATGCGTCGCTCGTAAGGGCCAGAAGTCCCAACGTCACACAATATAATGCGCCACCCACCCAGATGTATTCCTCTCAGGGGGGGTCTAGCTTTGCAATCTTAGAAAGACGGGCTCCCCCCTGAGGTGCCACAAGGTGGCTCGACAGGCTCGCAATACGGTCCCAGTTGCACCAAGTAGGCCAGAAACATACATTGAAACAAGGATTGTGATGACTTCCCCAGAGTTCCCGAACCAGAGCTCACACATGCTCATCTGTAGCCCAATCTCCGCCGCCGGGCCTGTGGGCGCCCGCCCACGTGGTCTCCGCGCCGTGGGCGCCAACACGGTCCCGGCGGACGAGCTTGCCCAGTCTTCGCCCACTGAGCCCGTGGGCGCCCATTGGGCCCCGGCGGTGGGCCCCGGCAAGATCTTGACCGAACGTCTGGTCTCGGCGGCAGGCTAGCCAGAGAATGCTGGCATTGCGGTCCTGGCCACAGGGCCCTGCCCGAAGGACCCCGACTGTACGGTCCGAGCTTCACAGTCCTGGCCACAAGGTTCTGGCAATAGAGCGTAGGGGCCCGCTCGCAGGGTCGCACCCATGGGGCCGTAATTATCCCGATTCTGAATCCAGACTACCCCCCTTTCCACCACCAGGCATTGGACGTTGCATAGATCTTCTGTACGACCAACATCACATAATTTTCCAGCAGCCTGTTCCTTTTTTTGACACCCCCGCTCATCACTGTCACGTAACTCTATTCAGAGGATTCGATGTGACCTTTTCGGTGCGTTCCTGTGAGCCCAGACCGTATGACATATTACAACGCGGGCCACATGCTCGCGCACATGTCAAATCCGCTCCAAAGCGAACGCGTTCCAGAATGCGAACAACAAATCATCACAATCTTTGCTCAACCACGCATGCCAGATGTATCTGAGCGCGCTCCGTGAAATTCTGACATTGCGAAAGCCTTACGGTCGGTGCCGCCGACCCTGAAAGGGGACGGCGACGACGGCGGCGGCGACGTCGACGACGACGCTGACGCTCTGGAACCCATCGTGGGCCCACTTGGGAGCCTCTTTGGTCCTGATGGGGGGCCTCTTGGGGAACTTCTTGGGGAGATTCGTGGTCACTTGGTTCCGCCCTGCAGCGGATCTGAGGCCTCCTGGAGGCATGTAGCAAGCTACGCGCCAACCCTCAACAGCAGACACGAGTGAGGAGGGAACGGAGTGAGGAGGGACTTTAAAGGAGGTTGGGCAAAGGCTAGAAGTAGCGAGTTTGTCCGCGGCCGTCTGTGCTCAAGCGGCCGGTCGCCAAGATATGCTTTCGCTTCATCGTGAGGCACACGATTTGCCAGTGGGACCGAATACATGCTCGCTCGACATGGTTCGTCGCTCCCCCGACTCTTTCCTGCTTTTGGGACGATCGTCACTAGTGTATAACAGAGTCGGATATGGGCTTCGCATTAGACGAAGCATGTGGTTGGGCCTCCCGACCAGCTTCAAACTTAGTAGCGGAGTTGTCCTGTGGAGGACAGCTATCGCTTTATTCCTCACCATCCACGGCATTATCTGGTGGACTACCGACATGGTGGATCATCAGGGTGCAGTGGTTCTGCGCCGAGGAAGGTATCTGCGCACGCACAGTAGCAAAGACACTTGCGGTGATGCCTCTGCCCACGCGGAGGTGTCCTACTTGAATATTTCCTTTCTGCGCTACTACATTCCTGAAGTCAACCCACCTACTCCAACATATAATTTCTTCGGACACACTATGCATGGCAACGTGCGATACGACATTGCGCCGCCTCCACCCCCGCGCAAGCTGACGGTAACGCCGCCGCGCAAGCAACAGCAACATACAACCGACTAAGACCTACGGGGTCATTGGATTGGCATTATTATAGTTGGCCTTCTATTGGTCGCAATCGGACGCGCTGTTGGATGCATGCAGCGCGGCGGAGACGACGCGCGCACTACCGACCCCCACTGGGGCCCTGTCGTAACGTACCTTTTTCGCGAGTTCGCTCGCGAGGTACATGCCTGGATGAACGCGACCACAGGCACTATCACCCCTCCCCCCCCCCCCCAACAGGCTGCCGCTCCGCAGCGTGGTCTGGGAGGAGGGCTCGGAAGGACCATGGCCATGAGAGCCCCCCCCCCCCCCCCCGCAGTAATTAACTTCGGTGTTGATTTCGGTGGTCGCCGCACCGATGGCGCCACCTAAATCACGTTCCGCCTCAGCACTAGGTTCGAAAACCTGGAAGGGGAACGCCAGCTCAACTTGGGGACGGCCCTCATAGACTTTCGCGTCCACGCGGGAGAACGGATCGACCAGGCGCCGGCCCGCTTCGAGATAGCGCGCTTCGAAGCCGACGCCGCGGATTTCAACGTCGACAAATTCCAGATCCTAGCATCTTTATTGTTGAGAGTTCTAGGTGCTGGCACATCGCGCGCGCAGCAGCTACCACAACCATTGAACCACCAAATCCCAAGGACGCAGCAACAGTTTGACGCCTTGCTAGAGCGCAAGAGGGCTTACGCCCACATTGCCGAGCGATCCCCCGGCAACATTGGTGGTGTTTTCAGCCATGGCCACCGCGCTGACGTCTGTCATGGCGACACTCATGCAGGGCAACCTGCCAACAACGCTTGGAATGACGATCCACAACCAAACGAGGCTACCACTCTACTACGCCAACAAGGCGGCAAGCCCACGGGGTCGCAAAACTCTTGGGCTCGATGCCAGGGGCCGTCGGCAACGGCGGCCCCTGCCCAAGCCATTGCCTTCGCGGGCTCGGCGGGGCAACCCGCGCAGTCCGAGTTTGATTCTGGCGCCGGCGCTGACGCTTCATCCGATGAGGGAATTGGCAACCTGGATTATTCTAACATGCCCGTGCATCTCACTACTGAAGAGCATCAGGCGCAGTTGATATTCTTAGGATACCAGAAGCGCAAGCGCCGCTGGAGACGTGTCAGGAAGAAACCAGTCCGAAATGTGCGTCGCGCAGTCCGACGGGCGGCCAGGTCAAATCGCAACGGTAAAGGCGGGTGTAAACGACGGAGATTGCATGACGGAGGCATGCTAACATTGCTGGCACTCTTATGGGGCCACAGTATGAGGAGATCTTCATGGGGAAAGGTAGAGGCCGTAGACGCGCCACAGGAGAGGGCAAGGGGCGTCGGGGCAACCCGAAAGATGCCAGCGGTAAAACCATGGAATGTGAGATCTGCCATAGTAGCCAGTATTTTTTCGCGAATGCCCCAAGGGCGATGGGGATGGCAGGGGGCCGTCGATGCACTTGGCTCAAACCGCAGGGGGCCGTCGATGCACTTGGCTCAAACCGATTCCAGCATTCAGCACGTCGATTGGGAATCGTCTCGCCGAATCGGAAGACGACCCAGCGGCCGTTGTCCATCTCGCGTCCGCGAGGTATCTGAGCGCCAGCGTATCCCTCGAGAGGTGCGCCGACGAGCTTCGTGGAGATCTACGTCGGCCGCGATGAGATCGACTTTGCAGACTGGCTGGGCAGTCCTACCGTGGGGCAACCTGCACTCATAGAGTTCATCGAGGACTGCCGCGTGCCCGCCGACTCGGATCGCGAGATGGCGGTGGCGCCTGCGCACTCCGATGATACTATGCCAGCAATGGTGGAGCAGCTCCACTTGGCGCTCCGACCGCAGGTGACTGGGGGGCCCGCGCGCAGGGGAACTTGCGATGACGATCCTCTGCGGGGCAGCCCGCGCGACGCAGGTTTTTTTTTGAGCGTGCTCAATATGAACTCAAACGCAACATTGAAGGCTCTCACTTCAATTTTGCACCGCGCGACCGGTATTCGAGCTGCCCGGCGTGGAGACGCGCGCGTCGAATTTGCTGATGATGAAGAATGGGAAGCCGAGAACCATCCGCCATGTCATCATCGCCCGCGTCCACGCGCTCCGAGGAAATCGACTAGACGGGGACTTTCGCGGGGAAGCCCGCGTCAGGATGACGCAAGCCCAGGCGAACCCGATGGCCCGCGTCAACTCAGACTTGTCGGCGAACATCACGACGGGGTCGCCCGCCAATATATGTCAGGCGAAGACGCGAGTTATGGGCTGGGCAAGGGTTACACCGCGCACCAAATTGCAAAATCGTCCGCGCCAACAGAAGAGGCGGCACCAAGACCGCGGCTACGCTGGAAAGGAAGGATGCAAAAAGAGCCACCATTGCTGGTCGTGAGAAATATCGAGAAAAGCTCTGTGGATGCGAACGTTTAGCAGACCGCGGACCGAAGTGCCCGATGGGGGGGGGGGCCCTTCATGGAGCCCCAACTTCGAGCGGGCCCCGCGGGTCTGGCCCCACGGGGATGGCCTGGGGCGCAGGGCGGGCCCGACCTGCTATCCTAGAGAAGCACTTCCGACAAAGGATGACTACCAGCCGTTTGACGATCATCAGGCGCAACGCGTTGAGCAATAAAGGGAAGAACTCTATAATAATCACCGCCTTAAGCGGTGCAATCGAGGATGCCGCGAGGCCGCGTGGGAAGCGCAAGTGGCCTCTTTTGCGGAGGAACCCGCCTCTTCCTCTCACGAAGGGGCCAACGAGTCTGCGGCGGACAAAAAGGACGATGCTCCTGGCCTCGCGCCAACTGTTGATCCCATTGTACCTGCGTCTGGGTCGGAATATTCATGCGAGTCCTCCAGCGGCGAAGCCGCCGATCCAGATTTGGACATCGCTGTGCCCATGACGGAGGACATGGACCTGGAAGCAGGTACGACAGTGGCGTATCATGCCAGAAGTGTTGGATGGATAACTTCCTAGGTGCGAGGCAAGCTGCTCGATGGAAGATGCAATTTTGGATTGTAAAAGTAAGGTCGCGATCAAAACCATGGCGCTTCACAAAGCTGCGAAGGAGCCCTGCAAAGCTGAGCAAGCTTGCGCTTTGCACTGCATGATCCTCGCACTAAGACGCGCGGAGACCTGCTGCGCCCGCTTGAGCGGGGAAACTCGCTAAGAAAGCAGACGAGCCCCCGATGCCCCCGAAGCGTTCTGAGAACATGCTCTCTGTGATGGGGATAGATCTATCACCTCTGTCGAGTGCTCCGTCAGCATGGGCTCCAAAGCCACCTAGGTCGAAGAAGAGAACTGGCTCGGTAGGGGGGCCGACCCTGGAGGAAAGAAAGCGCAAATGTCTGCGGGGTAACCCGCCCGTCGATCACTCCAGGAGACCAGCCGCGGTGGCCGCGCCGGCAGCGCCCAGCGCCCAGGCCGAAGGAACCCGTTGCGCTATGCGACCCCGCTCCTGGCAGGGCCCGCCGGGGAGCTGGCTGGCTGACCACCATCAATGGACGGCGCAAGATTGCATCATGCCACGCAGCCTGACGCGGAAGGGACGGCACTCCAGACTACGTCCAAGGCGCCAGGGGCAGTTCCGAAGGTGAGCGGGTGCCAGTGCGCTGATATCCGCGAAAAGAATTTGACGCCGGAGAGAAAAAAATATCAGGGCTAGGCGGCCATAGGGCTATTGAGCTATAGGGCACTAGAGATAGAGGGCTATAGAGTTGTAGGGCTATTGGGCTATAGGGCTGTAGGGCACCCCCGGGCACCCCCGGGCACTCCCCGGGCCCCCCCCAGGCACCCGGGCACCAGGCACCCCCGGGCACCGGGGCACCCGGCGTGCAGCGAAAATCTGCGACAAACCTAATCTGACCATATGAATCCGCTAGAACCCCACACAGAGGCAAGCTCTGATTGGGGAAATATCCCATCTGGAAGTTCAAGTTCGCCCGCAGCGCCCGCCGCTGCTTCGGCTTCTGCGGGGGCGCCCGCTGCGTCTGCATTTGCATCTGCGGGGCAACCGTCGAGTTTCTTTCAAATTACGTGAGGGGGGCAAGCGTTTCTAGGGAACGCTGAGCACCCCTAGCAGATGATGGATAACCCAGCATACAGGGCCAATGCTGACGATGGATCGAGCCTGTACAGAATAGTACAGTTCTCCATTGTATGTACGGCAACGCGCATGACAGAGAAGGCCATCGAGCGTCAGCGCGTCTGCAATCAATTGCGGCAAGAGCCAGTCCTTCATTGCAGTTGTGAAGCTGAAGCACTGAAGACGATGCGCTGAGACAAGAGCCACCATTCTATGAAGCTACCGAACGAGAGAGACCAGCGCCACTGCTCGGAGCGGCTCACCACAGCCACCCGGCACGAGCCATATTACAAAGACGATATTTCGTTTCGGTTTACGGAATATGGTACCTCGTTCGACGTGCTCGACGGCTGGGTATGCCTCAGTGATTTGCTGGGGAATTGGCCACCAAAGAATGAAGACATTTTTCATGATCATCACCTGGGCGCCGCGAGGAAATGCTTCCGAGGTAGGCATTGGGCATGCCAGGCATTAACTGTGCTGAAAATGCGAGATGGTCGACCACAATTCTGGCATGCAAAAGAATGGACCCCAGGTTGTCATGAAGCTCAAGTTCGGCGGGGACACCCGCCCGACTTACTGCCTGCGGTCCAGCCATGGGCACAGCAGCGCAGGCACTAGATGTCCAGAATCATTGTGTTCTAGAGTGACAGACTTGACGGAGGCGGGAGCACCCCGCCATTTCATGCGCGGGGCCAAATGGGCGAGCACCCCGAACGTATTGAATGTCGGTCTGTCATGCCGAAGCCAAGACAATCCTAATAACAACTCAGGCAGACAGCTGATTCATGGATGCCCATATGTGCCTGGCTATGAGCATATCCAGTCAGGCCGACGGATGGACTCCGAGGTTATAATCTTAGTAAGCTTCAAGAACTTGACTCAAGATGGTATCCCAGTATAGCGGCCCGCCAATGATATCATCATGGATTCGGGGGTGAAGGGTCGAATCCCGGTGAGTTCCCTTGTCCAACTTATCGGCATCAAGCGCAATGCTCAGGAATGTTAGCACGACCGAGTTGGGCAGGTATGCGTCGACGGTCTGCATACTGACACTCAGCGGGGTAAACGGCCAAGGCTACAGCTCACGCGATGTAATGGTACCAAACACCATTGGATCCCTCCACGCTGAAGGGGTGGGTCATACCAGACACTCCTTTCAACCTGCGCGTGCCCGCGCTGAACTAACCTACAGACGAGGTACATCACGCCTCGATTTTCACTCTACAAGAGGTGAATCCAGCAGGGGCACCTGCAGACGGCGCCGATGGATCCTAGACCCAGGCCCAGAGTGCCGATGCGCCGGGTATCACATCCAGTGGCGCAGCGCCAAACGATGGGCTTTTCGCCAACGATCCGCGGCGGAACCAGGCGCAGCAGCTGCCTGTTCCCGCGGGGCAACCCGCTTCATTTGCGCCCGTGAGCGGGCCCACAACTCCGTTTGGTACTCCACAGAGGGCTGGTAGCGCTTACCGCCTACAGGCCAGGCTCCAGAGCATGACGATGGATCCGCAGCTCTATCAGGCCTTACAGGCCACCTCGCCCTTTGCATCCCCACGTGCTTCATCGCCACAAACTGCGCCGTCGTGGCAGCCAGTGATCGTGGACCAGTACGGCAACATGAGTCCCACGACGGAGGCTGCCCAGAGGGTCGACAGTATGCTGGGACAGCAGCAGTGGATGCACAGACAGATGCAGGAGGCTATGTGGAGCATGAGGCGGGATGGGATCGACCTACTAAATGCAAATTGGACTCCACCTTGGGAGTATGTGCCTGACGCAAATCTGTCGCCGAACCATCCGAATTGATATGGATACATACCTGCATTCTTCAGCCACCCAACCCAATTTGCGACAGCTGCCAATGGCCGGTGGCGCCGCAGATGGATTCGGCCATGTTCCCTGCATACTACGCGCAGACGACAGGGGTTCCTCGGGCCGGAAGTCAACCCGAAAACCCGAACGTCAGAGCGACAGCGGATGTCTTCTACAGGTCTCAGCTCACAAGGGGAGCGGGATACGAGGCTGGCATTCCCGGCCAGGTGCCGCACTACGGACCTGGCAGCCCCTGTGGACCAAGATGTGAATCCACATGGTCCAGAGCTGGTTGCACCTGCATCGTTGTGAGAGCTGCGTCCTGAAATAATATTGGCCATACATGAGGCGCAGCACGCAAATCTTCCAATGCAGCTCGCACGCCAGCAGCGCAATCAGGCGCGGCAGTCACTCCGCATGATGCACCGCGCGGGGATGCCCGCTGCATCTGCATTTGTGGGACAACCCGCCATGGGTATCTCAGCAATGCTTGCTATGGGGCCGGTAGCTGCGGGGCCACCTGCAATTATGCCAACGAGTCTTGCAGCTCCACCGAGTCGCACGGAGAAACTACATGTGAGCGGCAATCGCGCACAAGGTTATCAGCTACGCCACCGATTATTAGCGACGGTGATTTCACGGAATGTGCTAAATGCCTTGAAGAGTTCGCATGCCATGACAAGGCATGGAGGCTCTAACGCGGCCACATCTTCTACGCGCCTTGTTGGGACCGCGTTGAGCAGGCACACGTGGGCCGACAGCTGGACGGTGCCCCTAACGAGGCGCCGTGTGCCGTATGCTGAGGCGTAGGACTGATCGTAGCTGAGTTTCGTCACGCCCTGGCAGGTGAGCACCATGCGGAGCACCGACATCAGGAGATTCTCCGAAGGGGCAAATGAATTCAGAGACCTTCGTGAAGTACTGGGCAGGATCACTGCCTTGATGGCAGGCTCCACGGCGCCGGCGGGGGCACCTGCTGCTTCTGCGGGGCATTCTGCTCCACCTCCACACATGCGGCCAATTTCAGCAGCAGCGACGCCAACCGCAGACGCGCAGTTGTCGCTGATAGCCAAGACAGCTGCAATTGCAGGGACGCCTGCTGCATCGACATCTGCGGGGCTACCTGCGAATGGCGCATGGCTCAGGTGGCGGAGATCCAACGCGCCATATGTCAAAACGCGGGGGAACCAGCCGCGCTCGCTCAGGGCTGAAAGCCCAGTCAGTGTAGGTAGTGGCGCCAGCGCTGCATCCGAGCGCGACATGCCTCGCGCGGCGTTGATGGTCAACACGGAAGGCCAGAACGCAGCGCGTGCCGATGAGGACACTTTTGAGAACATGCTTTTACGCAAGAGGACCCTTTTCGGTATAATGAATACCTTTCGGGATGGACTTCCCAGCAATACCCAATCGCAGAGGAGGGGAACCAAGCGCACATGAACGCAGTTACCTTTATGACGAGGGATCAGTGGATATTAGACCCACGGCGCCGGAAGGGCATGCACGGCACAACGTTGTCCACTGTGCCGGGCATCTTCGGCGATCGAGATGAGTTAGCCCTAGCAGCAAACAGCGGGACCATGATTCATGGAGTGTTGATTATATTGTTGGACATCGGTAGCAACATAAACGTCATTGGATTGAAAACTGCGCTGACATTTGAGTGAGTCTCACGCTCGCGTGGTCACGAGACCAAGAAACATAACCTAGACAAACCATTATGCGTGACCGGATTGGGCCAAGGAGCCGCAGCGTGCAGGGCATCAGGGCATTGTTGCAAACTGGCCCGCACATACAAAGGATACACTGCGGGGAGATCCGCTATCGCGAGGCTCGACACCTATGCAGCCAACGTGGCGGAGGGCTCTGGCGAGAATTTGGCCGCAATTCTTGGACTGAGAAGCACGGCGGACATGCGGGCCATCCTGATCCTTGAAAAGGGAAACGAAAGCATGGCCCAGGTGCGGACATGCACAGGTCCCCCTTGGCAAGGGCGCTAGGGTGCTTGATCTGGCATGGACACCGTCAGGACACCTGGCGATCCAGGTTGATGAGTGTGGCGTAGAAACGGAGGCCGATGGATCGACAGCTTTCACCATCACGGCAAATCCGCACTCAAGAGACTCATCAAGGAGACTGCAGACATGGGGCCGATTGCGGGGCAACCTGCTGCAAGCAGCGCGTGGTCACCTGCCCCTATGGACGCCCGCGCATATATGATGTCCCCGGACACCAAGGGCATCGGCCACGCCATCGATGAGGATATTTTTGCATACGCGATATAGTCCATGTGGACAACATTATGAAGACTCGGTGGCGCATGAATACCTTACATAGTGGCAAACCCACGCCCACGGATCCGGATCTCGCCGCGAAGAACTTGCAGACGACGGTCTACCAGGCCTTTTACAAAGAGGACAGCAAGTGGACGCCGCCCAGCAGCAATGCGGGGCAGCCTGCTACCGCGGGGCATCCCGCTGCATCGAGAGACACTGCCGAGAAGTATGACATGGGCACCTCGAGCAGTGATTCCGTCGCCCACGGCACGGGCATTTGGACGCCCCCATCGCATGAAAATGAGCGACGGGGGCAGGCGCGCGCCACGGCCACTCGCGCTTGCCCAGGCAGGCGGACAACTGAGGTGCTCTTGCAGGCGCGGGGGCACCTGCATGCTTCTCCCCGGCGCCGGCTGCGCGCGCCAGGGACAGCGGCGGGCCCAGCTGTGCGGCCGCCGCAGAAAAAGACCGCTCATCTCATCAATATCACTCTCGCGCTTTTGTCATTGAAGGTATACGAAAGCTTGCGCTGAAGCCCGAGCTCGAGGATGCATGTGCGATCGTATCACACACGCAGAGGTTATGACCTGCACAGGTGCACAGTACTTGGGTGGTCTACTTTTGGGAGAGTCACAAGTAACAAGTGCAATGGGTGGCAACGCCCGCTGACTGGCATGCGCGATTGCCCGGAAACCGGGCGGGGCCACATGATCAGCGCATCCAGAGTCTTATGGTCAAAGCTCGGGCCTTACGTATGTCTGTTGTGCTTATGAGACCCTCAGGTTATTGCTGGAGACTGGGGCCTAAGCGTGATACCACTGAAGACTTAGGCCTGCACTTTGGTCTGAAGTTCGATCGTTCGAGTCGTTTGCCGAGCGGTTCGTACTTGCAGGTGGCAACCACATGCGCGCATTCCAGCCAATCTTTGGAAATGCGCGTGCCAGGTTGCGGGGGGACCTGCTGGAAAAAGCCGAACATGAGTTAGACTGGTTCGGCCAGGGCGCCCAGAGGGCGGAATGGCGAAATAAAACGGTCGCTGCCATGATTGCACTTCTGATGGACCAAATAGATCACCATAAGATACAGAGAAGTCGTACAAACGCAATACATCTCAGTGTACAAACTCGAATAGATACTGGAGCTCGGACTTACGTCCAGTCTCCTAAGAATGGCCTTAATTGGGACCATGTGGCACGCCGGGTGACGATGAACCCTGACGACAATACTATCATCCAGGATGCCATGGTTCAGGACCAACCTATCGGATGCAACTACAATGCGCCGTTGCCGAGTGGAGCAGCTAGCACCCGCATTCGACTGCACTGGGAGCTTCAGGCCCTGGCATTGCGCAGCGACGAGGGGCAGCGACCACGCCCAAGGCGAGTCGCGACCGTCGATGACGATCGTCTTTTCCCCCCCTCGATCGAGCGCGGCCGCGCGCTGCATATTTCAGAACTTCCGACGCTACACGCGACATTGAGCAACGGCAGACAGCCCCACCTATTGATGCCCGGGTAAAGCAGAAAGATTGCAGAAAGTTAACAAAGAAGCCGGCATGGAACCACGCAAGATACCCAAGAAGGGCAAAGATGTCAACCATCATTGTGGCGAGCACCTGGAGGGCCTTGGATGTGCAGCATACTACATTGACGTTTCTCTGGACTCCGACAGCGATGAAGATGAGGAAACCTTCATTCCACTACCAGCGGGGCTACCTGTGGACACAGGTACTGCTCTGTTTCCCATAATCCCAGCATTGTGTTACGGACGAGAGAACAAGGTAGACGCGCTGGAAGGGCGTGGGGGTAACGGGATAATCTCATCCTCAGCGGGCAACCTCAACAAGCGGCACCACGTTGACCTTGAAAACAAGGAAATTTAGGATGCAGTAATGCAATGTTTGGATGTATGTTGCGTACAGATTGCTATCCTACAACCGAACTGCAGAACAACTGGACTACCTTCCTGCTTCAACGCAAGGGTCAACAACGATTCGCGGTATGAAGATCACAAGGAGTACCTTTCACGCATTAAGTTTTGCGGAAAGGGTGCCGCACGTCAAGACTATTTCCGACGGTTCTACTTACGAGGACAACCAGCGGGCATTTGGGTCGGTGAAATACCACCATGGACGACACGAGCCAAGCGCGAGGGCCTTCGCAAGGTCAGCATGGACCAATGCACCACGGGCCTCCGTGACTCCCATGGTGTACTCATACGAAAACTATGGACATAATGGCCAACTACCGTTTATTAGTAACGCCCTTTGAGAACAAACGGTGCACGGGCCATCGCCAACACGCCTCGGTTTGCAAAGGGGGCTTGGCCAAGGCAGCCCAGTACACTCCGAAGATGCAATCCCTCTTCGTTGAAGCACTTCAAATTGCACACGACATGTCCGCAGTTAATCGTGATCCAGTCTCACGGTCATCCTCATGCGCCATCTGTTTTTGTCACGAACACACGTGGCTTCGATTTGAACGATCCAAATATCCCGGGGCATACTGCCGGATGTATCATGCGACCGCCATCCGGAGGATGGGGATGTCCTGCATGCGATGATAACGCCAACATGCACTCCCCATCGCATGATAGAGACCCCAAGCATTGTAGGTGGTACGACAAAGAAGATTGCGACTGGGAGTGTCCAAACTGCAAGCATGAATTATGGTAAGGCTGAGCCTGGCCATTTACTAACACCTGGCAAATATAAGTTTGTCAAACCGTGGGATCTGCCTAACAGCCGTGGACAGGTGTCTCCAGCCGCTGCCGAACCGGCAG
Source organism: Prorocentrum cordatum (assembly GCA_963575745.1). Lineage (NCBI taxonomy): Eukaryota > Dinophyceae > Prorocentrales > Prorocentraceae > Prorocentrum > Prorocentrum cordatum. Next base: position 465,888 of record CAUYUJ010018248.1, on the reverse strand, counting down.
CCCCACCACCTGCGGCGGCAGCTACTTCCGACGCGCTACCACTTGCGGCGTCAGCTGCTTCCGAGGCACCAGCCGCCAAACAAATGGCGCGGCCAAGGGCTCCGAAGCCTGGCTCCAGAGCTGGACCGACAGCAGGCGCCAGCAGCCACGACATCACAGTAAGCAGACAGGCCGCTAAACCGACTGCGGGGCAACGCAAGCGGCGCCGGCAGCTCGGACGACCGCAGACGACTACCACAAATAGTAGACTGGCGTGGACGACAACAGGGAGGCAATCCACCTCCACCACCACCTGCGGGTGACCCTGCTTCTCGTCCCAGGCTTCCAGACCGGTCAATGTTCGACGTGCAAATCAGTCTACAGAACTTGCGTAGTAGTGGCCCAAGCGCGGCAACACGCGAGCTACGAAAACTACATGTGCAGTGGCCCCACGCCAAGGAGCCTAAGATGATATTCATCTTAACCAAGGCTGGTCTGGACAACGTTCGGCTAAACTTGATAAAAGGTTTCTGCGTCACGCTCCGGGAGCGCAGGGCTTGGGGGAAGCTGGGACATATTATCATGCCGTCTACCGCACTACCTTGCAAGGTGAATGTTGAAGTCGAATGATACCTGATGTTCTACAGACAGGAGAATCTGGTTTTTCACATAATCGGCCGTTGCATTCGATGCGGTGCTGGAATCGCGATACAGTGTACATACATTGCCAGCGTCCTAGATGCGTATCATCAGTGCTGGATGCAGTTCTGACCCGCCAAAGTACTTTACTCTGACGGCGAAGGCGCCCCCAATAATGACACCGCGTGGGCAGTCCTTAAGGCAGAGCGGCACTGAGCTGAGGATGCGTGCGCGTGGACAGCGCGCTGCGACTATTGAAGCCAGAAATGGCATTACGACACCGACTTCACGTCATGGAAGCTGAACTCAATAGGTTAGACATACCACTTGTGTTCACCCAACTATTGCATGATGCTTTGTTTGTCGCCAATGCGTTTACCCTCTTCCTGGAGGTCTCCATACATAGCATTGTTTGACCGACAACCTGCGATGTTACCCGATTTGTCTGTTCTAGACCGCGAATTGCAGACGGAGACATCCGATCATATTCGAGAACGGATTATCCGCCAGGAAAGCATTGTGGCTATCATTCAAGCCGCTACACTAGCTAAAACGAACCGTGCACTACGGACCACGACGACCATCACTGGTCAGCACTACTATTACGAAGGAGATCTGGTTGACTACCACCGCCCCACTACTACGAAAGACGACTGGGGTGGCTGGAATGGACCTCTCACGTTCGTACTGAATGATCCCGTCAGGGGTCGAATTATCATCAGAGATGGAACCGCGATGTGCAAGTCCAGCACGGTGTCGCTCACTGTACATTGAAGCTCCGATCACTCGAGAGATTGGCCCGGACAACACAGCATTACGGAGTGTTTTGGAATTGATAGCCAGTCTACTTGCGGTGCGACTTGCGATGACCATGGGATATTTCCCGACCAAAAAGGGAGTACTCCAGATGACGAGTGCGAGCCGACTATCTCATACGGTACATTTAGCGATTCAGTATCTCATCGGGAACACCTTTCGCATTGAAGACGTAGTTTCTGTTAGGTTGGCCAAGGGCATTCGCAAGCTACCTCCAGTGACGTATGCCGGCAGCTGTCCATTGGTGCGCTGTGACAATGGAGTGAACCCAGACTTCCATTACTACGAAGCCGAAGGCACTGCTCTGAACATTCAGGATGGATCAGCACACTCAAGAATCATCCAGTGCCTGAAGTCCACCAAACCTCGAGCGGGCTTCGACCAAGACGCGACGAAGCTCGAATAACTGGCCGACATGCCAGTGCAAGGCAACGACGCCAGGGAAGCCCCAGAAGGCGAACTACCAGAGGAAGACGGACGGCTTCCCACCATCCATTAGGAATCAGAGGTGGACCTCGAGGCACGCAGTATGGAAGTGTGGTACACAGAACTACAAGGCGAAATGGGATTGTTGGCGCCAGCTCCAATTGACGAGCTCTATACTGTACCCACACATATGATTTTGTGACAACAGCGTGCTGGTCACAGTAGATGAAGAACAGCGGGGGCACCTGCCTACGTGGGGTAACACACAGGACATCTACACAAGCGAGACATATCATGTCCCATTGTGCTCCACGGACGAAGATGAGAGTTACGGATTGGACCCTGGCGAGCACGGACAACACATATAAATCTGCTTTATGCTTGAAGTTCCAACGGAAGTCTTATCCGAACAACAGCACATGATCTTAGACTTCGACCGTGTGGCCACGATGCGAGTATACGTGGCGGCTGCAGCTAAACGAGCTGTAGTCGTCAAGGAGGACGACCTTCTCACGGAGGCAGATATCCAGGCGAATCCAGTCAAGGTGTCGAAGGCCCTATATACTGAACTCAAGACACGATTTGACACCACGTGTTTCCAGATACAAGTTGTACCCGGAGCGTCAAACAGCATGGCTTCGAGGTACGTATATACATGGAAGTTCGTCAAGAACGAAAGGGGCGAAACGAAACGCACCATCATATTACGCTTCGTACTTCGGGGTTTCATGGACCTTAAAGCCTTCGACGTGGAAGCGTTCGCAGGGGTGGCGCGGCGGTCGAGTCGGCGATTGCTCGCCAGCGCGGCAGCGAGCAGGAAGGTGTGGACCATTGCTCCCTTTGGCATCAACATGGCTCTCATGCGGGGACTTACATATCAAGGGTTTGCTGAAGCAGCCGGTGGCATGGCACGCGCGGCGTGCTGTACAGTGCCACTTTGCTCAGCATCTGCACTCAGATCCCTCCCAGGGTTCGAGCATCATGATGAGTCAAGACATTGTTTACAATGCCTCAAGCCAAGTAGTGGCGCCAAGGATGCACCAAGAGCTGTCTCACTGGAGCTCAGGAAGACCACGGGGGGCTTTGGTCTTAAACCCACGTCCTACGACGAGAAGTTCGAGACAAGCTCTAATATTCGGATTTCCAAGCATGCTGCTGACGCCAACATGGCCCGTAGCGGGGACGCCATTGACAAGTGCGTCAAGTTGTTTGAGGATATGCTCGGGAAGTGTAAACTCAGTAAACACGCGCATGCGCACTGCGCCGTGATATATGCGCAGGACAGCGACGGCAATGTTACTCTTGACCAATACGCATACATAAAACAGCCCCGTCCGATCCAGCATCAGGAACTAATTCGCGGGCGCAGATGCTGGCGCCAAGGCGCCGAATATTGTAATTGACATGTTTGTCCGCCCCAGAGGCGCTATGGCTTGCGCCCTTCGCATGCGCGGTTAATGGAATACGTTGCATCGCTACAGCGCGCCCGAGAACCGGCCGACGTGCCAGCGCGACGACTGTGAGCGATCACCTGGAAGTCGCAGGCCTGCCCCAAGAAGATCAGCTATCAAGCAGTGACATCGACGGGCGAGGTTGACCTGCGCGGCGATTCCGGCTACCGGCGTCTGCGCGGAGATGCCGATGACGAAGTCAAAGGCCACGGTGCTCGCGAGGCTAGCCTGCTAAGGCGTGGACGCGCGCATGCTGGCAAGCCCGTCGTCCATTTTGTCGACGCGCAGTGCAAGTCTCATCGCTCGCAGGTCCGCTCGAGCTACTCAGCGGAAACAATTGCAGCGGCCCACAGTTTGGAGGGCTGCTATCCCACGATCGTCACTCTGCGCGAACTTCACGCAGGGCCGCTGACACCCAGTCAACTGAAGGATATACTTGATATGGGCGGCCTGAGCACTATGGCCACCTTGACCATCGATGCAGAATATGCATTCAAGTTCTTGTCGAGCGAAGACCTGAAGAAGCCGACTGAGCATGCACTTTTTGGGCATCAGTTGGGCGCGACAAGTGATGGAGCGAAGTATATTTGCGCGCAGTGGTGTGACATTCGCGATATGATTGCGGATGGCCACACCAAGGGGGGCATCGACAGAGACATGCCCCTACGAGTCATGGGAGGAGCGAATCCTTCAATCGCGGCCTAAAACGACACACTCCCTACAGGGATGGCCAGACAAGATCATGTGAGCCACCAGAGGAGTAGTTATATGCAGGGTAGTTTGCCTGCGAGGTGAACTTCTTGCAAGATAACTCGCATGCGGGCCAGCCTGCCTTTGGTGGGCCCGCCTGTTGCTCCCTACCTTGTGTATTACAGCGTTTTGCTGTATAGCTGGCGGCGGACTCACGCTTCGTCTCCCCCCCCGGACTCTACAGGAGGTTGGGCAGATGCGAGAAGTAGCGAGCGTTTGTCCGCGGCCGTTTGTGCTCAAGCGGCCGGCCGCCAAGATATGACCGCGCCTCATCGCGAGGCATCATTCCCCATTGAGACCGAACACATATTCGCTTGACATGGCTCGTCGCTCCCGCGACTCTTTCTTGCTCTTCGAACTTTCGCTCATACGGTATAGCAGAGTTGGATATGGACTTCGCCTTTGGCGAAGCATCTGGTTGGGCCTCTCGACCAGCATCAAACTGAGGGTGCATCTGGGGGGGGGTCCGGGAGGAGGGAGGGGGGTCCCCCAGTCCAAGGGGGAATGGGCAACGGGGGGGGGACTTTCCCTGTGTCCCTTGTCCACAAGGGGGGGGGGGGGGGGGGGGGGGGCGCGGGGGTTCTGAACCCCCCTTGTCCACAGTGGGGGCCGCCCCCTTTGCCCCCCCTGTCCAAAGCGGGAACCCAGAAGGGGGAGACGGGAGGGCCTCAGATATAGGGGGAACACCCCCTGTCCCCCCAGTCCATCGGGGGAGCCACGGAAGGGAGGGGGGGGCGTGACTTCACCTTGTCCACAGGGGGGGTTGCGTTCCTTGAGCTTTCGATATTCCATATGATGTCGCTCTTCTGTCGAATCAGCCCACGCGGGCACCACGCGCGCATGCCGAAACCATTCTGCAAGTATCGCGCACCCGCGAATTCAGTCACAAACTACGGTGCAAGCTACATGTGCGCGTCCCCGCGAGCGCATCCGCAATGGATCGCGAAACCATTTTTTGCTTGAAAGGTTGAAGATCGGTGTTGCCAAACATCTATGAGAAACGGCGGTGTTCAAGTACGAATGTGACGGAGCTTATGCGCGCGCATTGTCACATTATCATTGTCATACCATCGTGACCATGTCTGCCACCGTCATCAATGCCATCGCCATTATCCTCACCACCATGTTCGCCACCATCATAGTCAAACAGAGGTTCCCATGTCAAACATGAACTATTTGCCAATTACGTGAATTCTGCGCGCGGACCCTTTGGCAGGGCGCTTTCTGACTCCTACGGGCCGATCCGATCCAATTTCCCAAGTTGCCGATTCGATCTGACTCGATGTTCACGGTTCCGATTTCGAGTTCACCCGATCCGATTCCTGCCGATTCGATCTTTCAGCCATTTTTTGCATATTTGTCCGATTGGACTTCCTTCCGGGGGAGCAGGGAGGATCCTCGTCGGCGACGACGGCGACGACGACGGCCTCCAGCAGCGACGTCGACGGCGACGACGGCGTCCACTGCGACGTCGACGGGGGAGGCGAGGCCGGCCGCAGGCCTCGACCCTCGACTCGGAGGGATCTCACCCGAGGAGAAGGACGGCGGAGGAAGGAGGAGGAGGGGGGAGGGAGGGAGGGAGGAGGCGGCGGCGACGACGGCAGCCCCCCCGAAGGGCCCCTCAAGGGGCACCCGACAAACCCCTCCTGGGGAGGTTCCCCCCTTCTCTCCCAGGTCTGCGACCAAAAAATGACACACTTTGTGTGCCATCGCATTTTCTTTTGCGGCGTTGGGCGCCCTGGCGCGGACGGCCGAACGACCCCTGCAGCTGGACGCCCTGCCCACACGGTCGGCGCCGCAAAAACTGCCCGTTCAACGCGGGCGCCGCGCAAAGGCGCGCTCGCGCCGTGGGCGACATGGGCGGCGGCGCGGGCGACATGGGCGACATGGGCGACATGGGCGACGCGTGCGACAAAAAATGTGCGACATGGGCGCCCACGTCGCACAGATGGGATTATGAAAGTGCGTTCGGGGCGGCTCAGGGGTGAGGAAAAAATGCAGAGTTTGTGTGCCAACGCATTTTCTTTTGCGGCGTTGGGCGCCCTGGTGCGGACGGCCGAACGACCCCTGCAGCGGGACACCCTGCCCACACGGTCGGCGCCGCAAAAACTGCGCGTTTCACGCTGGCGCCGCGCAAAGGAGGCGCCGAAGGCACTTTGGAAGTGCCTTCGTGGCGGCTCAGGGTGCGACCAAAGAAATGACGGGGGGGATCACAAACCCTCTCCCCAGGAGGTTCCACAAATTTTCTTCCCAGGGGGGTCCACAACGCCCTCTCCCCTCTCTGGGGGCTCCATCCCCCCCCCGCAGGGGTTCGCGGACGTCCCTCCCCGGGAGGGTCCACAAATCCCCCAGGGGCGGGGGGTGGGGTCCACAAATCTTCTCCCCGGAGGGGTGTCCACACACCCTCCCCTGGGAGGGTCCCCGCCCCCCGGAGAGGTTTGCAAACCACCCTCCCCACCGGGGTTGTAACACCCCCAAGGGGGTTTTGCAGTGTGCACCCCCTGGTTGGGCAAGCTCCTACGTTGGGACGACGTTCGACGACTCACGACGACGATGGCGACTACTTTCGGCGCTTTAGACAACGTGCGACGACGGTCGATGGACGGTCGGACGACGATTGCGACATCGTTCGGCGACGTCGGACGACTTACGACAACGTGCGACTTCGACGGACGGGGATTTCAGAAATGAGTCCCACCAGAGGACGCGCGGATTGTGCCTGCCGATTTCGATTCCGATCCAGCCTCCGTCCAGCCGATTTTCAGACTCGACCTGGTTCTGCTCTGCCGACTCTTGACGATTTCGATTTGGCAGCCGATTTTGCCACTTTCTGCCGACTCCATGTTCGGGTCGACCCGACTCGACTTATCGATTCGATGTTGGGCCCTGTTGCTTTGAGTTCGTGAGAAATCCATGGACCATCATCATCGTCATTGTCATCGCCGTTGGCGCCACTTTTTTTGCCAACAAGTTGCGGGAAGGTGGGTGGGATGCTTGCACGAGCCATGGAGGTGATCACACACGGAAGCGGCCAATGTTTAAACGCTTGATAGTCTGAACCGTTTTAGTTGCACTCAATTCCTGAAGATTCGAAGTTTGCAAACCGTACCTTGTTTCCCGTCGGCTCGACTCCAAAAGCTGCACCCCGCACGTAGCACCTTGTACATTGCATATAGTTTGCTGCACCGCATGCACTGCATCCCATCTGTTGCTCCGTCTAAGTTGTCTTTCGCAGGTGGCATCCGGCCTCTTGCATCTTGTACCGCGTTGCACCTGGTAGGTTTCACCCCACAGGTTTCTTCTCACAGGTTACACAGGGCCCAGATGTCTCCCCTGTCTGTTTGGCCAGCGGTTCTAGGTGGCACGCTCCGCTCGTGAAAGGCTCCAAGTCCACTGGGTGCTGCCGAACGACAGGTCACAGATCCAGGTGGCAGGAGGATGCGGCGCGAATAAATTCTGATTCGCGTGAGGCAGCGAGTACCGTTAACAAGCAGAACTAAGAGACAGACGAGTTTAATGTCGGCGGGAATGCACGTGGGTGTGGGAATACGCGGGTGTGGCAATGCACGTGGAGATCAGCGTTTGAAGTACAGACTACAGAAGAGAATGCAAGCGCACGAACGACAGGACCGCGATCGACGACGGGTATCATTTCGCTATGTTGACCTTTGTAAAGGAAGGGTGATCGAGGGGTGCGGGCAACAATTTACGTATATCAACTGCTATGACTTCCACCTCATAGGTGCGAGGATATGATAATCGAGCTTTTGCAGGAGAAGTACCCGGAACACAGCATCATCGGGGAGGATCGGCTTGCTATAATGTTTCGGGGGTTCTGCGAAGCTCCTCAGTTCTTTGAGCGGTGCGCGCCAGTCTTATGGAGTATGTTATGTCAGTGTGTGTTTGGTTTGGATTTTCGCACATAACGCTCTTCCCCTCGCACTGAATCCGCATCTGTTCGGCATTTTGCAGTATCTTTATGCGAGTTGCTGCACTCGCTTTATAAAATCGATCGATTATCCCGTGCCTGTCACTGGAGGTACATCCCGTCAGAGTTTTTAGTGTGTGTTTGTTTGTGCGTGTGTGTGTGTGTGTGTGCTTGATTTGGTTCGCATGTCCAATCGCTTGATTTGCGCGCCCTTGCGGCCAAGTACTGCTCACTGTGAGTCGTGTAGGATAATCCCAGGCTTGGTTGAGATCGATCCCCGCCTCCCAGAGGACGCCCCCCCCTCTGCTGAGGAGACAGCCGGCTCTTCCAAGTACCAGCTCACAGACGGACCCACATGGACGATTGACCCTATCGATGGCACCACGAACTTCGTGCACCGGCTGGCCGCGTGGCTCGGCAAAAGGTAATAAGGGAATAGCGTGACAGGGTAAGAGGACACGGAGAAATCGGAGGATGACGAGAGCTGTGGGTTCGAGCACAATTTGGAGGCCATGGGAAAAATGATGCCGTAGCGAGAAGGCGAGAGTCCGAGGAGGAAAGGATCAATCTTCCAAGTATGAGCTCGCAGACGGACCCACGTCGACCGATTCCATCAGTGGCACCACAGGTTTCGTTCATTGGCTGCCCCGCACCGCTCGGCCACAGGGAGTGGGAGGAGTCTGTTTTGGGCGGGGAGGAAGAGACGGAGGGTGACAACGATTATGGGGTCAGGGGCAACGATCGGGATGGATGGGCGCAGGGGTGCACGCATCGTTTTCCAATCGCCGATTGATCGCCGATGGGGGCCTGAAAGCCTCGCCGCCCACTATCATGCGGACTGGCTATCAGAGGCATATCGCCGATCCATCGGCGATGTATAGCCGTTTCCAAGGATGTTCCACCCCCGTGACGTTCCCCATCACGGGAGACCGTCGCCATGAATTAGCGGCGCGCTCAAGGCAGTAGCGTGAGGGGGACGGCATTCTAAAAAGGCGGGGGAGTCTGAAAAGGCAGGAAACTTCGTGGAAGCAGGGCCGGCTATTCGGCCGCCTCCTTAGAAGTCTTTGGGCCTTTCTAAGAAGGCCCCTGTTTTTTCCCAATCATCCTGTGGTGTTGGGTCATCGTCTTGAAGAAACAGCGCCCCGTGTTCTCCTTCCTTCCTTGATCCTCCTCCCCCTCCTCCGCCATTTCGTGGCCCCATAGGGAGCTCCACCGAAGGCCCCAGTGGGACCGCCCGCATGCGTCATCCACCACCCAGCACAGCGCTTCGTGGCCGCATAGAGGGCTCCACCGAAGGTTCCAGTGGGACCGCCCTCATGCGTCATTCACCGCCCAGTACAGCGCTTCGTGACCTCATATGGGGGTTCCACCGAAGGCCCCAGTGGGACCGCTCCACCGCCCAGCATAGCGTGTCGTTGCCCCACAGGGAGCTCCACCGAAGGCCCCAGTGGGACCGCCCGCATGCGTCATCTACCGCCCACTACAGCGCTTCGTGGCTTCATAAGGAGCTCCACTGGAGGCTCCAGTGGGACCGCCCGCGTGCGTCATCCACCACCCAGTACAGCATGTCGTGGCTCCATAGAAATGGGACCGCCCGCATGCGTCATCCACCACCCAGTACAGCATTTCGTGGCCCCACAGAGGGCTCCACCGAAGGCCCCAGTGGGACCGCCCTCGTGCGTCATCCACCACCCCGTGCAGCGTTTCGTGACCCCATCGGGAGTTCCACCGAAGGCCCCAGTGGGACCGCCCGCGTGCGTCATCCACCACCCAGTACAGCGCTTCGTGACCCCATAGGGAGCTCCACCGAAAACCCCATTGGGACCGCCCGCATGCGTCATCCACCACCCAGTACAGCGTTTCGTGGCCCCGTAGGGAGCTCCACCGAAGGCCCCAGTGGGACCGCCCGCATGCGCCATCCACCACCCAGCACAGCATTTCGTGACCCCATAGGGAGCTCCACCGAAGGCCCCAGTGGGACCGCCCTCATGCGTCATTCACCGCCCAGTACAGCGCGTCGTGACTTCATATGGGCTTCCACCGAAGGCCCCAGTGGGACCGCTCCACCGCCCAGCATAGCGTGTCGTTGCCCCACAGGGAGCTCCACCGAAGGCCCCATTGGGACCGCCCGCATGCGTCATCTACCGCCCACTACAGCGCTTCGTGGCTTCATAAGGAGCTCCACTGGAGGCTCCAGTGGGACCGCCCGCGTGCGTCATCCACCACCCAGTACAGCATGTCGTGGCTCCATAGAAATGGGACCGCCCGCATGCGTCATCCACCACCCAGTACAGCATTGCGTGGCCCCACAGAGGGCTCCACCGAAGGCCCCAGTGGGACCGCCCTCATGCGCCATCCACCACCCCGTGCAGCGCTTCGTGACCCCATCGGGAGTTCCACCGAAGGCCCCAGTGGGACCGCCCGCGTGCGTCATCCACCACCCAGCACAGCGTTTCGTGACCCCATCGGGAGCTCCACCGAAAACCCCATTGGGACCGCCCGCATGCGTCATCCACCACCCAGTACAGCGTTTCGTGGCCCCGTAGGGAGCTCCACCGAAGGCCCCAGTGGGACCGCCCGCATGCGCCACCCACCGCCCAGCACAGCATTTCGTGGCCCCAGGCAGCTCCACTCAAGGTCTCCGCGGCGGAACTCGCATGGCGGCCCAGTGACGGAGTTCGCACGGCGGCGACTTTCGGTTTTCTGAGGTTTTTCGTTATATTCGACGTGTTGAGGCCGCTGTCGGGCCGCGCACCCTGGGCGGTGGCCAGCCTGCTCGCTCTCTCTGCTCCGCGCAGCGGACGACCCGCGCGCGTCGCCGGGACCCCTGCGGGGCGACTAGCGCGCGTCGCGGGGGCTCCGCGCGGCGCCGCGCCCGCAGCCGAGGGCGCGGGCGTGCGCGGGCGAAGAATGAGAAGAATAACAGGAAGGAAGCGGGCGCAACTTTCGCGAGAGGCGCGCCGACATGGGCGTCGACATTTATGCGCGCAGACTCATCCACAATCAGACTCACTCGCTCTCAGTCTCTCGCACGCAGACCTATCGTCGTCGCTCGCGCTGCGCGCCCCGCCGCGCACGCCGGCGCCCCCCCCGCGCGGTTCGTGGCCCCGCAGGGGGCGCGGGCGAAGATGGCGTTCATAATCGCGGCATTCACAAGTGCATGTGGTCGGGTCCTTTGCCAGGCTAATAGAGCAGTTTGATGTCTCGCTAGAAGGCTGCCCCCTCGCGCGGCAACCCGCGTGCGCCCCGCCAAATGAAAGGAAGGGGCCCTTGGAGAAACGGGGCGTGGAGGGCGTTGACCTTGGCGGCTGTTTCTAGACTCCTCGTTCGCCCCCTGGGCCTTCGGATTCAAAAGCATGCTCTGGAAGAAAAGCAGTTCCCCAAAAGGGGGGCAGCCCTGGGGCCCAGGGCCCCGCCCCCTCGCGGCCTGCCGTTTATTTACGCAGCAACTGCGGCGCGATGGGGAAGCGGGGGGTCGCGGGGAAGAGGCGACGAAAAAGGCGAGAGTCGGATGGGGGGGGCTCGGCGGAGACTGGCGCAGGGCCGGCATAATGCGACAGAAGTGCACGTGGGACGTAGTTTTTCAGACCTGGGAATCTTGCCACGTAGCTTGAGGCGTCGTGCTCTGTCTTGCGCGCGAGTAGTTTGCGCGCCCCCTTTCGTCTTCTAATCCTTCCTCGCTCGCCCCCCCCCCGCCCCGTCGCCTTCCAGATGCCGTCGCTTTCGCGTCGCCGAGGCCCCGGGCTGAAACAGTTATCGCCAGTGGCTCAGCCCGACCCTTTGCTCTCAGGGAACTGGCGCTGCATTCGCACCTGGCAGCGCCCAGGAGGAACCGCTCAAACCTTCGCAAGAAACACCGGGCAGTCAAAGCATTGAGGGAAGATAGAACGCAAACCCGCCTACCAAGCAGAGCATCTGAACGGCGGGGTTCTTTCGTAGGAGTCGGTCGAAATCGGTGCCGCCTCGGCCCGTTTCGTCGTTCTCGGCTGCCCCCCCTTTCCCCGCCCCTTTCCCCCCCCCCATTCCCCTTTCGCAGCTATTCAATATGAATATACTCTCCCTCTTCCCCTGATGGCGTCCGGGCGATAGCCGCGCGCCCTCCGCGCATTGTTTTTTTTTGCACACAGGATGCCAGAAAAATCCCGGGAAACGACTCTCGCTGAGGCGCCGGCGCCATTTTTTCCCAAAATGCTGCTCTCGCGCCGGCGTCATTTTTTCCCAAAATGCTGTTCTCGTTGAGGCGCCGGCCTCATTTCTGCTCCCGAATCCTTCCCCTGATGGCGTCCGGGTGATAGCCGCGCACCCTCCGCGCATTGTTTTTTACACACCGGATGCCCGACAAATCCGGGGAAACGACTCTCGCTGAGGCGCCGGCGTCATTTTTTCCCAAAATGTTGCTCTCGTTGAGGCGCCGGCCTCATTTCTGCTCCCGAATCGTTCCGAATCGGGCCCCCGCTGCAGCGTGGGCTTCATTTTCGGATCGGTGTTTGGCCTCCGTCGTTCAGGATGGCGTTCTCGCCCCAGCGCGGGCCTTTTTCTCGCGCGCCCATCCGCCCGCCACCACCGCGCCCCACCGCCGCCACCGCCACCACCACCACCACCACCAACACCACCACCACCACCACCACACCACCACCAGCACCAGCACCAGTACCACACCACCCACCACCACCACCACCACCACCAGCACCACCACCACCACCACCACCACCGCCACCACCAGCACCAGCACCGGTCACCACCACCAACACCACCACCACCAGCACCAGCACCACACCACCAGCACCACCACCACCACCATCACCACCACCACCACCACCACCACTACCACCACCACCACCCACCACCACCACGACAACCACGCACACACGCACGCACGCACGCACGCGCACCACCACCCACTACGCACGCGCGCGCGGAGCCACAGGTCCGCTACGACACGCGTCCGCGGATAGAGAAAATCAGCGCCATGGTAAGGGATGGGAGGGAGGGGTAGGGCGTCAGATATGACGCGAGCGTACCTAGCTCGCCCCCCCCCCTCCCCCCCCCCCCCCACCCCACCCCCCCTGCAGGTTTCAAGGGGCAGCCAGGGGCCCGCGGCGAGAACTCACCCCGGAAGGCCCCGATATCAGCCATTGGCTCACATGGTTGAGGGCGAAGACGACGGGGGTCTCTAGCGGGGCGGCGGTCGCGGGCCGTCGGCCGCGGCGGACGCCAGCGCGCTAGCATATTTGCCGGCCAACCACGTCGACGACGTCGACCAGCCAGGGCCTTATACCACTCGGGGGCGAGGATTCACATTGAACGGGTGACGATCGGATCACGTCGACGACGATGGCGATCGCGGTCTGGGGCCGCTGCAACGGCGCGGCGCTGAAGGCGGGCGGAATGCGACAACGACGACACGAGGAGATGAATCTTCCTGGTCGAATGCGTCTCACCTCCTCCTGCGCGGCCGTTCGCCCGCGCCCTTCCGAGCGGCCGCGCAAGAAGTGGGGGCGGACAAAACGTTGCGACCGGGGGGGGGGGGGGGGGGGGGGGTCGATCGCGGAGGCGGGGCAGGGGATTCGCATGAGGGGCGATTTGCACTGGGGGGATCAGCAAGGAGGGCGAACGAGTAGAGGGACACACGAGGACAGTTGGAATTACGCAACGAAGAGCAGGGGGGAGGGGGCGATGCAGAGGGGGAAGGGCGAATGATACGGAAGGGTGGTTAGGGTTATGATGATGATGGCGAAGTTGGTGGTGGTGATGATGATGATGATGATGGCGACGATGGTGATGGCGATGCCAATTGGGGGATGATGCTGGCGATCATGGTGGCGACGATCGCGAGATGATAGGGGGGGGGGTCCCTGGTGGATGGGGCGTTAGGGGAAGCGGATTGCGAGGGGTACGGTGCAGCCCTAATTGGAGTACTCCGCCGACTCGGGCGCTGCTGCGGACCCAGATCAGATCAAGAAGCGCGCCCCCCTCGTTCTCGAGTTGAGGACGTTCGCTCCGCAGGGGGGCGCCAGCCAGAGCGCGGCCCAGGACCTTGCGCCGTCCATTCCAGTTCGCCCGCTTCCTCCAGATGCTGATCCTCGCCCTTCTTCTGCCCCTGCGGACCCTAATCCCGATCGGCGCTTGCGCGGCCCATCAGGCCTGCGTTTATTCGCGTGCTCATGCGTCGCCCCCGCCCCAGCCGATCTCGCCGTTGGCCCGGCCGTCAGTGCCGCCATGTCTCGTCGTCGTTGCCTCTCTGCCGCGTCGCGCCCGCTCGTTTTCCTGCTCCTCTTCTTAGATGCCCCCCCCCGCCCCCCGCCTCGGCCGATCTTCTCGCGCCTCGGCGCCCGGGCGCGCTCGGCGAGCGAGCGGCGGGGCAAGTGGAAGCCGGCGCGGGCGCGCAAGAAGCGGGCCGCCGTCGCCGCGGACGGGGCCGCGAAGCATGGCGCTCGCGGCAGCGAGGGCGAGCGGAAGGGGCCGCGGGCGCAGTTGGAGGGACAACGTGGTCGGATGAACGGAAGGGGGAGGTGGGGGGCTGTCGAGCGCCATGGGTGGCTGGGGAGAACGATGGAAGACGCGGGCGATGGGCGGGGTGAAGGTGATCTGCATGCGCGACGCGTTCTGCATGTGGGCGCCCAGCCAATGTCGTCAGATTTCTGTCTTAGTCGATGCGGGGCTCGGTGCCAGCCTGCGTCCGCGTCCCCATCTCGGCGTCGCCGCTGGCCTCGCGGCTGCCGGGCGGGGTTTCCCTCGCGGCGCGTGGCGACCGCGGCTGCAGCCGCGACGTCGTCGGCGCCGACGCAGTATTCAGGTTCGCCTCCGCCTGGCCCGTTGCGCCGCTGCGCCCGCCCGACCAACTTGAATTTGCCGCGCGTCCGCTCGCCGCGCGAAGGGAACCGCGTCCGCCTCCGCCATCCGCGCATGAGTGGCCCCCCGACGGGCCCGGCCCACTCCCGCCCACTTGGCGGAGTAATCCAGGTCAGGCGAGACGCGTGATATAGCCGAGCCTGGACCTGCAGTCGGCGGCCACGGCGCCGACGAAACGACGCCCGACCCTCGCCCGCGCCGCCCGAGACCGCCGCGGCTAGTCCCCAGCGCGACCGAGCCGAGCCCGACGCGGCATCGAGCAGGGGCTTTCCCTGGTGAAAAGTGGCACGGACAGGCGCATGTAGGCGCGAAGTGACAGCGCGTGCCAACGTCGGATCAGGCACAACTGCGATTGCAGACGCGCCGGCGCTGGCGCGCTTCCGCGGCGATGCGCCAGGGCGCGTCGACAAGATATGCCCCATGGAGGAAGACGCTGAGGATGCTCAGCGCGGCGCGGAGGATACTGAGGAGGCTGAGTGGGCGAAGGCAGATCGCGCGGACCGCGAGCAACGAGGGGGGGAGAAGAGGAGGGGGCGACATGGATGGAAGTTTCACGTCTTTGGAGCAGATCCATGTTCCATCGCGAGGCTTGGGCGCCGCTGCCCACTGCGGTGCGAACAGATGCTGAGGTGCCCCATCGAGTCTTTTAAGGATAGGCGGGGCTGCGGGAAAGTCCAGGCTCGCCACCCGCTGCTCGGCCGCCGCGCGCGTCGCCGAAGCGGCCGCTGATGGCGACGTCGCAGGCGGCGGCCCATTGAGTCTGCAGCTCGAGGACCGCGGTCGACGCATCCTGCCCCGCGGCCTCGGGGCCGGCGTTCACGTTGATCTCGGGGGCTCCATCGATGCCGTCGATTCTCTCCGCGCCCTTCTTGGCGGGCTTGGCCTAGTCATCGTTGCCTTGCTTGTGCTTCTATGCTTCGATTGCGGCCGCCGCTGCCTGCGCCCGGCGCTGCCTGCGCGCGGCGGCGCCCGCGGCGGCGGTCATATCTTGCGCGGCCGCGACCTCCCCCCCCGTCGTCGCCGACCTCGTCAATGGTGGCGTCGCCTGCGCCTTGCTCTTCCCCTTCTTCCTCCTCGGCGCCCTCGTTTTCATCCCCGGGCCTCCCCTTCGCCGCGGGTCGCGGCCTCGCCGGGCTCGCCCCGCGGTTCTCAATGTTGCTTTTTCGGGCGTCGTGAATTCGCCTGCGCCCCCGCGCGCGCGCGGCGGGCCTCTTCTCGGATGGCTGGCGGCCGCTAGGAGCCGCGGGCCTCGTCGACGCATTCGCCCCCCGGGGCTTCAGGACGTTTGGCGGATGACCTGGCCTCCACGCGCGCCGCGCTGGCCCCCCCCCCGGCTGGCTCTGTCGCGCGGCCGACGCCGCGCTCCCGGAGCAACTGCAACGGCAAATTATTGGTCTGCGCTTCGAACTGAGGACGCCTGCGTCAGGAGCGACTTGCCGCCGGCGGTGGACTGGCGAGTGTTGAGGTAATCGCGGCCGTTTGCCTTGCATTGCTGGATCGCGCCTTCCATCCCATGGGCCCGCCGCGCCAGGCGCGCCTCTCCTCGCCATCCTCGCCGGCGCGCCCGGCCTCGGCCGCCGCGACCTGGCGGCCGAGCCAGCGAATCGCAGCCGCTAAGGAGGGCGCCAGGGCCGCGCGCTCGGGGGCGAGCGCGGGGTCGGAGAGGCGGGGGCGCGAAAGTGCACGGACAGAGAGAACGGGGGAGGATGGGGGGTTCACGAGGGGGGTCGCGGGCGCGGAGAGGGAGGGTGGACGCGCGGCAATGGCCAGTCAGGAGAAGGGAGCGACAGCCATGCGAGAGCTAGCGGAAACGCGCGAAGAAAAGGATCAGGGAAATCCCGTCGGGCGGCGACGATGTCATGATCAGGGGTGGGAGCTTCTTTTTTTTCTTTCAAATTTGTAACTTTTCTACCCCTTGCATGCGCCCCTCATCGTATAAGTTAGATGTTTGGAAGATGCGCCATCGCAATGTCATCGCCAGCGGCGCGAGAGATGACATCGCGATACCACGATCTCTCAGTCGGCGCGGGAGGCGCGCGCCGACCCCCACCCCCCGCCACCTCCCACTAGAAGCCCTCAGGCCAGGAGCTCGCAACTAAGCGCCGCTTCCCTGGCGGCGGCCTGGCTCGGGCGCACGCCGGCGATTTGTTTCGGCGGGTCGACCGGCGCGCGCCGCGCCGATCGCGGCGGGGAGGTGCGAGTTGCGCCATTCTCCCCTATGCCCATCTTTGTTCATCTTCGCCCCTCCCCCCTGCCCCCCATCCCATCCTCCGCCCTTCCCCGCCCCCCTCTTCTTCTATCGCATTCATTTTCCATCTCGCGCCCAAGACGCGCGCGCCCCCCCCGCCCCCGCGCCCTGCTCGACGCGCCCCGGGCGCCCCCGGCCGTTCAAATTCGGCGCCCCCCATGGCGAGCTTCGCGCCCCCTGGGCCCCAGCGCGCCGCGAGCTGACTCCTCGGACGGCCAAGGTCGCCGCGACTCATGCCCCTCGCGCACTTCGCGCCCCGTGGGCCCCGAGGCGCCACCTGTTCCGAGCGTCTCCGCGATCTCCGCGCCCTGCCCTTCCAAGCGCGCGGCGCCTGCAGCTCTGGCGCCCGCCCGCGATGAGAGCCGCGCTCCGCGACCAGGGGCGCCATCTGGTGGCCCTCCACCGCGGCGCCGACGAGGGGGGCCGCCGCGCCTGTCTCCCCCCAGAGCGGCAGCGGCTGGGCGCGAGGAAACCTCGATCTACGTTCCGATTCAGATCGGACCGGGCCGGGTCAGGCCACGCCGCGCTCTTTTCTTCGTTCCTCAACCGTTGTCCTTCCCTCCGCCGCCCTCCGCCCCCCCCGCCCCCATCCAGCCCTCTTCTTCTCGCGCCCCGCCGCCGATTTCGATCCCCGCCCTTCCGCCTGCCTCAAGTCCTCTCCCCGCTCTGATTTCCCATCGCCTCTTCTTCTCCCTCTCCCCCCCCCCCCCGTTTCCTTCCCCTCGCGCCCCGCGCGTGGGGCCGCCCCATCCGGAGGGGCGCTCTCAGTCGACGCCGTCGCCATCGCGACCGCCATCGCAGACGACGGGTGCGATGGCGTCATCGCTGGGGCGCGAATACATAGGCGAATAGGAGGAGCGCAGCAGCCCCTCTCCTGCGGCGGCGGGGCGACCGAGGCGATGCGCAACTGGCGGGGGGATGGGCGCGCGAACTCGCCGCGGGCCGCCCTGGCGAGGGCCTGGGTGGCCGCTGCAGACGGCGGCGAGCCGCCCATTGCCCCCGACGGGGGCCGTTCGCAAGTGCAGTTGTTCTCCGACCGCAGCGCCGCAGCGACGAATGTCGGGGTCGACGCGAGCAGGCCCCCCCAGCGGCTAGCACTTCGGCGATGGCCAGGCGGTGGCTGCGCAGCGTTCCAAACCTTTGGCGCCTCGATGTCGTCGGCCGCGCCCCCCCGCCCCACTTGCGCCTTAGCTTGCCGAGCTGGCGACGCGCATGGCTCCGGCCCCGCAGCAGCTGAATTCAGGATGCGGCCGCTTTCCCTCGCGAACCTTGCCGGCCGTCCGCGGCCCCTGGCCGCCTGCCAGCCACGACGGAAATGAGGGTTCAGGTCGCATCTTGGGATTCAGTGCGACGAGGAGAGCGCGCCGCGCCAGCGGCCACCGCGGCGCCGCCACGGAATGCAGCAACTTCCCCCGAGCACGGTGGAAATGCTCCAAGTGGCCCCCGCCCCCATGACCTGGGCGCCCTGCCCCTGCTTGTGCGCGTGGGGGGGGGGGGGGGGGGGGCAGTCGCGGGGATGGGGGCCTAGGGTCACTGCGGGGGATTTTTCGCGCGCGGGGGGAGAGGCCTTTTCCGCTTGTGGCGAACGCAGCCGGCCCGCCGCCCGCGGCGAGTCGCGCCGCCAGCGCAGGGGTGGCCCTGTGGAGACCCTTGCAGAATCCCCCGGGATCCCCCTCGCGCCCAGCGGAATGCCCCAGGGCGGTGAGGTCAAAGCGTTGGGAACCATGCGCCTGACTGCGGGCGAGGGGCCGGCCCTGGCCTCGGGGGCGCCGCGGGGGATTCCAGGCCCTGGGCTCGTCTAATTCGGCGAGCGCGGCATGGCACGCCACTGCGACGTGCACTTCTGCGAGCGGCGGCCACGCCCCGAGCATTCTTTGCACGCTCGCGCCAGCTCTCGCGCCAGTTCTCACGCCTGGTCCCGCGGCTGCATTGTCAGTTTTGGCTTGGCTGACGACCGGCTCCGGCAGCCGCCCTTTGCCCGGCGCCGCGCGCCCAGCTGCTGGAGCGGGGGCGCCTGCCAGCCCGCGCCTTCAGCGCGCGCGGAAGGGCAGGGCATCTCGCTGGCCCAACAAGGCAAGTGGCCCCGAATGGGGGGGAGCCCAACAACGCTGCGAGTTTCTTAACTGTTTCGATATGCTACTGCCGCCGGCGCCCTCCAGTCACTTATCCTTCCTCTTCGTTGCGTTTGGATGGTGTCGACGCAGTGCTTCTCCTGCCCCCCCCCCTTGTCTGCCTACTTTGACATGTGATTCTAGTGCTAAATTGCACCCCCAGGGTTGGCCTCTGGCCAGCGCCCGGGAAACGGCAGCGCGCGCTGCGCGCCAGTGCCATCGGGAATTCAGGAAATGAGGCGGGGAGGAGGAGGAGGAGGAGGAGGGGGGAGGAGGAGGGGGAGGAGGAGGAGGAGGAGGAGGAGGAGGAGGAGGAGGAGGAGGAGGAGGAGGAGGAGGGAGGAGGAGAGGAGGAGGAGGAGGAGGAGGAGGCGGGGGAAGAGGAGGAGGGGAAGGAGGAGGGGGAGGAGGGGAAGTGTGGGGGGGGTGGGGGCCGCCGACGCGACGGCGCGAGCGCGTCGCCGCCTCCCCGGATGATCTTGCAACGGGCGGAGGGCTCGCGGCCCGAGCGCCCCGACGCGGCGCAGCGGGCTGGCTGGCGGCGCGGCTCCGGGCCGAACGCGCGGGCGCCCCGGCGAAGGCGCAGCAACTTCGGGGTGCCCCGCGCTCCGCAGCGACAGGGGCGCGGCAGACTGCGCGCTAGCATCGCTGCCCGCTCTCGCCGCCCTTGCGCGGGGGCAGCGGCCCGCTCGGCTGCGGCGGCCGCGCGGGAATGCAGCGCCGAGACAGACGCGGGCGGCTTGCGGCGGGCCCGGCGTGGCCCTCTGCTCGGCGCTGGCGGCGGCGGCGGAAGCCGCGGAGGCGGCGGCGGCTTTCTCGGCCGGCGCGGGTTGGCTCCCGGGCCGCGGCTCGCGCCTGGCTCTGCGTCGATGCGAGGGCGTTCGCCCTGGGCCCGGCGGCGGGCCGGCGATTTTCTGGGCCGGGTGCGGTGGAGGCCCCGTCGGCCGCGGTCGCGGCGCACTGCTGCGCCGCGAAGGGGCCGCCGTCGGAGTCGATCGTTGGCGGCCCGGCCCGTTCGAGGAACAGCGCGATCAAGGGGGCGGGAAGCGCGCCGACGCCCCGCCGCAGCTTGGCGGGCTCAGCGGTGGCGACGGCGTTCTTGAAGGTCTTCCTCGGGGCGCGGCTTGGTCGGAAAGCGCCGACGCGGTTCCGAGAGCTTGGTCTTCGGTTGCGCGCCATTCTTGGGATCGGCCACGCAGGCAGCGCCCGAGCTCGGAGAGGCCTTCGAGGCGGCCGAGTCGGCGCCCAGCGGGGGCGCCTCTGCCGAGGGCGCAGAACCCGACGGCGGCGCGGCGCGCGCCAGGGACCCCCGCAGGGGGTCGCATGCCACTGCGGCGGCGCCCCCCGGCGCGGCAGCCGTCGTCGGGGCGGCGAGCGCAGCTCGGCGGCGAGCGCGGGCGGCCGCGCCCAGAGGGCCCAGAGCAAGGCTCGAGGGGCCGCGAGCGGCGCGGCTTGCCGAGTGCGAGACCGCGGCGAAGGCGCTCGCTACCCGGTGGCCGAGCGCAAGCCTTCTCGTCGCGTCCGTTTCGGGCAATCCGATGTCTGCGAGGTCGCGAACCTCTGCGCCCTGGGGCGCGCCGGATGCAGCAGGGCTACGCAGACGACCTCGCGCGCGATTTCGAGGCCAGCGACGCCGGCTCGGCCCTTGACAGCATGCCGCCCAACGACTTCGCGGGCGTCTTCTCGGGCTTCCAGCCTCGCGGAGTGCGGGCCCCATCTGTCTGAGTGGGCCTCGTATGCAACTGCCGCGCTGGGCATTTGAAGGCGAGAGTTGCTCGCGTCTTACCCCTGCGCTGTCTTGCCGCAGTTCCCCTCTGCTTCTGCGGTGCGTGGCGCCGCGAAGCTTGGCGCGGTGTGGCGACCGATGGGGGCCGCGCGTGGCGTTTGCTGCTTCCTTCGGAGGTCTGAGGCGCGTGCTTCTGAGATGCGTGCGGCGCGAGCGCAGTGATTCCTGTCTCGGCCCCGCGCGCTCGAGGCGCGGCGCGTTGCATGTTTGGGCGCGGCTGAGGTCGAGGTCTGGGGCCGAGGGCCCGGGTGAAGGACGCGGGGCGACGCGGGGGCCGCCGCCCGCCTGACCCCCGCCCCCCCCCCCCCAGCCCGCTCCCCGTGGCCAGCGCGCCCCCCCCCATTGGGCCTCTGCGGGCGGGCCCCCGGCGGGCCCGCCGAAGGCCCCGCGCCCCCCCGCGCTTCGCGTCGGTGCGCGGGGGCTCGGCAGAGCGCAGGGGCGCGGCGTGCCTCGGGGGCGCAGTCGACTAACGCAATGCACCGACGAGATCCTTTCATTCTACCGCTAGTCCGCGGCTTGCTTCCGATCTCACGCTCGGCTTGTCTGCCCAGGCTGCGATCTTCTTTTCCGAGTCCGATCGGGTTCGCGCATCCGACGGTCTCACATTGCGTCGACGGGGTTGCACAATGGCGGCAGCAGAGACGACCGACGCCAGAGGTGGAAGTGCAGGTTCCGTGTCCACAAGCCCACGGGTTTGCCGTGGATCAACGAGGCTGAGAAGTTGGAGGCGCAAGATTTGAAATGCTGCAGCGTTCAAGGAGAATGCGCGGCATAAGGCGCCCTCGATCTCTGCGAAGCACCAGAAAGGGTGCGCTGCGAGTCAGGCTCCGGAGGTTGAGAGAATCACAATGCGGATGGAGTTACGCACGCAACAGCTGCAGGCTGCATTCGACAAGGAGCGAGAGTCTTGGAAGCGTAGCTCGGCCCAGGCCCAGGCGACTGTGGTCGAAGAGGAAAGCGGTTCCCAGGCGGGGGCGAAGAAGCAGGGGCTCACTGAAATTGACGGCATTCTCGAGTGTACCAAGGATGATGCGTCGGAGAGTGCCCAGGCTGATCGAGCGGCGTTGCAGAAGGAGCACGCTGGCATCCTGGCGGAGCTGCGTGGCGCGCAGCCAGTTTCGGTGCAGCTCAATGGCCTCAGCGAGGCGCTGGGGCGGGTCAAGGCGCGCATCGGGAAGGCCGAGGCTGCGGTCGCGGCCAAGGCGAAGCAGATCGCTGCGCGCCAGGCCGAAACCGAGAAGGAGAATGCGCAGCTGGACCAGCGTCGCAAGGATGCGCTGGAGGTCGAGCAGACCATTCGGGAGGCGGGTCCGACCAGTGCCAAACCATTTTCGAAGAGGACAGGGGGCAGCGCGCAACTGTGCGACGTGGAGATCGCCCTCGCAGATCTGGAGGAGATCGCGCGAGCTGCTGGCGATGGCGAGCTGGTCGGGCCCTTGCCAAAGGCGCCCCGCGGCAGGCTCGCCGAGATGGTGGCGAAGAAGGCTCGCACTGCAGAGCCTGAAGGGAGCGAACCAGCTGCAGCCGCAGCCCCGCTGGACAACCCCGAGGCCACGAAGCCGCTGGAGGCTGTCAAGGCCTTCATTCTGGCGGCAGGTCTCAAAGTCACTGATGCTGAAGACGAAGCGCGACAGTTGGCCAAGCATATCAGGCAAGCTACCAGGGCGTTTTCTCCGTACTGGTGTCTGGATGTATTTCCAAGGGGGGTTGGTCATTTTCCAGATCATGACGATGGTGTCTGTTACGTCTGCAGGTGGCGCCTCGGGAAAAGAGTTGGGGTCGCGTGCTGGCGCGGCCCCGTTTGTCCCGAGAACGATTTTGGATGGGGGCGAGGTCGACCCATTCGTGCTCCTGGACTGGGGTGCGGACGACGAACTAGGAGCGGCTCTTAGTTTGGGCCTCGCTAGTGACGGTACTGCAGACTGGACCTCCTCAGATGGCCAGGGATGTGTCTTTCCTGGGCTGGGGCCAGCGGCATGTCGGATGGCGCCGACGGTCCCCGGATGGCCGGGGACGTTCTTCCCCGTGGCTGGGGGCAGCTGCGGGTCGAGTGGCGTCGCGGGCTATTTCCCCAGATGGGCGGGGATGCTTCTCCCCTAGGGCTGGGGGCAACGGCAGGTCGGATGGCGACGATGGCTACTTCCTCAGATGGCCAGGGATGTTTCTCCCCCGGGCTGGGGACATGGGCAAGACTGATGGCGGCGTCGGCTACTTCCCCAAATGGCCAGGGACGTGTCTGCGCTGGGCTGGGGACACCGGCGGGTCGGAGTGCGTCCTCGATTGGCGTTAAAGCGCGAAGTCCTACTGTACCATCGCGGCTACTAGGCTCCGTCGCCACGGGCGCCGGGACGCAAAGACTTGGCGCGCCACCGCGGCTTCCAGGCAATGAGACGCCACGTGGGCCAGCGTGCCCAGATGCTCCTCATGTACTTGGCGAGGCGGTGGAGGATGTGGCAGTCGCGAGGCCTGCGGGCCCTCCCAGCGCCGCGAGCCCCTTCATTGGGGCTGCCGTCGGCGCGAGGAGTGGAGAGCGAGCCGCTGCTGGCGGGGCAGCGTTGGCGGGGCCCGACTGCCACGAGGGACGGCGTGTTGGCCAGGGGGAGGCAGGGGGGCAGCTCTCCGAGCACCCTAAGGCCCCCCCCCCCCCCAAGGAAGGCACAGCCGCGCGACCGCTCCATGTGCGATTCGCCAGGTGCCGCCGCTCGCCGACAGCACGAGGCTCACCAGACTGGCAAGTGCAAGGGGTGCTTCGCCACGGTCAACTCCACCACATACGGGCCGCTGTGCGACTACACGGGTGGTCTGCCTGGGCACGCCATTGTTGCGGTGCAAGAGCATCACGCCACGGTGGACACGTTGGACAGAGTGCAGCCCAGGCTCCGCGACGTCTGCCATCATGGTTAGAGACGGACGGTTGTGTTGCAGATCGGCCCTCTCTCTATTACGAGGCCGCAGTGGAAGACAACGAAGACAACAGTACAATGACAAGAAAGATAACAATTGAGACAACAAAGGTAGTGAGACAATAATTATGACAATAATTAAGACACGCATACATAACATAACAACATAACATATCACAGAACAGTGCACGTTTTACCCATCGTGTCATAATGTATGCAGCCCTTGTCTCTTTCGCACGACGTCAGTTCACGTTGTACTCGTCTTGCGTTCGTGCGACCACCCAGCCTCTCCGCCGTCGTTTTGGCACCGCTTCGGCATTCCATTCCCCCTTCACTCCCTTCTCTGGACGCCGCGATGTTTGACGCGGCGATGTTTGACGCGGCGTTCGCAGACGTCCCCGGCGGGGTCCCCGGCGAGGCGGCTGAGGCTCAGCGGGGGGGCGAGGGGGGGGGGGGGGAAGGAGAGGAGGAGGAGGAGGAGGAGGGAGGAGGAGGAGGAGGAGGAGGAGGAGGAGGAGGAGGAGGAGGGGGGAGGAGGAGGAGGAGGAGGAGGGGGGGGAGAGGAGGAGAAGGAGGAGCAGGAGCAGGAGGAGGAGGAGGAGGAGGAGGAGGAGGAGAAGCTGGAGGAGGAGGACGAGAAGGGGAACGACGGCAACGACCTCGACGATGACCCCCCCTCAACCGAGGCAGAGGCAGAGGAGCCGAGGCAGAGGAGGCGCCGGCGTCGAGCAGCTGGGCCTTCGGCCCGCCACGTGGTGCTCACCGAGAGATTGTGTCTAGCGGCTGGCCGCCTGGCTCTCAAGGTCAAGAAAGAAGCCGCCGATCGCATCCAAGATTCTCGGGATTTCAAGCGTCTTTCAAAAGGTTGGAAGCGCGTAGTTGGGCTTCGCAAAGGCGAACTTTGCACTCCTGGGTTGAAGAGGCGCTACAAGGGCTCGAAATCCAGGCACGTAAAGGTTACCAAAACGACTTTTTACGATGAGGCTGACGGCGACGAATGTGCCCACGCTCATCCGAACACGTGGAACATCGATGGGATGGTCACCAACGCTCTCTCGCAGTTGGGCAAGCGGGTCGACGTGGGCATTGGCCGCAGCGGAGACAGCGTGAGCATGGGCCATACTAGAAGTGGCAATCTGTTGACCGCAGCTGCGCGCGTTGCAGGTCGCCTGGGAACGGGGGGAGGGGAAGGGTGGAGGGGGGAATGGGGAATGGAGCAGAGCAGGAGGAGGAAGAGGACGAAGGAGGAGCAGGTGGAGGAGGAGCTGGAGGAGGGATGATGATGAGGAGGAGGAGGAGGAGGAGGAGGGAGGAGGATGAGGGACGAAGAGGAGGATGAGTGCCGAGGGTGTCGCTCCCCGTCACCCCCATCCAGCCTCTCCCTCCTCTGCCTATCCTCGTTTTGCTGTCCCTCTCCCTCCTCCCCCCCCTCCCCCCGCCGCCCCGCCCCCCTCTCCCGCCCGCCGCCAGCCCCCCTTCCTGCCCCCCGCCGCGCCCCAATCCCTCCGCGCCCAGGTCTTCATCGAGGTGCTCAGGTTTCTCAGGCAGAAGCGGCCATGGAGGATATTCGGTTCGGCGGGCATTCTTGTTTCATTGGAGTTTGCTACGACACGACCCCTTGGCGCGCGAGGTTTGGAGCCATGTCCGCGGAGATGCAGCCGCATGCTCGTTACCTCGTGCTGCAGGATGACGGCAAGTGGACGACTCTGCCTTACGCGGAGTACATGCAGCTGCATCGGCATCGACGAGCTGGCCCTCAGGCCAGCGGATGAGAGGATGAGGGTAGGATGGTGGAAACGATGAGGATGAGAGGGTCGGAGGAGGATGGGGGGGCGAGGAGGATGGGGAGGGTGGATGGCGCTCGGCTGCATTGATTTGCACCGCCTGGGTAGGGCGAGGACGAGGAGAAAGACGACGAGGAGGAGGGCGAGGATGCGGATGAGGAGGAGGAGGAGGAGGAGAAGGGGGAGGAGCAGGAGGTGCGGGGAGAAAGAAGACGAGGAGGACGAGGGGAGGATGACGGTGACGGCGAGGGGGGGGAGGACGAGGATCAGGGGGGGAGGCACAGGAGGAGGAGGATGAGGAGGAGGAGCAGGAGGAGGAGGCGGATGAGGAGGATTACGGAGAAAGAGGAGGAGGGAGGGGGGAGGAGGAGGATGAGGAGGAGGAGGTGGAGGCGGAGGAGATCCCCCCTCCTCCCGCCGCCGCAGGTGGGGATTACAGACGTCATCGCGCAGCAGGTGACTTTGGCGCGGGCTGATGGTCGCACTAAGCATCAGAAGGACCTCTTGGTGTTGCCCAGGTTTGTTCAGGACAATAAGGCGTCAACAATTCACACTGCTGTGGAGGGGGGTTGTCGGCCATTTGATATCGCTCGAATTTCGGGCCTCTGCGAATCTGTCGAATGGGTTGTGTATGCCGACACGCCCGACAATGCCAAGCCCAACAAGAGAAAACAATGGTTTGCTGCAAGCAAGCTGCCATCAAACTGTTTGTATATCTGTGTTGGATGTTGTGTTCACCATTGCAACAGGATTGCTGTATCTGTATCTCCAAAAGGTAGCCCGTTCTCATTGGCAGGAGATGTGTACGCCTTGAAGTTTGTGACCAGGGTGACATCTCACTACAATCGCTTGTGCACTACGTTACGCGACATCGTGCAAAACGAATTGGTTTATCTTTCGCCGTCCGACGCGTCCATTGCCGAGCGGAACGAATGGGTGAAACACAACCGATGTTTGCTGGAGCATACGTTGTCGAGAAGAGCTTTGCATTGTCGGGCGCGCCTGGATGACATCGATGATGCTTCCCATCCCGCCCTACGTGAGGCGGCAGAGAGAGAGAGTTGTTAGAAAGGTCTCTGATATTTCTCAATGGGGACGCCAGGGCGAGTCGTATTTCTCACATGTGTAATGGCTGTTGTTCCAATAGGGATCAGGCTGTGCAGAATGTCGTTGCGGCGTTGCTCGACTTGGATGTGTTCTGCGGCCGGGGCGGCTTGCCTGCTGAGAGTCGGTGGGGCAGCGTTTCGGATGCCAATTCTCAGATATCTACTGGCGTTTTGAAAGGCTGCGACGCGATCAAGCCTGCAGCTGAGAGCTAAACTGATATGTATAATGATACGCACTGATATCCAGCGCAAGGATCTGAACAGCTGAAAACCCAGCACTGAGATCCAGCGCCATGGTACGCACTGAAATCCAGCGCAAATAATGATACGCACTGAAATCCTGCGCAATGGTATGTATAATGATCGAATATGATATGAACTGAAAACCAACGCGCTGAGACATATGAACGGCTGCCTGCATGAATATGAACGGCAGCGCTGCAGAGATGAACGCCATCATCGGATGTACTCCCACTGCCAACACTCCTTGTAAACACCATCAAGATAGACGACGTCTAGGCACTTCCAGCGTGCGTGCCGCCAAACGCCATTGTCGTTCCACCACTGCGTGTATGCCGACGGCCAATACTTCGTGAAAATGCGCGTCTCCACGTCATACACCGACGTGAATGAAGGCGTGCCCGCATCATCCTGTCTGGCCGCTTTCGGGGCTGGCGCCGGGGCTGCGCCCGCTCCGCCGGCAGCAGCTGGACGCTTCATGCTTATGATGCTGCGGCCCCGACAGCTCGGGAGTTCGGGAGTTCGGGGGCCGTTTGCTCAACATGGGTTGAGCCAAAATGGGTACGGTGGCAGTATGTGACGAACGAACAACACACACCCATACCCATAGGGGGGTCGTTGGGAGGAGGAGGACTGGCTATGGGCATGGGCGCGGGTTGTCGGACCCTGAGGAATGCCCCCCTTCGAGCGAGCGCCCCCATCTCATCTGGCAACACGCGCCCACGGTGACTTCACCACCGTTGTCATCAACGTCATCAGTTTCATCGTCGTCAGCCTCATGAGCCTCATCATCATCGTCGCGCTGCTCATGACATGCGTCATCAACTACACCATCACCGACGTCATTATAGTACTCGTCGTCGTGTTTGTCATCGCCGTCGCTGTCGTCCTCGCGCTCGTCACTGTGGTCGCTACACTATTCGTCGCGACCGGTTGCGCACACACGCGCGCACGCACGCACGCACGCAGCACGCGCGCACGCACGCGCGCACGCACACGCACACGCACACGCACACGCACACGCACACGCACACGCACACGCACACGCACACGCACACTGCACACGCACGCACGCAACACGCGCACACGCACACGCACACGCACACGCACACGCACACGCACACGCACACGCACACGCACACGCACACGCACACGCACACGCACACGCACACGCGCACGCACACGCACACGCACACGCGCTCGCACACGCACACGCACACGCACACGCGCACGCACACGCACGCGCACACGCACACGCACACGCACACGCACGCGCACACGCACACGCACACGCGCACGCACACGCGCATGCACACGCACACGCACACGCACACGCATGCGGAGCGAGCTGGAATCCAGTTCGCCCGATCTCGGAGTGGGCATGGACCCATGTTGGAACCATTTTGAGGCGAACTGGAATCCAGTTCGCCCGATCTCGGGGGGATCTGGGGCCCTTTCGGTGCGAACTGGATTCTGGTTCGTCCGATCTTGGGGGGGTGCTTCGCCATTTCGGGGCGAACTGGAATCCAGTTCGCCCGATCACGGGAGGGGATGGGGCCTTTGATGGGCGAACTGGAATCCAGTTTGCCTGATCTCGGGGGGGGGGGGTGCAGCCATTGTGGAGCGAACTGGAATCCAGTCCGCCCGATCTCGGGGGGGGGTCCTAGGCAATTTTGGCGCGAATTGGATTCCAGTTCGCCCGATCTCGGGGGGATGGGGCCACTTCGGGGCGAACTGGAATCCAGTTCGCCCGGTCTCGGAGGGATTTGGGGCCCTTTCGGTGGGGAATCCAGTTCGCCCGATCTCGGGGGGGTCGGGGGCCATTCTGAGGCGAACTGGAATCCAGTTCGCTCGATCTCGGGGGAATATGGAGCTGATATCGGGGGGATATGGAGCCATTTTGAGGCGACCTGGAATCCAGTTCGCCCGATCTCGGGGGGGCTTGGGGCCACTTCGGGGCGAACTGGAATCCAGTTCGCCCGATCTCGGAGGGATCTGGGGCCCTTTCGGTGCGAACTGGAATCCAGTTCGCCCGATCTCGGGGGGATCGGGTGCCATTTTGAAGCAGGAACGAGGGGGCGTTAGGGTCCAAGGGAATGAACCAGGAAAGCGAATCGAGATAATCTTCGCGCGACCCTGCCCCTCCTCCCCCACGTCCTCTCCAATCCTTCTCCTCCTCAACCTCCTCCTTCTCCTACTCTCTCCCTCCCTGCCTCCTCGCCTTCCGCCTCTCTTCCCGCCTACCCCCTCCCCTTCACCTCCGCTTCCTCCAGGCTCGGGGCTCGGGGCTTTGAGCTTCGTGGCGCCCTGCTGCTGCTCGCCATGGCCTATGGCCCTAGCCTATGGCCCATCTATGGCTCATCACTCATCATCTCATAGTTTATCATGGGCGCATGGCCTCATCATCTCATCATCAATCGTCACGTCGCTCGTTCCTCATGATAACTCACGCCCATCGCCCATCTCCCATCTCCCATCCCATCAGGCCCTGGAGCCCGCGTTTCCCAGAAGGACGGCGGCGACGATTTGCCGTTCGTTTGCGGCTTGGGCCCTTCACAGGCCCTTTCCACTCTGGCATATGGCATATCATATGGCCCATGCCATGCCTCCGGCCGCCTCCAGAGCCCTCGCTCAGATGGGCCGACTGCGATCGAAGATCGGAAAGCCGAAGCAAACGCATAAGAATGCCAGTGGTGACGACGACGAAGAGGAAGAGGGCAAGGACGGCAAGGGTATTGAGATACGATGTATGGTTCGAAAACCACGCGAACATCAACATTTTCATCAGTCACAGCGCCGACGTCCAGCGCCGGCGGGCAAGGGAGGTCTCCTCGCAAGCGCGAGGCGATTCTTCAGCACGACGAGCTCCCCGAGCAAGAACGCCGCGCCTTGCCGCGGCACAAGGCGCGAGAGGAATAGCGAGAGTGGAGAAGGAGGAAGGGGGGGGAGGAGGGGCAGCTGCAACAGCAGGAGGAGGAGGTGGGGCAGGAGGAGGAGGAGGAGGAGCAGGAGGAGGAGGCGGCGGAGGAGGAGAAAGAGGAGGCGGGGAGCAGGGGGAGGGGGAGGAGGACCAGCCCGAAGAGGAGAGGAAAGAGAAATGATAAATGTAAATGAGATGGAAGCCTGCAAGCCTGAAAGATCATGGGATGCCCTCTGGCCCCTCGTCCTCGCTGTCGCGCTGGTCCCGCTCCTTGGCGCCCACGCGCCGCAGCCGCTCGACGAAGTCCGGGTCTGCGTAGATGTCGCGGCGCGCGGCGCGACGGGCCTCGAGAGAAACTAAATCTGCCAAGTCGCCCTTGCCCCGCTTGAGGAGCGCGTGGTCGCCCCTCTCGTTCGAAGCCCTGCAAGCTCGCAACCACGCCACGAGAAATCCGACAGGCCTGCCCTGAGCCTTCTTCCTCGCCGAAGTCGCGAGAGTCCTGTTGCAGTTGCAGTTGCACGCGGTAGACCCGCTCTTGTGCTCGTCATTCTTGCAGTGGGCGTCGAGGCTGCCGCTCTTCTTGTTGTACGCGAGATGCCCGAGGATGCCGGCATCATCGTTCACTGCGAACTCTTCGTATCTGAGTTTGGGCTTGGCCACTGCATCTGCTACCGCAGCACCTGATCCAATTACGTCGCCAATATCGCTCTCCTGATCGGCGTCGACATCTGGTCGGTCGGGGACGTCGTCGATCTCCGCGCCGAACTCGCGCGGCGGCTCCGCAGCCAAGTCGCCGGCGACATGCTCCAACGGCAACTCGGCCGCGCCGCCGCCGTCCGCAGCGCCAGCAGAGCCGGGTGGTCCAGGTCCGCCAGGGGCATGGAGAACAGCGCCAGAATCCTGAATTGGATCATCGCGGCGGCTCCCGCCCACGTCCAGAGATCCGCCCCGCGTCTGGGCCACTGCGAACGCATTCTCCATTGCTGCTGCAAGGGGGTCAAGCGGCGGAGCAGGCCCCTTGGGCTTCGGATCCTTCACCGCTGCCGCTTCTCCGCCGATGAGGTCCAGCTCGGCGCCCGCCTTGGCCTTCATCTTGCTGCGCGTCCCAATGATGGACTCGATGCTCAACGCCGCAACGGACACGCGATCGCACTTGGCGCGCAATAGAGACGCCCCGACCTCGCACCCGAAGCTGAACTTCAACACCTCGCTGTCGGTCGAGAGCTGGACGACGTCAGGGGCGCCAGCATCCTCGCGGCGCACGGCTATGAAGAGAACAGGGTCGGCCTTCCCAATGTAAGCGAACAAGAACTTCAACGCATCATGGAGGGAGCCCTCCTTGCAACCGCGCAGCTGGATGCCAGAGCCGCAAGGAACGCCGGGGCCCCCCTTCGGCATCACGAATTTGTTCAAGCGGGCAATCAAACATCCGAGTTCCTTGTAGACAGCGACGTCAGCCGACTTGCAGATGCCATGATGGCCGGCCGAACAAGTGAGAACTTTCTTCACTGCTAGAGCCGCTGGGATAGCATGGACGTCCTTGACATACAACTGGCGCCTCAACTCAGTCCTGACCTTCTCATGGAAAGTGTTGACGCCGCCTACCTGTAAGGTATGAAGGAAACCGTTGCCCCCCCTCCCTACCCCTTCCCATCCCCATCCCCCAGGCCCTATCCGCACTTGCGTCTCCTGATCCTGCTCCTCCTTCTCGCCCTGGATCCTGCTCATCCTTCTCTCCTGATCCACCTGGCGTCGCTCTCATTGCTCATTGAGACTTCGCCCCCGTGAGACGCGCGTAAACCAGAAATCAATCAGACCCACGTCGACGTGCAACGCACCTGGCCCGCTTTCACCGCCCCCATCCGCTCGCTCCTCCTCAGTGCCCTGGAAACTTCATTTCTTCTGACTCCTTGTTCCTCGATCTCCTCATCCTGTCGTCCTCCTCTCCCCCCTCCTCCCTCTTCGTCTCGGGCCCATGGAGCCCCAAAGGGAATGAAACGCCCATCATCCATCACCCTATGATCATTCTCCTTCGCGCGGCCTTCACGTCATCGCCCATGGCGCGCTTGATTTGGCACGTGGCGCAATTGGGAGGTCAGAGGAACGTGCTCATTGCCAAGTCCCCACAACTGATCAGGTCGGAACTGCGCGCAGCTGGTCTCTGGCGATCAGCGTCGCAGCTGACCGTGCGTTCTCTACCCACTCTGACTTGGCCGCGTCATCGCTCTGCTTGAACTCAGCGCAAGAATTTTGCGAATGGCCATGAGCTCATCCTTCGTCATCTTCTGGCCATCCTCCCCCCGGCACCGGCCCCCCGCCACGACACAATCACCGCACCCCCCGAACCCCCCCCACCCGCCCCCACCCTACAGAAAAAATAAAAAAAACAAATGTTTTTGTTTTCACACAACCAAGACACCAACGATAAAATACATAAAAAACAACAAAAAACACACTGATATAAACCAACCCCCATCCCGCCAACCCGTGCCCAAAAACCCGAAGCGCTTAGCGCGCTGGCCGCCACTTTGCAAGCATGAACGAAAGGTGCCCCACGAGCTTCGTTGGCTGCGCCTCCCTCCTTCTGGGCGCTCCACCATAGCAGCAAATGGAAGACCTGCCCAAAATCAACGCATCTTGATTATCTTTATAAAATCTTTTTTCTTTAAAAACAATCTTCTAAGCCAATCGCATCTTTCCGAGTGAATGAACCAATGGCCGAGCCGCCAGCCGCCCGATGCTGGCGCTCCACCTGGGCAAGATACCCATTTACAGAAATCCTCTCTGCAGAGACTGGACCAGAACCATGCGCAATGTTGGCGCGGATCATGGCGAACTGCCGCTCCACGTGCATGCTGCGCAACCTGCCCGTCGTAGCCCACGACAACAATACAGAGCGAAGATCTTCGTCATCGAGAACAGCATTCGCGTCTTTGCAGCGAAGTCGAATTTTCTGGCTGCAAGTGGGGTCCAAACAACACATCGGAACGTCATACAACTCCTGGGCCACGGCGAACCGCTGCTCCCTGGTGGCCAAAGGGTCGACAAGAGCGAGAAGCTTGAATGGCCAATCGCCCAACGGCACCAAAAAAACGCCAGAAGATTTGCGCCGCCATGGAAATCGAAATGTCGCGGGCATCGGTGATGAAACGCAACTTGTCATCCAGGGACTCGACTTGACAATGACGCCATGGACCGTTGAGAATACTCAAATCAGAATCAAGATGCTGGCAAACAATATCAGTAACCCGCACCTGAGAGGGAGAAAAGGGGGTCGCCGTCCTCCCCCCCCTCCCCCCTCCCATCTCCCATCCTCATCCTCTCCTCCTCATCCTCCTCCCTCTTCTCCTTCGCGCCCTCCTCCCTCCATCATCCTGCATCCTCCTCGTCGCGTCGCCCCCCCCCCCCCCCCCCTTCCTTCCTCTCCCCTCCTCCCGCCCCCCCTCCTGACACCCCCCCCCCCCCCTCCCCCCCCCCCTCCTCTCCTCCTCCTCCCCCGCCGGCCGCCCCCCCCCCCCCCCCCCCCCCCCCCCTCCCCCCTTCCTCCCACGGGAGGAGGAGGGGGTGGGGGAGGGGGGGGGGGGGGATGCGGAGGCGGAGGAGGAGGAGCAGCAGCAGCAGCCGAAGCAGGAGGAGGAGGCGGAGACGGAGGAGCAGGAGGAGGAGGAGAAGGAAGAGGGAGGTAGGATCAAGCTCACCCCTCCTCGGAGCCTGCGCCTTCCTGAAAGGGTTGCGAGCGGAGTTCGCGACGTCCAACAACGTAGCGCCCATCTCGTCGAGATGCTGTATCCTGTGCCACAACCAATCCAACGGCTCCGTCAAATAGTTCATCAACGCGCAACGGGAAGATCGGTCACCCATGAATTTGCCAACGCGGTAAACCTTCCGCTTCAAAGTCAAACTGAAGTCTTCATCGTGATCTGCATCCAACTGGATAGGCTCAGCGTGCGATCCAAATGCACGCGATATTCCTCAGGCTGATTATATAGGAGGTTTCCTCGCCGTGGCGACTTCCGATCGCGTCGCAGCCTTTCCCATCTCAGCAGCGCGTTTGGCGCTGTCTTTCATATGGTCGAATGGAATCGGTCGCAACGGATGCTGCAGGAAAAAATATCCTGGCGAAGGACCCAACCAGATGCAATTGTGAATACTGCAATTGTGAATATCTTCTCGGTGGAGCCCCCTACGGGGCCATGATACGTACGAGGGGTGTGCCGAAATGGGTATGCGGGACGCATGCGGGCACACCCACTGGGGCCTTCGGTGGGCAAATAGCTCCACATCCCCACGGGATCGAGCGAACTGGATTCCAGTTCGCCCTGAAATAGCTCCATGCCCCCCCGAAATCGGCTCCATATCCCCCCGAGATCGGGCGAACTGGATTCCAGTTTTGTCTCAAAATGGCACCCGATCCCCCCGAGATCGGGCGAACTGCATTCCAGTTCGCACCGAAAGGGCCCCAGATCCTTCCGAGATCGGGCGAACTGGATTCCAGTTCGCCCCGAAGTGGCCCCATGCCCCCCCGAGATCGGGCGAACTGGATTCCAGGTCGCCTCAAAATGGCTCCATATCCCCCCGAGATCAGCTCCATATTTCCCCGAGATCGAGCGAACTGGATTCCAGTTCGCCTCGAGATGGCCCCCGACCCCCCCGAGATCGGGCGAACTGGATTCCCCACCGAAAGGGCCCCAAATCCTTCCGAGACCGGGCGAACTGGATTCCAGTTCGCCCCGAAGTGGCCCGAAGCGTCTGACCTCATTGCCTGCAATCCGTTGCCCATTTTGCTTGGCAAGCCTATCATTCCCGTTTAATGAAGCGCATCTTAAGGACAGACTTGCGATGGCAAGCTCGTGGGAACTGGCAATGGCAAGCTCTTCGACAATGACATACGTGCAATGGCAACGCGATTATGCAGAGCACGAGTCCTGGATGCAGAATCAAGTTCGGAGGAAAAAGCCTCGAACCGACGACATGGACACGTGGACCTTAGATGAGATCGATGAATGGGCGAACAAATGCCCCCGAATGAGACGATGGATGCAGATAACGTGGTGGTCCCCAGTGCCAAGAGTACCGATAGCAAAGACAGACAACTTGACCTCTACCGTTGCCTACATTTCCATTGGCGACGTCACATACAGGATGATGTTCTGCCTGGAATGCAAAATGATTGCCAGGATGAGAAATACAGATAAGTATTGGAGTTCATTCGGTAAATACTGTATTAGGGATATTGGCAAGTATGGTCACATGTGGGTACCGCCCGAGGATTACTTCTAGATGCGAATCGCCAGCATGGTCACATGGGGGCACGGCGAACATGGTCACATGTCGCTAGAGATATTGGCAAACATGGTCACATGTCGCTAGAGATATTGGCAAACATGGTCTCATG
Organism: Prorocentrum cordatum; assembly: GCA_963575745.1. NCBI lineage: Eukaryota > Dinophyceae > Prorocentrales > Prorocentraceae > Prorocentrum > Prorocentrum cordatum. The sequence continues at coordinate 430,554 of CAUYUJ010018248.1, read as the reverse complement.
TGGGCACGGCGAATCTAGATGCGAATCGCCAGCATAAGATCTGGACTATATGTGCATATAGATGCGAATCGCCAACAGGCACCTTGATGAGAGCATGGCAGTACGGCGTTCGGCTAACCAGCTATGCATCCATTAAGTGGGCGACTTGCCAGCCGCCAGCAGCCGCCAGCCGGAGTCCAAAGCCTTGTATAGTGTACACGCGGTTATTGGGCCCAGCTGGTTTGAGTGCTGCGCGGCAGTTTCAGAATTTGTTGGAGCTCTGTTTCGCGACATTCGCCAAAATCGAGAACTTCTCGTCCATCGCACACATCGCCCATCGCCACCCATCACCCCATCGAATCGCTCTCCATCGATTGCCGCCCATCGCTGCCCGTGGCCGCCCCTCTCGCTCTCTCTCGCGCCCATCCCCGCCTACGTCGTCACTTTGTCAGGGCGCAGTTTGGGCACTGTCCCAGAATTGGTTGCGTGCCGTATTGGTGGCCAAAGGCCAATCAACCAACGATGGTCGTTCCTCAATTGCCCATTTGTTCTAAGCTTCAAGATGTTCAAGGTGGAGCTCGGCCTACAGATGCACGCGCGTTCATTGTCATATGTCATTGGCGTGAGATCGCGCATGTCGTGTTGTTCTGGGCTCAAGGGTGGCCGCCGCCGGTATACAAGTATACGTTATTATCTCAGGTCTTACATTGTACATTGTCGTTTACCAAACGACCGACCGACACCATGCCGGCAGGCGCCAAACGCCCAGCACCCGCGGAGGAGGATCGGCCGCCGAAGATGGCCAAGGCCGAAGGTAAGCGCACGCAGTTCTTTACTCCAGGCGACCAGCCTAAGGCGGATAAGGAGCAGAAGGGTAAAGGCGCAACCAGGGACAAGGCCAATGCCGGGGGCAAGCCCAAGTCCAAGGCCAAAGTTGCGGCAGCAGCTAAGGCCGAAGCTAAGGCCGCAGCTGGCGCCCAGGAGGCGGCCCAGGCAGGTGCAATGGAAATGCCCACGTCTGGCGGCATTGACGACGACGGGGGAGTTGGGATTACGGCCAAGGGCGAGGTTGAGATTACCAAGGCGGAGGCCAACGATGACGCTGGAACTGAGATCACGGCCGAGACTGAGACCAAGCTCGCTGGTACGAAGGCCACGGTTGAGGCTGGGGCTGAGATCAAGACCGAGGGCGAGGCCAAGCTCGCTCAGACGGAGGCCGAGGTTGAGGCTGGAACTGAGATCGCGGCCGATGCTGAGGAGACCAAGCTCGCTCAGACGGACGCTTCGGGACCGCCCGAGCCTCCGACTGAGATTCGGCCCGCGGCTACGCCCGCTGATGAGCCTGCAGTAGCCACCAAAGCAGCAGTGCAGGTGCCAGCCGCGGGAGCGCAGCATGATGATGCCGCCGATGTCGAGGAGGTCTTTACCCCCATGGCCACGGCGTCGGTCTCGGCGGCCGCAGCGAAGCCGCTGATTATCAAGGCAAGCTGCGTCAGCAGCCTTATCTTACTTATCTTCCATCATCTCCCCAGCGCCCATCCCTCGAGGTCGTTGCATGCTGTCTTATTGTCTTATTCTCTCACGCTCGCTCCTTCTATGCCATCCTCCCCATATTTCTGCATCAATGTAATTCGCTTCTCTGCGGAGGTAGATTCTGTGCTGGAGCGGAGTGCGCTTGTACGACTTGGCGACGCAGTTCGGGATCAGTCTCCAGATGTTCAGCAGGCCGCCGATGTCGCAGGTAGCAGCTTAGACGCCGTCGCCGACTTCGACGATTCGTTTGAGGATGCCTTCAACTCCGCCCCTGACCTCGCGGGCAGGGCTCAGCAGGACGTTGCGGCTTTTTTCTTGCGAATCAATGACAATCGATTCCAGGACCGTCCGAGATATTTTTTTCTTGTCTATTTCTTGTCTCGCAATTAGTGTCTTTCTTGTCCCGGGAGGCCCCGGGAGGCGTTGCCCCCCGGGAGGTTTGAGTGAGACAAGAAATAAAACATGTAAAAAACACAGGGTTGCATTTCTTGTCTCACTATCCCGGGTGGTTAGGCCCCGGGAGGTTTTTCACCCAGGACAAGAAAGACAATGATTGCGAGACAGGAATTGGGACAGCATGGACAAGTACCTTAACAGAGGTCTCGGAGATCTGGAAATCAGGGAGGTCTGGATCGGCCTTGCGCGCCGTCAATCGGGCCTGAGACGTCTGAATCGGCCTTGCGCGCCGTCCAGTGCACCGCGCCTACCTGCAGTCGGCTCCGGAGGATATCCGCCATGCATGCTGCATGCTCCCTCCTCCCCCCCTCCTCCCTCCTCCCTCCTCCCTCCTCCTCCTCCTCCTCCTCCTCCTTCTCCTCCTCCTCCTCCTCCTCCTCATCCTCCTCCCTCCTGATTCGGCCACTTGAGTTCCAAGATTTTCGGTTCTGCCTCTTCCACTTTGCTGAAAGTTCGCCGCCGCTTTCTTCCGAATATCCCAGTTGCCGAGGCTCGCGATCGGCCTAGTCATCCACCCCGTTCTTGCCCTCCTCCTTCTCCCCCCCCCAGTCGTCGTCCTCTTTTCTCTTAGTGACATTCTCGTCCCAGTCTTTCCCCTCCCTTCTAGTCCTCCGCCTCCTCCTCCTCCTCCTCCTCCTCTTCCTCCTCTTCCTGGCCCTTCGTGCCCTTCTTCTGTGCGTTCTCCGTGGCCGTTCCCCTCCTCTTCCTTTTTCTCTTCGCGCCTTGTCCCCCCCCCCATCCCCCAACCAATCCCCCCCCCTCCCCTCCGCGGCCCTCCTCCTCGTGCCCCATCTCCTTCCCAATATGCCGCGACCATGCCGCCTCTCCTCGCGTCGCCCACTTCCTCTCCCCCCACGTTCGCCTCCAGGAAGGAAGGGGGGAGGAGGGGGAGGGGGGGGGGAGGGGGGAGGAGGTGGGGAGGAGGAGATGGCAACGACAATGGCATGGATGACGATCAGGATAATACCAAGGGCAGGGCAGTGATAGCTACAAGGACATTGACATGGACAAGGACAAAGATGGGGAGGAGGGGGAGGAGAAGGGGGAGGTGGAGGAGGATGGGGGAGGGAGGAAAAGGCAGAGGAGGAAGGGCGAGGACGAGGAGGAAGGCTTCGGAAATTGAGGCATTCTTGGAAACATTGGGATCATTGCTTCAGTGATGAGCAGGGGGAAGGGAGAGGGAGGAGCGAGAATGGGGCGGTGGTGGCGGGGGGGGCGGGGGAGGAGGAAGGAGGGGGCCGGGGCGATGACCAGCTTTGCTCCCGAACCCCCCTCCCCCCTTTCGCCCCCACCTCTTGCCCAGCACTTTTGTTCAGTCACGGTCTATTTTCAAAATTTGTTTCCAGCTCATTTTGCGTTGCCACGATGATAATGATTTGCATTGCCAGTTGCCGCTGCTGAGCTCGCATCCGCAGGGCCCCCCAGCCAGCGGCGGCATGGGCGGCATGGGCGACATGGACTTGGACTTCGAGGAGCACTTGGCTAAGGAACTTGAGACCGGACTGGAACCGGGCGACGACTTCGTGCCCAGGGCCCCGCTTGCAGTAGCTCTCATGGCGTTCAACGACGTATTGCTTGAGCGTGAGGTCATTCAGCTCGTGGATCAGTTGCGTTTCTTGGCCAAGGACGATGGGCCAATTACAGTTGCGACCGCGTGCAGCGGAACGGATGTGATCCTATTGGCAATGAAGGTGTTGTTGCAGATTTTTGCGAAGTCGCACCAGGTGCACGTCACGTGCAGGCATGTTTTCGCTTGCGAAAAAGACAAAGATACACAGCAGCTCTTGATTAACAATTTCCCCGACATGGAAGCTTTGATCGCAGACGCCTCGCAGCTTGGCAAGGACTGGGCGCCAACTATCCACCCAAAAGACGGCCAGGTCGAGTTGGGCGTGGTTGATATCTTCATCGCTGGTTTCATCTGCAAGTCCCGCAGCAAGGCCAACAGCAGCCGGGCGGGCCCGCAATGCTTGCGCACTGGCGTCGGAACGTCGACTGGGGAGAGTTGGGCTGCGATATCAGAGCTCATCAAGGTTCATTTCCCTCGATGTGTCATCATTGAGAACATCATCGGAACGGCTTTCGCCTATATGTGTCGAATGTAATTGTTCCAAGATGTAAGACGTGTGTTTGGGAATGTGGCGCATCTGGTATGAGTTGCGTCGCGCTGCTGCGGACGCGGAGGAAGAGATGGGGGGGGGAGGGGGAGGGGCAGCCGGGCGGAGTGGAGGCAGGGGGAGAACATGAGAACATGACGCATGAGGACGATGCGGATGACGCCGCGGAGGAGGAGCAGGAAGGAGGAGGGGGGGAGGGGGGGGGCGACAAAAAGGAGGGGGAGGAGGGATGGGGAGGGAAGGTGAGAGACGAGGAGGACCAGGAGTGCGATGGCGGGGATGCGATGGAGGAGGGGCAGGGCCTGAGGGGGTGGAAGAAGATGAGGAGGAGAAGGGGGATGATGTGGGATGTGGAGGAGGATAGCTGTTGGATGAGGAGAAATCCAGTGTTCGAGAGTTCGCAGTGCTTCACTGGGAGCTTAGAGCGGGCATCACAATGTGCGAGACTTCCTGGGCTTCCCTTGGCGCAGCGCGCATCACTGGGTCTGGACTTCTTGACGTCTTGAGAGGGGCATGCGGCCTATGCGGCACGGGGGTCTCGGGTGGGTCTGCGGTTGCGGCATGTCTTGGAGTCTGGGGTCTATGTCTAGGGTCTTGGGGGGATAGCGGAGGCAGGGGCAATTTCAGTCTGGGGCCCGCGGGCCCGCGTCGCCGCGGCGAGCGGGTTGTCGGAAAGATTTGTTGGAGAAGGACTCAGGCGGGATTTCCGACAGCGACCACATGTGCAGATGGATGAGGGAGCAGGGTTATTCTTTCAGGCCATTCACGTTGGAAGCCAGCAATTATGGCAGTTACCCAAAGCGCGAGAGGGTGCATTGGATCGGGTGGCTTCGCGGTTCGGAGGCGTTTCTCGACCGCGCCCAAGTTCTGTTGGACGTGCTTGCGCAGAGCAAGCCGCCGACCCGGTTCTTCAGCTTGTACGACGTGGAGCCGTGCTTGAGCACAGTCGACAATCGGACGCCCGAGACGAACCAGGGTGGAGAGAACAGCGAATTCAAAGAGGAGCATTTGCGATTGTTTGGCATCGCAGAATTTGAGTGGCCAGCAGTTCGCCTTGGCCCTGGCACGGATATGGAATTTCTGAGCCACCTTGACCCGCGCCCTTACGAGGTTGCGTTTTATATCAACAAGAAGTTCCCGCCGCCGCCGGAACGGCCACCAGGTGGCGACGAGTTCGTGCAGTTCGTGGACATCAACGAGCGGTTGGAACTTTTGTGCGGCCCGCAGGGCAAGGATGACCCTTGGAAGAGCTCGTTGCTCACGCTGACCACGAAGAGCACGTACATCTTTCGTCGCTACAGCCACGCAAAGAAACGGCATGAACTCCAGCAGCTCGACGGCTTACATCTTCTCCAGATGATCGGCTTCGACCTCCGCTATTGCGGCGACAACGGCATCCCCACGCACCAGCATGCTGTCAGATTGGCTGGAAATGCATTTTCGGTTTTCCCAGCGGCGGCGGCGCTCTTCACGAGTCTATTCCATCTTCGTCGGGAGGTTTTCGACGAGGGTTCCGTCGCTGTGGGTGGTGATGATGATCAGTCGGGTGCGTTTGAAATTCCTTCGCAGTCAGATTAAACGTGACGCTTACTAAGGCTGCAATATGTAACTGTATATGAGATACGAGAGCACGATGTTCTTGCGATTTGCGAGTGCGCGAATCAGAATTGGTGGTCAGATATGGAGTGGTGATGGGAGATTTGGATTTCAGTTTATAATGATCTTATATTTTGACGAGAGAAGTCAGTATTTCGATTTCGGCGACCCTTGAGCATCGATGCGTGCACCCTTTTCGGCTTTCGTTCAAGAGCAGAAATCTGACCGCCCACTCTGCAAATGTTCTCATGCTTCATGCCGCCTCATGCTTCTTTGTTCGTTGGTCCGTCTCTCGACCATATCGCCCCTCCTCTTCCAGCGCGAGCCCCCCCCCGCGAACTCCCCGCCCTCCCGCCCGCCCTCGTCCGCCCACTTCGCCCTCTCCACCCCTTTCCTTGCCGGGCGTTACTTGGGATCCCGCGAGAAAGACCTTCGCGAGAATCCAGAGCTATCGGCACACGGAAGGTGAGTGATTGGGATTGTGCGCGAGGGGATATGTCTGGGGTGCGGGAGATCGAGCACTGGCAAAGGCTGGGCGGTTCTGACCGCCCTTGTGTCAGAATTATATTCCAATCTTCCGCCATTGAGGGGGGCAGGCGGCCGCGCCATGTCGCCATGTCTGCTCCCCCAGTCCCTCGCGCGAGCATTCGCATAACTGTTATGCCGCAGTTATGCCGCATAACATTGGGGCCATGGGGCCATGGGCCATGGTCCATGGTGGGGGTCGGGCCCGCGAGATGGGCCGCGGTCAGACCAATATTTGAATCATTGATCATTGGATCATTGGGCTTGGGCGGGCAGCATTGGAGCAGCTGGGTCAGTGTCGTCAACATGAGTTATGAGATTGGTTTTCTGGTTCATTCATGATTTCACGTTCATGGGTCTGGGTTTATTTCCACCCTTTTGCTCTACATCTCACCTCTCCGCGTTTGTCGTGGTTCCCTTTCCTCCTCCTCCTGCTCCTCCCCCTTCTCTTTCTCATCTTCCTCCCCCTCCTCCTCCTCCTGCCATCCACGCCCCAGGCCCCGTGCCGCCATGCCGATAGATTGGGGGCCAGGAGTAAGGCTTCGGACGCCGACCGCCGCGCGGCGGTGAAAGGTCTCACTGTCATAGATAGGGCATCTCCTTGGAGAAAGATGGGCCTCGCCCCGGGGGGAGTAGGAGATTGAGGAAGATCAGGGGCTGCCGATGCAGCCATTAGGCTTAGGCGCTCAACGGGCCCCGTTGCCCCGAGCGCAAGGCGCCCCAACGCGCGCCGAACTCCACGATCACGCCTGCCAGGAAGCGCCAGAGGACCGTGCAGGGAGTTTGCCCTTGTGCCCAGGAGGCTGCAAAGCCCGAGCATTTGACATTGCCGTCTTTCGAGCATTTGACCGAGAAGAGTGGCATGGAGGTGGAAAAAATTGAGGTTAAGAAAGGCCAGAAGGCTCAGATGGACATCGTGACCCAGGTCCCCGTCACAGATGGGCGCTCGTGCGCTATGTGCCAGGTTCCTGATTCAGATACCGACCCTGTCTTCCAGGATCGTCCTATGGTATGGGCGTACCCTCCGGTTCCGTCGACTAACAAAAACCAAGGGAATGTGTGCTATCAGCTTGCGTGTCGCAATTTCCCGCCGCACCCCTCCCTCTGTCCCGCGTTCTGCTCCGACTTCTTCCGTCGCCTCATCGCCCATCGCCAATTGCCGTCGCATCTTTCCCTTGCTCCTTCCCCACCTCTGTTTCAATCTTACGTCGCGTCATGTTTCCACCTCTTCTTTCTCATCCCCACCCCCCCACCCCTCCTCCTCATCCTTCCGACCATGGCCCTGGTAGTTTCTTTTTGGTATGTATGTTCCTCCTGCCCCTGCCCCTTCCTCCTCCTTCGTCTCAGCATGGCATGGCATCATTCTCCTCTTCCTGCTTGTGCTCATTGCTCTCTCCCACCAGCTCATTCCTACTCCCTTCTACTTCCTCTTCTCCCCGCCTCCCTGCCCTTCTTCATCGAGCAGAATGGAGAATGGGCCATGATGCCCTTGTCGCGGCGATGAGGCGGTGAGCCATCGTGGGCCATCGATGAGTTCGAGGTTGGGTCTAGGTTAGCAGGGGGCGGGCGGGCTACGGACGTTTAGGTATTGTTGCATTGAGCGTTGAGATGTTGAGTAGGAGAAGTCGTTTGATGTTGATCAATGTGCATTGTGCATTGTGCATTGTCCAGTTTTAGATAATGCTATGACGCCTTGAACAATGTCACAATGCTAGATGATAGGCCATGATGTGGCAGCGCCGCTATGCCGCTATGCGCTATGCTGCCATCCCGCTGTTATCCCAGGGCTTGGCGCGCAGATCCAATGCGTCGCCAATGGCGGATTACTTGCGCCTCCATGCCCATGCCTCCGCGCCAGGAGGCTCGCCAGGATTATTGCCAGCGGGTATTCCAGGCCAGGTTCAAGCTTAAGTACAAGACGAAGGAGGCTGTGATCACGGCTTTGGGCAGGGACATGGAATTGATGAATGTGTTCAAGCATTGGCGCCAGCTGTCTGTTTCAACATATGTCAAGGCTGGGTCTCTCGACGTGCCCGTAACTTGGGGCGAGGAGACCGCTGCGAGGCAATTGGTCAAGAGGCAGATCGAGGAGTGCCGCATCGAGGAGCCCGAAGAGACCGTCATGGACGTCGACGACTACAAGCGGGTGCACGGGGATTGGCAGACCAACGGTTTAGGCCACAAGTACGTGGATTGGGGCCAGGTCAAGGGGGTCCACATCCCAGGGCCGAAGATGTGGAAGGTGAAGAGGGCGAAGGTCTGCCAGTCCGAGCTTACCACGAACGTGGACATGGGGCCCGACCTTGGGGAGGACATGATGGAGAACGCTCTCCAGGACCTTGCGGCGTCTTTCATGCCAGACCGCGCCACTGGCGTGGCCATGAGCATGGATGACCTCTTCGACGACGGTTCTTCTTCTGCGCCGGCGGCGCCTCCCGCCTCGCTGCGCGACGGGCATCTTCAGAGGGCTTGGGGGTTCGGGCAGGGGGCCGCGGGCCGCGCAATGAAACGCATGCTTGCAGGCGCGGGGATCCAGGACAGGGCGAGCATTCAGCATTCATTCTTCGTTCGCCATTCGGACATTCGGATATCGGAAACACTGAGCCCCCCTCATCCTGCCCGCGCAAGACGAGAGGGGGCCTTGGCGGGGGCGGGGGGAGGGCGAGGATAAGCGGGAGGAGGACGAGGAGGAGGAGAAGGAGGAGCAGGAGGAGGAGGAGGAGGAATCAGGAGGACGTGTCAGGAGGAAGGGGAGCGGCATCGGGGGGGGAGGCCGGGGAGGCAGCAGAAGGACGAGAAGAGGAGGAGGACGTTTCAGAGGAGTAGAAGATGAAGAAGTCAGGGTAGAGGAGGAGGAGGAGGAGGAGGAGGAGGAGGAGGAGGAGGAGCCCGCCCGCCCTGAAAGGCCGTCGGGCAGTTCCGCGAAGGGCTTCTTCCCCGGCCTCAGTTTCGCACCAGCTGCCCAGCCTGCGGCGCCGCCGCCGACGACGACGCCTGCCAAGGCTCCACAGGCAGGGGGGGCTGGCAGCGTCGGCAAGAACACCCCGCCGTCTAGTCAATCGAAGAATCCGAGGGGCCATGCGAGCGCTGCCGCTGGGGCCGCGGCCTCAGGCCGCGGTGGTGATGCTGGCCGCGGCAGGTGCAGTAAGGATAGGCTTGAGAAGCACGAAGCTCTTGAGAAGGCTTTCAAGGACGCAAAGTGCGACAATGCACGTTTTTTTCGGCTCCGAACGCAAGGGCCAGATGAAGGCCATCGAAAGGTTACTCAGTGACATGGCCGGGGAGATAGAAGAGTACAGTAACGCCGAGCGCGAGGCCGTCTTGAGGGTTGCCAAAAAGAAATTGGAGATCATCCAGTCGATTTGCAGGGCGTTCGCCAAACAGGTCGGCTATGTGCAAGCGTTCTCCGACGCAGAAGCGCTCGCCAACATGGAGCCTGTCATCGAGTTGACTTTCGTGCCCGCATGGCTCACCCAGGAGAAGTATAAGCAGGAGGTTTGCAGGGCGAAGGCGGAGGAGTTCTGGTCGTTGATTACGTTGCAGTCGTTCATCTCCAATGGCTTCGCGGCTGAGCTGTACGAGAAGCACGTGGCCGATTTCATCGCAGAGCGGGTGGCGATGTCGGCGCGCCGCGAGAATGCCACTACGATCCAAGGACCCCGATGGGGACGTGGGAGGGGAGCGAGGCAGGGGGGTGGGGGCTGTTCAGCGCTCTTAATTCGAGGGCTCTCTGGCCGCGGGCCCATGGCACCAACGGGCGACGAATGTTTCCTCTTGCGCTAAGTGGGCCCTTGGAGGGCCCTTCAGAAACTCAGAAACTCCCGGGGCCCCTTCCCTTCCCCCTTTCCCCTTCCTGCGAGCTACAAGATGGAGGGGGGGCGGGCGGGGGGGGAGGGGGCAGGAAGTCGGCGGTGGCTGAAGTCATTCGCGCTTTGCGGAGCGCAGCGCGAAATTCGGGAAGTTAGGATCCGTTGCTTTCTGAGGGATTGGATGGAGGACGAGGGGGGGGCGAAGGGGGGAAAAGGGGCGGAGGCGGGTAGGGGGGGGGGGGGGAGAAGGAGGAGGAGGAGGAGGAGGAGGAGGAGGGGGAGGGGTAGGCGGAGGATGGGGAGGAGGACCCCGGGCGCCCAAATCAATCCAGGTGCATTGGTGGAGCTTTGCAAAGCCGAGCTGCTCCCGGGCTCGCTCCCGGAGGCAGTGAGGTCGGATGTCATCTACATTGGCGCCCTCGCAAACCCTTTCGGATCTGGGGTCGCCAGGGAGCAGATCGAGGAGGCCTTGAGGTGCGCCAGCCTGGAGAGCGACAAGAAGAGGCCGATCGTCAGCGCGTTGCTGTCCTTCCCCAGCGGCCGCTCCGTGGTTGGCACTGCCAAGGCCAGGGCGGGGTACTTGGGGGTCGTCGAGCGGAAGGCAATGCAGATCTTGGTCGCGTTAGATGCCGCTCTGGAGCGCTGGCGCGACAAGAACGAGGTCGATTGGAAGCTGTCCCACGAGAAGTTCGACCAGTGCGTGAACAAGCTGTGCACCGAGGACCTGGAGAAAGCGGCCGACTTGCGTGATAAGGCCCCGCCAGAGTGGCAAACGAACGCACGAAAGGAGGCAGCGGAATCGAATCGGAGGGGGCAGGCGCGGCCCCTGAGCCATTGGGCCCTCATTGGGCCATGGGCATGGGACATGTCCCATGTCACATGGGGCATGGGCCATGGGAAGTGGTTTACACGCTTGGGCCATAGAAAGCATTGAAAATTGATAAGTGAGGGGCCCTGGGGGGAGGGGGGATAGAAGGGGCGAGGGGTGAGGGGGGTCCTCCTCCCTCCTCCTCCTCCTCCTCCTCCTCCTCCTCCTCCCCCTCCTACTCCTCCTCCTCCTCATCTTCGTCGTCCTCCTCCTCCCCCTCCTCCTCCTACTCCTCCTCCGCCTCCTCCTCCTCCTCCTCTTCCTTCTCCTCCTCCTCCTCCTTTCCCTCCCTCCTCCTCGTCCTCTGGATGCCGCTCAGTCCTTTTCCCGGACCCCTTATCCCGTACCCGTCCTCTCTGTCTTATTCATTAGTGTCCTTCCCCTCCCTCATGTCACATGTTTCATGCACTTCGTGCGTTTCTCCAGCTATCCGAACTCCCTCCAGCCCCTCCTGCTCCCCGTGCTCCCGCCGCCCCCGCTTTACTCCTCTCCCGCCCTCTCTCCTCCCTCCCCCCTCGCCCCCCCTCAAGACCCCGCCCCCCGACGCCCAGCGTCGATCCGCGATGTCCCGAGGTCAGCTCGAAGTGCGAAGAGTTGTTCGGCAAGATCATTTCGGCCGTTGGCTTTCACGGGCTGTCCATCGTCTCCATGGGCGACCTCCCGGCAGCGCAGCTGAATCGCGCGTTCCTCGGATTTTTAGAGAGCCTTGTCGGCCCTGCTAGTACCAAGGCGTGGCCGCATTGCGTGGCGGCGTTCTCCGACGTTTGCACGGTTTGCACTTGGTTAAATGATTTCTTGACGATAACGCCATCTATCATGGAGCAGTTAAACAGTTTGAAGATCGACGATGCATCCATAGAACAGGTGGCCCCAGTTTTCAAGCGCGTGAAGCAGCTCTCCTTCTCGCCCGTTGTGAAGACCGCAGCCGCAGAGCATCTAGGACAGGAGCTCGTCGACAACGCGGCGCCCCACGTGTTGAAGGTGGTCAATTGCGATAAAGTCAAGGCCTTGCAGTCCCGCGTCAACGACGTGGTGTTGTCCAAGTTCAAGGAGTTCCATGAGAGGGCGCATGAGGCGTCTGAAAAGGCCACTGGCACCGACGAGGACGACAAGACGCAGCTGAAGATCTTCCAGGATTTTGACGCTTTCAGTACCGATCTCAAGGCATGGACGTTTGACAGCCGACTGCATGAGCAGAACCGCATCATGTGTCTATGTGGGAAGGCCGTTGCAATGGTGCAGCCCATTTCTTTGGCGTGGAATGCGTGCGCGAGTTTGGAGGGCAAATGTTTGACCACAGCTTGGGCCACTCGCATTGCTCCTTTGCGGGCGGCAAGCGCCAGCATCGCGAAGGTGATCAATACGGACATGATGGGTTTGTTTGACATCGATTCCGACCCGGGCCGGCAGGCGCTCGAAGACGGTCCATTACACATCCGTTGCTGGTAATTGAAAGAGATGCCAGAGCAGATCCGCGGCGCCGGCGCTGAGGTTGACAAGCTTTTGGCTGACATGTATGGCGAGTGGTGCCGCCATGTCGAGAAGCTCGAAGCGGGCCTGCCGAAGGGTTGCCCAGACTGGAAGCCGTGGGCTGAGTCTGAGAACTTCCCGACTGAAGAGCAGGCGGTAGCGCTCATCCAGAATCCGTCCTACAAGAAGCTCGCGGTCATGGCGCAGAAGGTCGACCAGATCATAACAGCCGCCGGCGCCATGCACAGGGCGGACGTGTGCGGCAACCCGTTCCCAGACGAGTTGATGGAGAAGTGCAGGAAGGCGCGGGATTTCGCGTGCGAAACGGTTTCTTGCACTTACGCGTGCTTCAAGATCGCGCGCGAGATGCCGAAGCAGTCGAGCTTGGAGGGGGCGCAAGAATTTTACAAGGCGCTGCAGGATCAGCTGACCAAGAAGAACTTCAAGCTGCCGGAGGGCCTCGAGCGCAGGGCGCAGAGCAAGTTGGACAGCTTCAAGACGGGGCCGGGCAAGGGCGGCAAGGACAAGGACAAGGTCGCCAAGGCGGCCGCGGCCGACGCGCCGTAGATGATGATCTCGGCAAAAGGAGGGCTGGAATAGGAAGGTTAGAGCGCATGGATGCGGGATGGGGCATTTGGGGGGCCATGCTGAAAGCCGGGGCAGGGTGGGTGCAGGGCGTGGGGGGGGGGGGGGGCAGGGGCGGGGGGGGGGTGAGGCTCTTGAGTCTTGTGGCGGGGGTGGGCGGGGGTGAATGGGGGACGTCGGTTCAAAGCCCTGGGCCCCCAATCCCCCATTCCCCATTCCGCGCCCCCACCTCCCCGCTTGTCTTATTTCTGCTCTCAGGCTGTTCTGCCGTTCTGTGCGACGTTGCGTATGTCATGAGTCATGGTCCAGATGTCTGGCGTGGATTGGGACTTCAGTTGAGACGTGGAGATGCGCATGCCGCATGCTTTATTTTCTTCGCCTGTGGGCGGTCTGCCTGCCAGCGGCTCTCGCCCTTGGCAGCCGCGCTGCCCCGCTGTCGCGCTTCGTTGCGCCCAATTGCCTCACTCTTATATCTTATATTCTCGTAGTTCTGTGACTTTGTGACCTTGCGACCTCGTGGCGTTGTGATCTCGTGACCTTGTGACCTTGTGCCGAAGCTTGTGACCTTTGGATCGTGGCCTGGTTGCCTTGTGGCCGTGTGCCCTTGTGCTTTTGTGGTCTTGTGACTTTGTGACCTCGTGACCTTGTGGCCTTGTGACCCTGGGCCCCTGTGTCATTGTTTGTTTGTGACTTCGTAACAGATCGTGGCCTTGTGACTGTGACTTCGCGGCCCTGTGACCTTGCCACCCTGTGAACCCTTTGCCCCCGTGTCCTCGCGACCTTGCGACTGAGGAACCTCATGACTCATGGGTCATGATGTCGTGGCTTGTGCTGTGACTTCGCGGCCCTGTGACCTGGCGACCTTGTGGCCGGAGCCAAAGGGGCAAATGATGCGCGCTGGGGGCGGAGGAGGTAGAGGAGGAGGAGGAGAGGATGAGAACAAGGATGACGATCAGAGATGAGGGATGAAAGAGCGAGGGGAACAGGAGGGCGAGGCAGCAACGGCAGGAGCTCGGCAGGCGCTTGACGCGTGAACGCCGAATTCAGCCTGCCGCGCCGACGCGGTGAAAGCGGGGCGCGCGCCAGGCCCTCCCCGCCGAGGTCTTGAGGAGGAGGAGAGGGGGGAGAGAGAGTCGGAGGAAGAAAGTATGCAGGGGGGCAGGACGAGGAAGAAGGGGAGCACGCGGGAGGACGAGGAGGGAGACGAGGAGGAGGAGGAGGAGGAGGCGGCGGAGGCGATGGAAGAGGAGGGAGGAGGACGAGGAGGAGGAGGAGGAGGAGGAACAGCAGCATTTCTATTTCAGCATTCCGCAAGTACTGAATTCAGCCTGTCTCGCCGACGTGGTGAACGCGGGGCGGGGGCCAGGCCGTGTGGCCGCTCGAGTTCGCGAAGTGTGAAGTGTCGGCCTTTTCTCACTTTGGCTCGTCAAAGCTTCCATCCATTCGGTCATTTTCATTGCCGGGGTGTAAGGCGCAAGGTGACGCTTCTTCAGCTTTCACGCTAGCATTTGCGCCGTCCCTCGACCCGTTGAGTCCTGCATGCGTGCGTGCGGCGGCGTGCTGCATGCGCCTTTGCTGCGTCGGTATCGCCATCGTCATCTTCATTGCTCCGCTCCTGGTCCGCTGCCCATTGTTTATCACAGCGTTCTACATCTTAGGCCGCGGCATCGTTCCTCGTCGCATCGTCATCGTCGGATGTGCCCTGCTCTGTTCAAGGTTCGTTCGTTCCTGATTCGTGCGCGATTCTGACGCAGTGCGAAAGAGACAGGAGATGCCGCATGCCAGGTGCCAAGTGCACTCTTGACATGGATCAGCGCACGAATGAGACATACAAGGGTTACGACACAGTTCTCATTGAACATTCTGTATCGATGGGCTATGTGTATGACATATAACATGTATATGTAAATATGGTGATTAAACCATCATTTATTGATTAAGCGTTGGTAAAGTGTTTGTTTAGCATCGTTTTGTTTATGGTGTTATCGTCTTAGTTGGTGTGTTCACGTTTTTCTTGCCATGACTCATATTTTGATGTCCTTTTCTGGTCATAGTTCTTGTCACAGGGTTCTTTTCTTGTCTCATTTTTTGTCTTCTCGTCCCTTTTTTGTTTTGATTCTTGTCTTCTTGTCTTTCCTATTCTTGTCTTCTTGTCTTCGCCCTCTGGCCCACAACAGAGACTGCGACACATCCATCTGTCTCAATGCATTCGCATCGCGCGGGCCAAATGGAACGCATCGCCTTGGCAACTCCTTGAGAACCGAACTGATTGGACAGCTCTCCAAAGCCCAGGTGACAGCCTAGGGCCTAGGCGCACATAGTGCTCTCCTCGCAGCGTTTACCGCGACAAACCAGATGCGCGGCAATTCCGACGACACGGGGGCCGCGGAAGCCGGGAAACTGTCATCAGAAAGCGAGGGAGCCCATGTTCCAGTAGCCCCGAAGACCCCCGAATAACCTAGTCGACGATTAAAGGACGCGCGCAATCCTACTCACGTGCAATTTCGCGATTGGCGCGAATTTTGCGTCAAAGGTCGGTTGAAATGATCACCCTGCAAGCGCGGGGTGGATTCCCCGTGCCAAGTAGTTCAAGTATAAATGTTCTTTGTGAAGAGCGCCGAAAGTGCTAGTCTCATCGCGTGCATCCACCTTGTTATTGGTGCGCCATGTTATGGGGCGCGCACGCAAGTGAAGAATAAAGGGTCATCAGACACGCGCGCGGTAGATTTCATAGCAAAGCATTCGAGGCACGCAGGCTTCACGAGCGCGATTGTTGTTCACGCAGGCGACGAAGCTTCAATCGAAAATGTTGCGCGCGTCGTTGCAAGCAAGCGTAGAAGTAACGCGCAATTACGGCGCGCTCAAGCAGGGCATGAGACAACCGATGGGCCTGTGGAGCGTTTCCGCCAGGGCGCGGAGGCGCTGTTGCGCGCGCGCAAACGAGCCCTTGAGTCAAGATGCAACATGGTGCTCACGAATAAAAGTTGACTCACACTATGGTTGATTCGTCATTGCGGATGGCTGCACAGTAGGTTCGAGCAACGCGCGGACGGCAAAACATCTTTCGAGCGCGTGACAGGGCACGCGTACCATGGCATGATTGTAGAGTTCGGCGAATGTGTCTCGGTCACAGCCAAGATGGAGCCACATTTTCTGACTGGAGTGGATAGGTAAAACCGCGGGAAGCGATGAACACATCCGCAGAAGGGAAGAGAACGCGCGTTTCGACGCGACTGCTGCGCGGCAGGTTTATGCGGCAACCTGGGACTTGCAGTATCACCCCGGCGCTGCCTCTAGGGGATCCCCGCGCTTTCTCCACCGGCACTTGTGTCCAGGGATCTTGGTTTCACTGCCCCGGAGCAGAATTTTCGATCAGTTTGGAGCGAGCGGGGGGGGGCTGAATTGCAGGGCGCGTCGCGACGGTGCGCGCGGCAGCGCGCGCCTAGCAGAATGCAGGCGTAGTTCGAAAGAATGCAGGCAGCGGTCGGGAAGGCGCGCCGAATCCCAACCTCCAACGAGAGCCCTCCAGGAGTCGGATGCGTCCGAGGGTGCGCCCGACAGACGTGTTAGGTTTATGGTGGAAGGGCCGCCTGCGGCGACTGACCCGGTAGCAATGGCGGCGATCCAGGACAGCGCAGTGGCCGCAGCGGCGGCGCTAGACGCCAGGCTGGAATTCAAGCGGGAGTTTTTGACCACGAGCGCAGCGAACGGGAAAACGCACAGCAGGGAGAGAAACGAAAGGCTGACGGAGAGCATCCAGAGGACCCAGGATCTGCCACCATGGCAGCAATCCGTCCGATTTTAGGTTTGACAGACGATCAACAACTTCACGAAGAATCCGAGCCTCACGCGTGCGACTTGGATGGCGCGCGTGAAGAATTGTTGTGAAATTGTTATGTCGAGGCTCGTCTATCCGACGGCCTGCCGAGACCCTTCGCGGAGGCAGTCATGAAGCATGAAATTGGCCATCTTGACAATTTTGGCGTGCACCGGCGGCGCAGAGAAGAGGAAGCCACTTCGCAACCCATCAACGCAGGATGGGTCCACAAGAAGCGTGGCGAAACTGGGGCCAGGTCACGTGTCGTTGCGAAAGGCTTTAAGTGGGCAGAGGTCCAGGACGACGTGATCGTGGCAACCCCGACCCCAACAGGTTCGAGAGTCATTTTTGCACTTGCGGTGAGAATGATCTGCACCATCAGAGTTGGAGTTTTTTGCGTAGCTTTCATGCGTGCAGATAGTAGTGGCCAGGGGGTGTTTTGTCGACCCCCGGAGCTCTGGAAATCGCAGTGCCCGGGTTCGATTTGGAAGATGCAGAAAGCAATGGATGGGCTCCGGAAAGCACCGCACATTTTTCTGGACTTCCTAGCTGTTGTTCCTGTGAAGCGCATGGTATTCAAACGGTGCCGGAGTGGCCCCGAGTTGTTTTGGAGCGAGAGGAGAAACGTGCATATATGCGAACATGTTGATGACCCCATCACTGTAGGGCTTGATGATGCCGTCGCGGATTTTTTCGATGAGCTCGAAAAGTATGTTTTGTTCCGCAGGGGTGAGCGCTTCAATGCCGCATCGGTTGTAAAGTATTTAGGTAAGTGGTTTAAGTGGGAGAAGAACGGTGCTGCAGCCAGCCCCGCGCCGGGATGCATAGATGAAGTTTTAGATGAAGATCGGATGAAAGGATGTTCGGCAGTTCCGAGTCCTGGGCACGAGACCCCAATGCCTGTGCAAGGGTCGATCGGAGAAGAATTTGAACTGTTGACGGGCCAAGAGCATCACACGTTCAGGTGTGTAGTGGGCAAGATGCAATGCGTACTTCCACCGAGAGACCCGACATCCAATTCACGACGAAAGAATTTATGATAGATTTAGCGGCACCCACGAAGGAAGACATGACGAACCTAAAGCACCTCATGCGGTATATGCAGGGAACCAAACACGAATGCCTGCATTTGCAAAACGGCGGAACTTTGAAAGACGACATTGCTTTGTTTAGACAGCGATTGGGCTGGGTGCAAAACGACACGGAAATCCACATCTAGCGGTTACGTGTTTGGGGGTCCATGTTTCTAAGCGAATCTTAGTCGCACCCAATCTGCGATTGCCCAGAGGTGCCCAACGCAAACATCTGCGCAGACTTAGGAGCGAAGTTTTTCGAACATGCTTGCACGAAATCATGAAGAGGATTTGTGTGTGGTTGGCAAGCATGAGCATTCAGCCGCCCAACACCATGCGACACGAAATTCGGACACGGCGTATCCGCGGCATTTCGACTCAGAGGTTCACTTTGTGTGCCCGGCTATCGACAATCATATTTTTTTCAGAAGAAGTTGTTTTAGTTGTCAAGCGATGTCCTTCTTGCGCCGACCGCGATGTCTTTTACAGCAAAGCAGAGAAACCAGAAATGAAAGGAGGGCCAGAGCAGCTAGATAACCGTTGACGCGCCGGCTGGTGCAACACCTCACTTCAGCGAGCCACCACAAGATGAACCAGAGTCCGGCGAATGCCCTAGCGGGCGCCGTTCCGATTCAGTGCACTTCTTCGCGCAAGAAGCCGCGGCCAGAAGTGCCAGCGGACAGAGCCTGGAAGGCGGCCTTGCCGCCTCCACCGCCGCCAATACCTCCGAAGGGAGGTGAGCGAGAAACACCAGGGTGTGACGAGACAACGGAGCAGAGCGACCAGTGTCGGTCCTGCCGCCGCCAGCGCGGTCGCTCGTCATCCTCGTCGGCAGGCCGATCATCATCGGTGTCGGCGAAGAGACGCTCGCAGGACGAAGTCCTGAACGACGTTCTTACTGATATTCCTTACCTTAAATTCTTCACGCTTCGCGCATCTCCACCAGCCCATTCCAGAACAGCAACTTGTGCGAAGCATGCCGGCAATCGTGGCTTTCGGGCGCACCTCTTCCTGCCCACGCATATATCCTTCTACTTCTCTGGGTTTTTCGCTCTGGGAGCCTCTTGGGGGCATCTTGGGGGTATCCCGGGACCTTCTTGGGGATATTTTGGAGGTCTCTGGGCCCTTTTGGGGTTCCCGTGGTGCCTCTCGGGGCTCCCTTGGGGCTCCCTTGGGGCTCTCTGGGGGCGCTGTTGGGGCCCTCTTGGGGCTCTTTGGGGGGGTCTGGGAGGTCTCTTGGGGCCATCTTGGAGGCGATCGACCAAAACAGGGACGAGCACTTTTCTCTGTCCCCCCGCCGGGTCCCGAAACCTTATGAAATTACAGCATGCGGCGCCTTTTTCGGCTGCCCATCTTGGACGCCCTGACGACCCGCGGAACGGCCTCTCCAGGTCCAGGGGGAGGGGGTATGGGGGAGGGATAAACCCGTCCCCGAAGGGGAAGAAAGGGGTTGAGGACAGAGAGGGCCCCCTAAACCACCCACGCCCAGAGAGCTGGTGGGATTAGAGAGCCTTGTAAAGGTCCTCGCTGCCGTGAGCTGGCGCATCGAGGATGTGATTGCCCAGGACTGCGTGAGCGAGAGCAGTAGGAACACCATGTACCTTGTGTATCTAACGCCCGTGCATGAATCTTATGTAGCAGGTTCTACAGGTGAGTTGCACAATGCGGAAATTATTGTCCGAGGGTGTGTGTTGGAAGTCAATCGCACGTCCCCATCTCTCGTCTCACTTCGCTCTCTCTGCCTGCACCGCAGCGGGCTTGTGTCAATCTGATCCCAGGAAGAACGCACTGCTGTCTTACAGGAGGAGGAGGAGGAGGAGGAGGAGGAGGAGGAGAAGGAGGAGGAGGAGGCGGAGGAGGATAATGTGGGAGGAGGGCAAGCGAATTGGAGGGTGGCACTGGCAGACGCGCGCCCTGGAGAACTTCGAGCGTTTCTACCACTTGCGAAAAGGCGCCGCCACGCTGGAGCAGGCCGCCCCGCCCCGGAGAGCTGGGCGGTGCCCGCGGGCCGGGGCGCTCGGAGAGGAAGTCGAGGGCAGGAGGCTCTGACATCCTTCGGGGCCGTCCGCGATCAGAGGAGTCATAAGGACCATCGCCACATAAAACACATTGGGGGGCCGACCATTGGGCCGGTGGCACGCCCGAGCGTCACCCAGCACAGGACTACGCTTAAGCGTGCCACCGCGCATGGGTTGCCCCCCCCATCCCTCCCCAGTGGATTCTCGATGGCGGTGGTCCGTGCTCCTTCTCGGACGTGAGTGGCGTGAGGACTGTTCTTCCTCGGAAGGTCTTTCGAGTTGTTTTTGTTGATGTTTCGTTGGTTCTGGGGTTTTCTCGCCTCGGGATGCTTTCCAGCAGCTGCGCCTCGTCAAGAGCCTTCGTGGGATGCCCGAATCGGCCCGAGAAGCCCCAAAGGCCAGAGTTATGACCCGAAAACCATTTGGCGTCGAATGGGTGAGGACGAGGGAGTTCAAGACATGGCCAGGGCCGTGAAATCTTCAAGATTTCATGGCTCCTTTTTTCTTTCAATACGTCAACCTCTCTCTTGCTGGTACCTCTCTTCGACGCACCCGAATCCCTGCGTTGTGAAGAAGAATCGACGGAATGTTTTTGTCAGTGTTTCGCTTCCGGGGGCCATCACTGGGCCCCGGGAACGCCTCGGGATGAGAAACCAGTTTCCACGGCGGCGTCAGCCCATTTAGGGGGCCGCGTTGCGGGAAAAACACGGCACCGAGTGTGTTTGGGACGAGTG
Organism: Prorocentrum cordatum; assembly: GCA_963575745.1. NCBI lineage: Eukaryota > Dinophyceae > Prorocentrales > Prorocentraceae > Prorocentrum > Prorocentrum cordatum. The sequence continues at coordinate 409,974 of CAUYUJ010018248.1, read as the reverse complement.
GGAGAGCAGAGGTCAGCGCGGATGTCAGCGCTCCTTGAGAGATTTCGGGGCTGTACTTCTCATGGGATTTCGGTAGAGTTTTCGGAGGTTTTCGGAACCCAGGGCGTTTTCTATCAGCTGCGCCTTGCGGAGATCGTCCCGGAGGTGCCGGACTCGTTCTGAGCTGAGCGGCCGCAGGAAGCCAGAGTTTCTGGCCCTACAGCCATCGAGGAGTCGGCACTACTTGAGGCCGACACGATTCTGGGAGCCACGCGGAGCCGACCCCACTCCACCTCATCCGCTGACTTGGGTTCGGGAGCTACTATGTGGCCAGCCGGGGTTCACGGCGTGGCCCTGGCTGACCCAGGTTAGCGCTGACCGTCCTGACCCGAGTCCGACGGGCTCCCGGGGAGCAGCTTGGGCAGCAGCAGGGGGGGAGGGAGAGCGGGGCCATACGGCCAGGGACGCCTGCCTGGCGTGCCGCGCCGCCAGCTCGTGGTCCGCTACGCTTCGGCTGACGAGCAGATGCCCGAAGCAGCGCAGACTCGCAGAGTGTCCAGCCTCTTTTGCTCGACGCGTCGCTGCTCTGGGCTCGTCGGAGCGCGTCCGCGGTGCCTGGCCCGCGGCTCGCTCGGTGGGGTGGTCGGTTGACGTCCCCCATGAGAGGGAGCGAGGGATGGAAGGAGGAGCAGGAGGAGGAGGAGGAGGAGGAGGAGGAGGAGGAGGACGAGGAGGAGGAGGATGCGTGGAGGAGAACGGATGGAGAGAGGGAGGGGATGGGAGTGGATGAGGGTGGGAGGGGTGGGAAGAGAGGGAGGAGGGTGTGAGGAGGAGGAGGGAGGAGAGGAGGAGGAGGAGGAGGAGGAGGAGGAGGAGGAGGAGGAGGAGGAGGAGGAGGAGGAGGAGGAGGAGGAAGAGGAGGATTCTAGGATTCTAGGTTGGCCTCGCGCGCGCCCACAATGGGACACGAGGTCCAGGAAGAGACAAGCAAGCATCCACAGGCGGAAGCTGCGACGGCGGCGGCCGAGACGGCGACGGCGACGACGACATGAGAGACGACGAGACGCCCGCAGCGGCACGGCCGGCGGCGGCGACGGCGACGGCAGCGGGTGCTGCTCGCACGGGGCGGAGCGGGAGGGCGCCTGAGGCGCGCCGCTCTCGCTCCCTCGCAGAGACTGGGCAAGAGTAGAATTGCCCTGCAACTAGGACACCGCCTACGCAACAGTAGTTCGTTACGATGTTTCAACAGGGAGGGGGCAGGAACGAAAGCCAGGGTGGTGGGATGGGGAATGTGGCCGGGCGCTGTTCGGGGCCATTTTGGCTTGAAATTTCGGCCAAGATTGCGCGGCCGGTGCGCAGCTTTTAGCTTCAGCTGCCTGGGGGGCGGCGCGATGGTCGCCCCTGCACCGTCTGTGATAGCTGAGCTCCACCTCGACACGTCCCTGGGGGCGTTGTTCAAATGGATTGGCTTGGAACCCGAGGTAATCGAACGCGTGACTACGCAACTTGGCTTTCCGGACGTGCCCGCCTTGGACGAGGTACGCCCGCGCGTCCTCGCAGCGGCTTCGGAGAGGAAGGTCGCCAAGGCGGCCGGGAAGATGGAAGGCCACACGTTCTTCATCGAGGCTGCTGTGGTCCTGGCTCACAAGACCGCAGTATTATTATGCGCTCCGGCGGATGGTGGCGCCCCGCCCCCGGAGCAACCATAGGACATCAGGCCCGTCAGGAGGGTCAAGGTCTCGAATGTGTTGGACCCGCTCGACGAGACCGAGGTGCCCCAGGCGTCCAAGACGGAGATGCAGGACTGGTACGACAATTTCCGGAAGATCAAGCGGGGGCCTCCGTTGCCAAGTCGGGAGCCCACCCCAGATAAGCTGATGGCCATGCACACCCGCGTGGTCGTCCTGGGTCTGTCGACCATCGCGGCGCAGCTTGCGCCGGCGGCAATGCCTGCTGCGCCGCCGCTGGCATCGCGGCGTCGGCAGCCCCCCCCCCTCCCCCCCCCCGGCCAGGCGCGTCATCTGAAGCCGCCCCCGCGGGCGAGCTTCCTCCCGGCACGTGCAGCACTGCCTACGATGCGCCTCCGCATCAGCCCGACCCCGCGCCGGCGGTTCCACCCGCTCTTGCCGAAGATGCGGATTCGCCAGGCGCTCCCTCAGCGCAGGTCTTGCAGGGTACTGCAGAAAAAGTTGCACAAGAAAACGATTGGTGGAACAACGTTGTCACCCGCAAGGAACTGCATCAACCGCTGGCGCAGACTCTGCAGGGTGGCTGCTGGGATCGGGGCCCGAGGTGCAACGGCACCGAAGACGGCGACTTCATCTGCGCGAAGCCGTGGGGCAGTAATGCGCGCAGACGTTGCGGCGCGCCGCGTCCACTGGGGGAGGCAAAATATGCTGGCAAGTCGGCAAAGGGTCACTTGTGCGGGTCTGTGCTCGGCTGGGGACATTACGACAGCTACGTCGCCGCCATGGTGCCCATCAGGGGCCTCGGCCAACGTTGGGTCATCATTGGGACCGTCAGGACCCGCAGAATGGCGCCAAGTTCGCATATCCTCTTTGCCGACAGCTCCTGGGCGATCTTTTCGCAGCTTTTGCGCATTATGACACGGGCGATAACGTCGGCGTTGGCAGCCCAACTTCTGATTCAGCGGTTGAAGTGCCGGTGGGCGCACCTGCGCCCGACGACCCTGATGCCGCGCGCGCCGCGGCGGTCAGGCTGTCATGTCGGACGAGAACACGAGCGCGATGCACATCGCCGATCCGCCTTGGAACGTAGCAGATTACCCCGGTGGCTCGGCGGGCACGCAGCAGGCTGACGCCAGGGGAACGGAAGCATGGGCGTCACAGCCGCTGTTTGATATACTATTGTGCACCTGCCGCCAGCACGCCAATATCACGTCCAATGAAAGAGGCCCCATAGTCTTCGACTCTCACATTGAGAAAAAACTTCCGCTTCGGTACAGACGTGGAGTTCTACGCCGTGCATTTTGCCCACCTCAATCGATGGGCCGCTGATTTCCCCGACCTTCGTGGCACGCGCGTTCTCGCGCAGACGTTGTCGGGGCGCGCCGGCCATGCAGGTTGCGATCGTGGCCTGGGCATGTTGCAGTGGATCGGCGATATCTATGCAGCGCTACAGACGACGTCGCAGGGGCGCTTTGTCGAGGCCGATGCCATGCAGGTGCGCCGAAACCACCCGGGGCCCATTGCATTGCGGGGGCCGAGGGGCGCCCCGATTACGGCCGACGAGTCACTCTAGGGGCGCCTCGATTCGACGTTCCCGCCGGCAAGATCGGCCGGGCGAGAGCCCCGCGCGTGCTCCGCAATTTCAATGGCAAGTACCTGGCGCATCTATCTCCACGCCTCACGCCGACGGTCCTCCGCGCCCACTGGTTGACATCTTCCCCGATGGAATCTTTGGGCCTCCAGGGCCAAGGCTCGGCTCAGGAAGTTCTGGGTCCTCAGCCGCCTCCTCTCAGGAACAGCTAATTCAGGCGCTCCGCGCGGACCTCGATGACATCCTCGAGGGCGCCGGGAGGGGCGAGAAGGAATCGGCTCTCGTGTAGCTGCAGGCCAAGCAAATCGTGGCTCAGCATCCCGGCACAGCCTCGGCGCGCCCTTCTCGCGAAGCTGATCCCGTCGACGATCTCCCCGATCAGATGACCAATGAGGGGCGCGAATCCCTGTCCGCAGAACTCGCCACCGACGGCGCCCGCGCGATCCCTAATCAGGCCTTCCGCGACCTTGGTCGCGAGCTCGTTGGCGCCAGTGGAGACGCCCGCGCGCGGATCGAGGCGCTCGCCTGGGACGGGGCGCCCGACGCTCAGGAGGAGAAACTTCGGTGCCAGAAATGCCCGCGCGATTTCCCTGCCCTGCGGGGGCCATTCGCCGGATGCGTGCACAAGCTTTCAAATTCGGCGAATCAGGCGAGGAAGAAAGTTATTTAATTGCAAGAGTCAACAGTTGAATCCGCGAGAGTCTGAACCAAGACGCGGCGCGCCAGCTAATCCAATCAGACGTTAGACAATCAGACTCAGGGGGGCGAGATCCGACACCTCGACGGACAAAAACAAACTCGGGAAGCTCGCCTTGGACACCATCAAGAGGCGCGAGAAGCGGGTTGCCGCCGGGCGCGCATCGGCTGCCCGACGCCGCCTTGCAACGATCGTGCAACCATGCGCCATCCGTGCCCGAGTGTCGTCGAGCGCATCCAGGGACGCCTTGTCTTGCATGCGCCGCTCACCAATGGGTGCGCGAGCCGTGGCCGGCGACCGCGCGCGCTCGACGACGTGCAACTCGCCGTCGCTTGTGCGAAGAAAGTGTGGCCAGCGGCCGCGCTGGGCATGGGGTCGAAGCGCCCGGGGCAATGTCTCGCCACGAACGCATCGCCGCGGAGCGCGTGGCCATCTGCTCCCCCGCAGAAGGCGGGACTGGCCGCGGCCGCGCGGCCCCGGCGCAGCTCGCGGCGAGGCGCCCTGGAGCTGCGACCGCCAAGGGGTGCGAAGTCCGAGGCGAAGTGGGTCGATCCCGTCGCTCGCCCCCGCTCCACCCCGCCGCCCGCGCCTCCGCCGCCGCGCCGCGACGGGCCCGCCGTGGGCGCTGCTTCCTCCTCGGGCGCGGCGCCATCTGGCGACCCCGCGCCTGGCGGTGCGGACTAGGGCGGCGGACCTGCGACTACCGCGCCGGCAGTGGCGGCGGGGGCGCGGGGGCCCGCTACGTCGCCGCGGCGGCCGTCTGGCTCGCAGCCCACGGCCGTCAAGCGCGCCGGGGGCGGAACGCGCAGGGCGACCCCGACCGCATGGTGGCGCTACATCTTCGAGCACCACCGCACTGGTACATGCCGCTATCTGTCGCATTACCTCGAACAATTGATCTTTGTAGATCGGGATGACCGTGCATGCATTTGGATTAACGATGGCAATGCGCGGGCCATGGGAGATTTTGACCGACATGGGAGTCGCACTTGGGTCCGCTATTTCTATGGTCCTCTGATGATTCAGAGATAATCGCCTGCGGTGATTGGCCGCGAACCATTGCGTATATTGAAAGTGGATATACACTTGAATGCTTGCTACGCTGGCGCATATCAAAACACCTTGTGTCGAGCTCAAGCTCCGCGACTCCGCGCGCTCATTGGCGCGGAAGCACCCAGGCAGGTCGCCCGGAACAAATGCCGTCATAGTTTGGACAGAGTCGCGGACAATATTCTCAGATCATCAAGCGCCAAGTACACGTTCATGGAATGTCGGATGCTTGGCGGCCCGACACACGCGACACATTTCCTTTGTCGCAGTTTTGGCATCCATCAGGTTGTCCAATCTGCGCGCCTACACACATATATATATATGTGTATATATATGTATATATATATATACATATATATATATATATATATATATATTATATATATATATCATTGATAGGTTTGAGGGCGCAGCGTGGACAGTGAATGATTGGTTAACCTTAGCGTTATTGCGAAGGCCTTGCGGCCGACGCCGCCGACCCCGGAGACGACCCTGTCGTCTGGGCGCGCCAGCCCTCGCAGATCGGACGGTGGCTGCGAGGCGCTGTCGGACGTCGGAGGCGTTGAAAGCGCGCTTGCCGCGCTCGGGAAAGTGCCCCTCCTCCGTTTTGTGATGGGGGGGAGGAGGAACAGGCGGAGGAGGAGGACGAGGTCGAAGAGGAGGGAATACTCGGTTGTCTTGTAACTTCCTACTTTGTTTTGTAGCTTCCTGGGAGAGTTGTTGGGGCCTCTCGGGAGCCTCTTGGGGCCTCTGTGGGCTTCCTGGAGGGCCTCTTGGGGGCTTCTCGGGGCTGAGGGCTCGAAATGCGCGTTCGGGCCCCCCGTCTGGGCGCTCTCTTGGCACCGTTTTGGCTGCTTTTTGTGAATCTGGGAGGCGTCTTGGGCCGTCTTGGGGCACTTGTGGGCCGTTTGGAAAACCTTTTGGAGGCCTCTTGGGCCGTGTCGGGGCGATCTTAGGAGCCTATTGGGCCGTCTTGGCGCGCGGGGAAGCGGAAGAGGCGAAAACGCCAAAAATCATTGAAACACGCATGGGAAATCCATGATTTGTACCTCTTGGGGCTCTCGTGGGAACGGTCCTGGAGGCCTCTTGGGGCGTCTCGCAGGCCTCTTGGGCCGTCTGGGGGCCGTCGAGGCGTCTTGGACCGATCATTCGGCGATTCGGCGCCCTCTTGGATCATCTTGGTGGCCTCTCTGGGCACTCTTGGCCCGTCTTGGGACTTTTTTGGGCCCCGGGATTCCCGGGGGGGGCAGCGCAAAAACCCGGGCCCCCCCCCGGGGCCCCCCCCCCCCCGGCGGGGAAGGGATCAAAGGGAAGGGACTCCCCTTCGACTCAATGACGACGTTGCTCAATTACGCCGAGGAGGGAACAGACGGAGAAGCCTCTTCCACACGCCGACAGGGTCGGCGGATATTTGTCAGGTGTCATGGCAGAGTTGGTCACATGCAGATCGGCGACGTTATTCTCTGGGTTGCTTAGCACCCACATATCTTGACATAAAACGTGAAGGGAATATGCGCCTAAGGCGTATGTCGGCACTCATCACTTGGATGCGCGGATGGCGGATCCACGTCTACTTGGAGGTGGAAATGCTTGCGTCGGTTGCGCCATGTCGGCGCATCTGTCGCGGGCGGTTTCTTTGTGAATTACCCACTTTCCCCGCCCGGCCTCGCAGCTTGCGGTGGCGGGGGGTCGTCGAGGCGCGCCGAGGCTTTTTTTGGGGGGCGCGCCCTCGGCCCGCTAAAAGCGGGTAGAGTCCCCCAAGCACCCCGCCATGCGTTGTTGATTATTTATTGCCTTCCTTGCCGAGTGGCACCCCGCCTGGGGCGCAGGGGCTGGAAGGGCGAGTTGAGAGGTCTTCGCACTTCTGTTCCCGAGCGCAGCCGTCGTCTTCCGCGGGCCCGAGGCTAACGTGGAACGGGCGGGATTTGGGACGATGTGCGTGTGTGTGTGTGTGTGTGTGTATGTGTATGTGTGTGCGTGTGTGTGTGTGTGTGTGTGTGTGTGTGTATGTGTGTGCGTGTGTGTGTGTATGTGTGAGTGTATGTGTGTGTGTGTGCTTGTGTTTGTGTGTCTGTGTGTGTGTGCGCGCGCGTGCGTCCGCGCGCGTGCGCGCGTGTGCGTGTGCGTGATATATATTATATATATATATATATATATATATATATATATATATATATATATACATATATATATATATATATATATATATATATATATATATTTATATATATAGAGAGAGAGGGACCGCTCCTCTCTCATTTTCCAATACATATGGCCTGCTATCCTCTTGGTTCAGGTGTTGGACATCTCATGGGATATATACTTCCGCGCCTGCTTCTCGCCGGGCGCGAAGACGAACGATCTCCATCTTTTCTCCTCGTCGTCCTCTCCCTACGGACCATGCGGTGGGTTCGGCCCCCTGGCCGTTAACCTCCGTTCACGCCCACATCCTCCTCCCCTTCTCTGTTCTTGCAGTTATTCCTGCCGCCCCCCCCCCCCCACTTCACGTTTTCCCCCCCCCCCCCCCCGCGGAGGTCGCAGGCAGCTCGCTCGGCATCGCGGGCTGGTCCCTGCCTTCGGCCCTCGAGGCGATTCGGGTGGGCGAGAAAGCGAGGAGGAGGAGGAGGAAGAGGAAGAGGAAGAGGAGGAGGTGGAGGATGAGCACGAGGAGGAGGGCGAGGAGGAGGACGAGGAGGAGGACGAGGAGGGGGAGAGGAGGAGGGGAGGGGGAGGAGGAGAAGGAGGAGGAGTGAGGAAGGGGAGAGAAGGAGGAGGAGGAGGAGGAGGAGGAGAGGAAGGGGAGGAGGGAGGAGGAGGAAGAGGAGAGGCGGAGGACGAAGAGGAGGGAGGAGAAAGAGGATGATGATGACGATGATGATGTGATGATGATGATGATGATGATGATGATGATGATGATGATGATGATGATGATGATGATGATGATGATGAATGATGATGATGATGATGATGATGATGATGATGATGATGGTGATGGTGATGGTGATGGTGATGGTGATGGTGATGGTGATGGTGATGATGATGGTGATGGTGATGATGATGATGATGATGATGAGGAGGAGGAAGAGGAGGAGGAGGAGGAGGTTGAAGAGGAAGAGGAGGAGGAGGAGGCGGAGGAGGAGGAGAATGAGGAGGAGGAGGAGAAGGAGGAGGAGGACAAAGAGGAGGAATCCGAATAAGAAGAACAACGCAACACATGTGGGTTAACATTAGAAAATAATGATAATATTGTTAAGGAAAATGAGAAGACGAAGGATAACACTAAGAAGAAGAAGAAGAAGAAAGAGAAGATGAGGAGGAGGAGGAGGAGGAAGAGGAGGAGGAGGAGAAGGAGGAGGAGGAAAACGAGGACGAGGAGCAGGAGGGGGATGAGGACGTCGCAATTATATACTGCTTGCTGCTAGCCGCACTATCAGTACGCCACTGCGTTTGCTCTTTCAACTCGCGTATTTGCAGGTACGACCATATGAAGGACGGGGAACCTGGACCGGGGAATACCTTGCACCAAAAACAGCAATTTGGCGTCGCGACGCCACGTTTTTCATTTCACGTCGTGCCAGAACCCAGCAGACTTGCCTAAATACCTTACCCTTTTTACCTTGCTGATCGCGTGTTGCAGGCGTGACCATATGTCGGAGGGGAGGTCTTGTGGAGGAGGGGGGTCAGCAGGCATTGGGGAGGACCTTGCGCCAGCCACAGCATGTTGGCGTCCCAACGCCACGTTGTTACTTCACACTGCGCCAGCGCCCAGCAGTCCGGCTTAAGTACGTCAATATTTGCCCTTTATACTCCCTCTTCGTCCTACCTCATGCGTTCGGCCTCATGCCTCCCTCCTCCCCCTGGCTTGGGGTGCGCCAGAAAATCCGGGGCAACATCCTTAGAATTGCTATGCTTAGCCTGGCGTCACCATCCTATATTGGTTGCTGCTAGCCGTACTACAGATACGTATGCCATTGTCTTTATTCTTGCTGCTCGCGTACTTGCAGGTACGACCATATGACGGAAGGGGATATCTGAGGCTCGGGGATGACAGGGATCGGGGGGGACATTGCACCGACCACAGCATTCTGGCGTCGCGACGCCACGTTTTTTACTTCACGCCGCGCCAGAGCCCAGCAGACCTGCTTATACACCTCACACTGCTTAAGCACTTCACACTTGCCGGCGTGACTATATGACGGAATGGGGTTCATGTGGTGGTGGTGGGAGGGATCATCGTGTCGCGTGGAGGAGGTTTGACAGCTGAATCTCGCATGCGAATCTGCATTACATTGTTTTAACAGGCCAGCCTACCGAGGCCAGCCTCAACACGTTCAGCTCTTACGGGATGCTACATTTCTGAGGCAGACAGCACCTTTTGCCCATCGGGAGCCAGCACAGGAACGTCACTGTTTGATTAGTATTCGGCCGTTTATCATATAACGGTAGCAGCCCAAGAACTGTCTATGTTGCATTGCCTCTGTTTGTTTTCCTGCGCGCACTGAGGCAACACGTGCCACATAATCCCGAGGTATTACCATTTCTGACGTTTCATCGTGTTCGAAGTATTATCGCATTGTGGTGCGTGTTGTCATACCTAGTGGGCACTTACTTTCGTTGCTAGTTTTGCCGCAGCGTTTTCTTACAGTTGTTTTTTTTTCCCCCGTGGCGCCCGTCAGGTACCTTCTGCGTCGAGTCGTGTTTGCATCATTTTTCATGCAAGAAGGCTTCAATCGTAGGATTCAGGTTTGGGCAACGCAAAAAAGAGGAAGAGGAAAAGGAAGGAACATACCATTAAACATACGAACATTAAGAATACGATTGCACATGTTAAGAAGAGTATTAAGACGAACACGAATAATACAACGACAACTAATAATCATAATCATATTAAAAGAAGATGCATCAGAAGACGACCGATCATCCGAATATTCAGATTAATAAAAGCGCTAACCATACCAATAATATTATTCATGTGCGAGTGAGAAGAATAGTACTAGTACTACGATTGAGAACAATGTTTGTGATACGACTCACAAGAATATATGTGTTGTTTGGGGCTTCCCATTTAACAGTTCATTCCGGCCTTTTGCCGCGCGCCCTCCTCTCTCTTCCTTTCGCCCGCAGCCGTCGGTTTCAGCGCGGCTGCGCGGCCTCTTGGCCTCTTTTTGTGGAGGGGGTCTACCCCTTATCCGATTTCTTGTCAGGTTTGCGATGTTATTTCTGGGGGGTCCGTTGCTGTTCCGTTGGCCGCTCGCTCGCCGTTTGGGCGGGTCTTGCCGCGCCAGTGGGCTCGGCTAGACCTCGGGGGCCGGGCCCCCCTCCCACCCTGCGGCGGGAACGGCGCGGGGCCCCGCCCTGGGGGATCATTCCCTTGGGGATCCCGGCTGGGACCCAGGGGGGGGGGGAGACGTCCCGCGGCGACGTGCCCTGTGGGAGACGAGGGTGGCGGAGGCGCCCGTTCCCACGCCGCAAGGGGCACTTGCCGCTAGGCAAGGGCAGAGGGGGCGCGCGGCGAAGGGGCCGCTCCTGCCGCGGGGGGGGGCCGCCCCGCGGGCGCAGGACATTCTCGAACAAGCCCTGGCTCACCTCCGCGAGGAACGCCGGGCCCAGAAGGGCGGGGGACCTTGGCCCCCCGGGCGCGCGGGGCAAGCCCCGAGCCCGCCCCCGCCCCCCCCTTGCCCAGGTTCGCGCCGTGGAAGAGGAGGGGGGCGCCGCCGGCAAGGGCAGAGGGGGGGCCCGCGACAGGCCGCCGCGAGACCCGAGAGGCGGCAAGGGAGAGGGGCAGGCGCGCGCTGGGGGTCGACCCCGAGCGCCCGCCCGCTAGCCGCCTGGACCGAAGGGCCTCTCCAGCGGCCCGCTGGGGCGGGGCGTGGTGGGTGGGGTTTTCGTTGGGAGAGGCCCCCTCTCCGGCCCCAGCGCTCCTGCGGAGCGCGCGACCCCCTCGGGCGCCCGGGTCGAATGACGCTTGGGGGCCCGGGGGCCCTGGTTAGGGGAACGGGCCGAACGGGCGCAATCCGCCGTCGATCTGACCTCGCCCCGCGGCGGGGCGCCCCAGGCCGAGGCGGGGCCTCGCCTGAAGGGGAAGATTTAGCGGGGGGGGGGCAGCAGTGCCTGGAGGCGGCGGGGGGCCATTCTCGAGGTCTGGGGAACCTCCGAGTTGTGCTGGGGCTATCGTGCGCTCGTATTCGCCTTGGCCCCGCTAAACTGGCTGGCGCGCCTGGCCCCTGGATTGTCCTGGGCGTCGGCCAGGGATTTCACGGCCCAGCTCTTTGCCTCCGTGGCCCTCGTCCTGCTCGTCGCCCTTGGGGGTGCCTCGTCGACGCGCGCATCCTGCGCCCGCTCTGCTACCTCCATGGGTGGGCGCGGAGATTCCCACCTTCGCGCGTGGGTCGCAGCGGTGGAAGGTGATGGGGCATTCCTGATGGAGCTGGACTGGCGGGGGCCAAGCGGGCGGCCTGTCGACGACGAAGTTGATTTAGTCCTCTCCCCGTGCCCATATCTGACGCGCAGCTATGCGACCGAAGCTGCGCGTCGGCTCGAGAGAAGACACCGCCCCTCTCGCCGCGCGCGCGCCCTCACGGGCGCCCCCCCATCGGCCAGCCGGGCCCTCTCTCACTTTCCCTGTCATCCAAGGCTTAGCGGATATTTTTCCATTCGCGCAGCCATGGCAGTTCGGGGTGCGCCGCCAATTCGCAAGATAAGCTGGGGCAAGAGACTACTGCCGGAAGGAGATGAATGAGAACAGTCGCGAGACGAACATGATCACATGTTGCCTATCAATTTGGCCAAGGAAAAGGCCTCATCAACGCAGAAGTGGCAAACTGTTGGTTACCGGCCGAAAGTTCAATCTTCGACAGAAGCGGTTCTATCAGACGAGGGAACTACGTTCAAACCGCCCAGAGATGATGCGCGCTTTTGAAAGAACAACGCCGTGGCGTGAGCTCGGAAGTTCCTGATCGAGATCCCGCCGACTACGTCCGGGGTCCGAGCCGACGCCCCCCCCCCCGAGATCAGTCGGGATCTCTTTCGACGATGGGCCCCGCCCAAGGGCTCCGAAGACCAAGGGTTTCGCGCGCCCCGACCGAGACGGAAGAGATGAAGATGGCCCATGCCAGTACGTGACAGGCCCGACGCCCCCGGTCACCTTTCGGGCGACGAGCGCGACGCGGAGTCGATATTATCGGTGAGAAATTGCTTCCGCGGGTCAACGCCCAGACCCGTCGGATTTCACGGTGACCGCGCTGGGGGAGGGGAGGTCTATGACCGCGTGATGTTTGTTCCATCGGGCGACTTTCAGCCTCCTGCGCAGGCGCTGCTTGCGCGCGGCGAGGATGCCGAGATCCCATCCGGCGATTCTTCGGAACGGAATATGGAGGATATCTTAGAGCAGGAGCTCAAAAGCGGTCGCGCATGGACGACGAGCAAACATATACGTGGGCCTGTTAGTCCATCAATAACCTCGCCACTCGGGAAGCGGAGCAGATCCGGAGACGCACCGGAGCACAACTTTGCGTTCGCTCCGGGGGGCAGCCCGGGAGCCATGCGCCCGGATAGCCGCCGCGAGCTTCTCGGACGAGTCAAATTGCACCAACCTCGACCTCTGGCACGCCAGATCCACGGACCCGCTCCCCCCGCAAGAGGAGCGCAGAGAGGGGCGGGCCCAGGGCCCCGAGGCCGCGATCCGAGGTGTCGGATCTATCCAACCTGTCGGGTGGGTCGAGCGCCTTCAGCATGCGCATCGACGCCGAGCGTGCCAACTACGGACCACCGTGCGCTGTCGTGCCAGAATCGCGGTGTCCTGGTATGTCGGGTCAGTGCAAGAAGCCTGTTTGCTCCGAGTGTCCCGACATATGCGGCCTCTGTAACCTGGACTTCTCGTGCCCGACGTGTGCTGCACCTGGCTCGCATGACTGCGCTGGGTGACGCGTGAACGAGTGGCCCGAAGCTGAGGAGAGAAAGAGGTTCGATATTATGGAGAATAGGGGGGGGGGGGGGGGACTTGGCCGAAATTCGCGAGCAGCTAAGACAGTCGGAGTTGCAACAACACGCGGTCGCTGCCCTTCAGTTGGAACGAGGCCAGGAGGCCACGGCGAGCGCCGCGTGCTGCCTGGAGGAGCATCGACGGGCGGCCGCGGCTCAACGGGCCTCCGCGGCAACAGAGGAAATGAGAGAGCTCGCCGACAGGTTGGGCATATCCGTCGCCTCCGAGCGCCGAGCGCATCTCCAGGATATGCACTTCGCAGAAGAGGCGAGGCGCGCTCTCCGGGGGGCTGGCGAAGCTCGGCGGGCGAGTGCGTCGCTGGCGGCCCAGGAGTTGCAATCAGCAGAGAATCGGAACGCGCGATTAGCCGCGGAGGCTGCCGCTGCTGTCGAGCAGGCCGAGACGACCGAATCGTTGCGGATGAGAGCCATGCGTGCTCCGAGGCCGAGATGTCACGCGCCCGCGGGGAGATGCGACGAGTCGAGGTGAACGCCGCAGAGAAGGTCGCGGCGAGTACTCGCGCAGCAGCACCGGGGGCCGCCCGAGCGGAGCAAAGTCGGGAAGCCGAGCGGGACAGTTTGCATCGCAAGCTTGATCAGCACCAGATATAGTGGAACTTGATCGGGGCAACCTCGGCAACGTCTTCGGGGGCCGGGTCTGCGGCTAAAGCGAGCGCTGCTGCATTGCCCGCCGCGCCTTCGTCGGTGCCGACAGCGCTTGGGCGACCAGCCCTGCGCGGGAACTCGAGGCGGAATCCCCGCGCGGGAGCCTTGTGGTGCCACCTGTGCTTCAAGGTTGTTGCTCGCGACTGGCTGTTGTGCAGCGATGGCGTCTGCGACAACCGCTTCGCACTGGGCGGCGAGGCGCGCGCGCGCCGCCGCGGCGGGGATTCAGCTGTGAGAAGCAAGGGCGCGGAGGAAAGAATCCAGGATAATGAAAACGAGGAGCGACAGGCGAAACGGGGACTTCAGGAACAGGACGCCGCTGCGCCCATGCCGAGGGCCAGCTCTCGCGATCAAATGCTTCGGCCCGCGCGCGCCCGGGGCTGCGCTCCACGCAGGGGGCGATAATCGACGGGCCGGAGAGCGCCGGATGAGAGAGGCCGCCGGCTTTTGAAGAAGCTGCGAGGGCGGACAACGAGAGACTCAAGGACAAGCTCGAAGAGGCTATGCAGCGGGGAGAGGGCAATGCCAGGGCGCGCGCTGAACGTGGATTAAGAAGCCAAGAGATCCCCGAGAGAAGGGCCGAAGGGACCGCTTCTTTGGCGCGGCAATCCCAGGGCAGGGGGCATGGAGTTGAGTGCGATGTCCGAGCGCAGAAGGGTTCGAATGCCAACTCGGGGTCAGCCCGCGCTGGCACTGCGATTTCTCTTCCGGGATGCACACCTCCAGCGCGGGGGAGTTCGCCGAGCTTCTTCAAGCGGAAGATAAGGAGAATGAGGCGACCCCCCTCCAGGCAAGAGGTATCAAACCAAAAGAGAGAAAACGTATATATATATATATATAAATAAACGAAACATCCAGGCTCAAGTCCTCCTGGCGATGGCGGCGGAGGTGATGATGATGATGGCGAGGGCGATGACGACTACTATCATCAGGGCGATGGATATCCAACGCCCGAAGGAGAAACATATAGCAGTCCAGATTGTCAGCGTCGGCGTTGCGGAGGACCGCCTGGAGACGATCCGCCAGGGGGCGGCGGCGGTGGCGATGGTCCCCCATTCCCATTGACAGATGCTGCCCCAGTCACTACGCAATATTGAAATGACGCAGGCAAGACAGAACACATAGACTTGGAAGCGATCACAGATGCTGCCAACTACCAGCGGTGGCGTCGCAATGTTGTCGGGACGGCGGCCTCGGCATCGCCGAAGTGTGAGGGAGGTGTTTGTTGGAAAGCGTACGCTTTTGATTTTAAGTGCGTAGATGCGAAGGAGTTGAGAAACTCTGGCCATTTCGCCCGGCTCGACCGGATAATCGCAGCTGCCTTCATGTCGAAGGTCAACAAGATAGTTAAGGGCAGGCAGTCATCATCACAACTACGCCACCTTGCGATCGAGATCGAATGATTGGACATCTCCTCGCAAACCGCGAAAAGCAGGATGAAAGGTCGCGAGACTTTGTGCATCCTTCTCGTGCGTGTGACCACCCGGAAGGATCACGGTCAGGTGTATACCTACGCCCATCTAATAGAGATTCAGATCCGAGGCGTGGGCAAGGAGGCGGATGCCGACCTGTTCTTCTTCTACGACGAGTGGGCGAGGACACTCAGCGAGATGGGGGAATTGGGAATTGAATGACTCCTTCCGCCCTGCGACGCAGGAGCATTTCTTCCGTCGAATGCAAAAGTGCCCGTGCATGCAGTTCACGCTTGTACTTGATGACCGTTGTGCTGGCGCGCGCGGCATTGGAATCATGACTTGCGAATGGTTGCCGCCGAGGGCCAGCGACTTCGCGCAGAAAGAAAGGGGGCGTACTTCAGCACGAACAGCAGCGGATAATGCTGAACTCCCGCGGTCTTCCCGCGGGGGGCGAGGGGGGCGAGGGGGGGGGGGGCGCGCCGGCAAAGGCGGACCGAATCTATATATGAAAGACAGTCGCCTCAAGAAGTCGGCGCCGTGCAGCGAGTTCTTCCTGGGTGGATGCCCGCGCGCTCGAGCGCGGCGCCGGCGCCATCGCTCGAAGGGAAGTGGGGGCCCCGCCGCTCCAGCATAGGCTGCGCCTGCCCAGTCGGGCGGGGGCGGCCGCGAGAGCGGCGGGAAGAAGAGGAACGATAAGAAGAAAGGCGATGGAAAGGGCAAGGGCGGCGATCGCGGCAGGGGTCGAGAGCGCCGAGGAGGGGCTCCAATTTATGCGCCAGCCGCAGGTTATTGGCAATCTTTTATACGGAGAACCATGCGACGACGATCCTTGGCGGGATAGCCCGCGCGATGCTGGTGGCCTTTACGAGCGCGTCCAATGTGAATTCGGACGCAACGAAGTTTCTCGCTTCACGCTGGCAATGCGTGACCGATCCACCAGCCGCCCAGTTTGGAGGCGAGTGCATCGCAGCGACGACGACGAGGACGAATGGGAAGCTGAGAGCTATCATCCACAACGTCATGGGCGGAGTCACTCGCGCAGGCATTCGCGCGCCCGTTCCGGCGACGCACGGCGCCCGCGCTCGCTTGACCGGAGGACTTCAACAACTCCGCCCAGAAGGGAACGTTCGCGGGGAAACCCGCCTCGGGACGAAGACCGGCCAGATGAACCCGACGGCCAGGACCCACGGCGTCTCGTCAGTTGCGAAGATCACGGGCTTGCCCGCCAATGTGTTTCAGCAGCAGACATGCGGCATTGGCTCGGCCAAGGCTGGGCCGAGCACGACATCCGCCACTGGCACTCACTCCGTAATGTTTCGCGGGATGATCGTGGCAAGATCGCCCGCGCCAACCGAGGCCACGGCGCTAAGTCGGCCTGCGCTCTTGGCAGAGAGGGCGCGAAACCGGGCCGTCATTAGTGATCGAGCAGGATGCCGAGGCCAGGCCTGCAGCTGCGAGCATTGTGCGGACCGCGGACCAGACTGTCCGATGGGGCGCCCCTCAGGGGGGTCCAATTTTGGGAGGTCCCATGGAGATGGTCTGGGTCGCAAGGTAGGGCCGACTTGCAATCAATGTTAGGCGATGTTTGCCCAAGGATGATTACCAGCCGCTCACCGAAGACGAGGCCAAACACGTTGAACAGAAGTGGAAGAACCTCGATGAATATCACCGCCTCAAGCGACCCAATCGAGGAGATCATGCAATGATGGCTGCGGCATCACCTGCGGGGCAACCCGCTTCGTCCTCCCACGGAGGTGCTAACAATCCGAAGGGCGACAGTAAGGTCGACGCACCTGTTTTGGCCGTGGCAGCTGACGCGATTGCTGCTGCTCCTGCTTATGTTTCAGAGTGCAGCTACGAGACTGGAAGCAGCAGTCCAGCGGATACACAAATATACATTTCCAGGAAGATAGCAGCGGACATGGTCCTTGCCCCAGGCATTACAGGCTAATGCAACTGCAGGGGAGTTGGTTAGGCACCCAGCGCAGTACCCCGAATAGTCCATGCTGAAAAGTGCGATTTGGACATGGAGCTTGGGGCTGATATCAAGAACGTGGCAAATTACAAGCCAAAATACCAGCTCCCGCAAGACATGCGATCACTCCATGATGCGGGGGGGCCCGCGGCATCTTCCAGCGCGGGGGCGCCCGCTGGGGAACAGACCAAGGTCTCGAATTCCCCGCGAAGAGAGAGGCTCGGCGAGAAGGCCGCAGACTCATCTCCATCACCAAGTACGCCAAGGTCACCAGCTCCAGCGTCGCCTAAACAGAAGAAGAGGACCGGCTCGGCAGAGGCCGGCCCTGGAAGCAAGAAATCACGCAGAGCCGCGGGGGAACCTGCCCGCAGACAGCACTCCAGGGTGCCAGCACTGGCCGCTGCAGCATCAATGTTCCAAGGCAGCCGTACGCCTACGCCGAATGAGCTCGCATTTCTGCGTGGCCCAACTCCTGGCAGCCTCCGCGGGGGAGGTGGGCGCCACCATTGGAAGGTGCATCCAGGGCGCGCTCCTCGCGGCGAGATGAAGGCGAGGAGGCGCTGCGGACTGCGCCCAAAGAAAGCGCCAGGAGCGGCTCCGAAGAACATTGAAAGAAAAAAGACATCTGGGAGTGCAAGCTCACCTGCAGCGCCAGCTGCGACAGTGACCCCTGCGGGGGCGCCCGCTGAACCATCATCTGCGTCTGCGGGGCAACCTGCCGCCGCCCCTGAACTGATCGCGGGGGGCAGGCGGTGCTGGGAGACCCTGGGCGCCCCTGATCAGACGAGGGCCAACCCAGCGCGCAGGCCTCATGCCACCGACGGCTCTGGCCGATACAGGGCGGTGCAATGCGACGCAATATGCGCCGCCGCGCACGCTGAGAACGATGCCCTTGAAAGCCGGCGTGTCAGCAATTTCTTGCGGACGCAGCCTGCCTTCAGATGCAGCTCCGAGGCGGAATATCTAGCGCAGGCGCTGCGTCGGGAGCACGAGAGCGCGAAGCTTCCGAACGTGTTCGATCAGCGTGGCTGGTCGGAGTGGCTCATTACAGCCACCCGGCACAAGCCATTTCACATAGACATGGTCTCGTATCGGTTCACGGACTGCGTCAAGTCGTTTGACAAATTCGACGGCTGGGTAGACTTCAGCGACCTGCTGAAGAATTGGCCGCCGAAGAGGCACGAATAATGGCACATCCATCAGTTGGACGTCATCAAGAAATGCCTTCGAGGCCGGCGCTGGGCACATGAAGCACTTGGCGTGCTCAAAATTGGCGAGATGGTGGACAATTCCGGCATACAGAAGAATCGACTCCAGGTGAAGAAGCTTCATTCCTGCAGGGACCTTCGCCCATCGTACTTCTTGCGTCCCAGCAATGGACACAGCAGTCCAGGCATCAAATGCCCAGACCCCTTGTATTCACGGGTAACAGACCTGAGTGAACCAGGAGCGCCATGCTACAACATCCACGGTACGCAATGGGTAAGCATCCCGAACATACTGCACGTTGGTCTGTCCTGCCTTAGTGAAGAGAATCCAAAGGGCAACGCAGGCAGATGATTCATGGATGCCCGCACCTACCTGGAGACGGGCCGATTTAGCCAGGCCTGCGGATCGAATCCGAAGTTATTATGGTGAGCTTCATGAATCTACTTCGCGACAACATCCCGGTCTGGCGCTCTGCCGACGACGTCATCCTGACGTCGGGTATTAATGGCAGAATTCCGCCAAATCTCATTGTTCAACGAATTGGCATCAAGCCTAATGATGTCCAGTGCAGGTACGGCCGAGTTGGGCAGGTTTGGGTCAAAGATTTGCATCTTGACGACGGCCAGCGGCATAACCTGCAAGGTCCCAATCCTGTACCCAAGGAATGGTATGAATATCCGCGCGTTGCTTCCACATTGATAAGGTGGATTGTGCCTGGTACCCTCTACACCCTCAAGGTCGCTGGTCCGACACCTACGGCGGAGGTAGAACACGCCTCCATATTCATGATGCAAGAGGTGTATCAAGCGGGGGCACCTGCGGGAGGCAGCTTGCAGGCCAGACTCCAAAGCATCAGGATGGACCCTCGGCTCTACCAAGCCTTGCAGGCCACATCACCCTTTGCAGCCTCACGTGCGGTTGCGGGGCAACCTGCCGCTGCGCACCAGGAGGCTGCCCAGAGGGCCGAGAGCCTATTGGGGCAGCAGCAGTGGGTGCACATGCAGATGCGCGAGGCCATGGAGAGCATGAGGCGGGGCGGAATTGACCTTCCGAACGCCGACTGGACTCCGCCCTGCGAATGTGTTCCAGATGATAACCCATCACCGGGCCATAAATAGATGGATATATACCAGCGATTTTCAGCCATACGATCTATGATCAGACGGCTGCTGAGCGGCCTGTGGCACCACAAATGAGCACTAAGCGCAGACGACGGGTATCCCTCGGGCCGGTATTCAACCTGAAAGCTCGTACGTTCGGGCGACAGCTGACGAGTTCTATAGGTCCCAGCTGACACGGGGAGCTGGATACAAGGCCGGTATCCCTGGCCAGGTGCCCCACCATGGATACCTGGCAGCCCCCATGGACCAAGAAGTGAATCAACGCAGCCCCGAGCTGGCGGTGCCCACGTCGATGGGAGAGCTGCGTCCCAAGATATTGGCCATCCACGAGGCGCAGCAGGCCAACCTCTCATTACAACTGGTTCGCCAAAGAATTAATCAGGAGCGACAGCGACGCCGCGTGATGAATCGTGCGGGGGCACCCGCTGCTCCTGCAGCTGCGGGGCAACCCGCCATGAGTCGGTCAACAGCGGTTGCGATGGGATCAATGGCTGCGGGGCCACCAGTAGCACCTGCAGTCCAACCTAGCCGATACGAAATGGAAGAATCCACACTTGATCGACAGACGCGCATCAGGCCACCAGCAACGCCACCGAGCATCAGTGACGGTGACTGCACCACGTGTGCCATGTGCCATGAAGAGTTTGTAAACCACGACAAGGTGTGGAGGCTTCAGCGTGGCCATATTGTCCATGCGCAGTGTTGGGATCTTGTAGCGCGCGCGCGTCGAGCGGCAGCTGGAAGGTGCACCAAATGAGGCGCCATGTGCTATTTGCAGAGGTGTAGGTCTCATCACAGCTGAGTTTCACAGTGCCCTTGCCGGGGACCGACATGAAGAAATACTCCGCGGGGCAAATGAACTCGTATACCCCCGTGAAGAGTTTAACCGCATCACGGCGATGATGACAGGCGCTACAGCTACTGCAAGGACACCAGCTGCTATTGCAGGGGCACCTGCTGCAACGACGCCAGCAGGGTTGCCTGCCAATGAGGCGTGGCTGCGGCGCATGGAGAGAGCCACTGAGGCAAGCTCGCAATGGCTTCGCACGCCGCATGGCAGGGCGCGGGGAAACCCGCTACGCTCGCGCAGAACCGAGAGCCCAGCGAGTGCGCGCAGCGGCGCCAATGCCATATCTGAGCGAGACATGCCACACTCGGTGCTGATGCTCAACGCAGATGGCCAGATAGCCGTGCGTGCCGACGAGGACACTTTTGCGAACGTGCCGCTCGCTCCACAGCATCCTTGCACGTATGACGAGTACCCCTCTTCATGGACCTTCCAGAAGCAGCCTACTACAGAAGAGGAGGCCAGGGGGTACACGAACGTCTTTACATCTGTGACGAGGGATCAGTGGGTGCTGGATCAAAGGCGCCGTAAAGGCATGCACGGCACAACGCTGTCCGCTGTGCCGGGCATATTCGGTGAACGGTATGGTTTGGCCCTGGCAGCGAGCAGTGGATACATGGTTGATGGAATGCTGATTATCCTGCTGGATATGGGCAGCAACAGCAACTTCATTGGTTTGAGAACTGCGCAGACATTCGAGCGAGTTTCACGCTCGCATGGTCACGACATCAAACAGCTGGATCTGACGAAGAGACGGTACGTGTCTGGAGTGGGACATAGAGCCGCCGCTTGCGACAAGTCAATGCATTGCAACATTGCTTGCAAGGAAAGGGGCGGCTCTGCGGGGGCACCCGCTATTGTCAGGCTAGACACCTACTCAGCCAATGTTGCAGATGGATCTGGCGGGAATGTGCCCGCCATTCTGAGATTATGCAGCATGTCGAACACGCGCGCCACCTTGATCCTTGAACAGGGACATGAAAATGATGATCATCCCAGGTACAAATATACACAGGCTCTTCCTTGGTAAAGGCTCCAGGGCGCTGGACTTGATAAAGACGCCATCAGGGCATCCGGCGATCAAGGTCGACGAGTACGGGGTCGCAACAGGGGCCGATGGTTCGACGGCGTTTATTGTCACAGCCAACCCTCAGTGCGAGGAGACACCCGAGCTCATCAAGGAGACTGCAGATGCGGAGCCGATGGCTGGGCAACCCGCATCCAGACGACGCCCACGCATGCGTGGTGTCCCAGGACACCAGGGACATCAGTCACTCCATCAACGAGGAGACGCTCTCCCACGCGATCCAGTCTATGGTGAAACGCACCCTCAAGATCTGGCATCGCAGGAAAACGGTGTTCGGTGGTAGCCCCGTGCCTGCCGATCAGGATTTCGCCTTGCGGAACTAGCAGGCGAAGGTCTATCAGGTCATCTACGGGGAGGGCAGCAAGTGGGCGCCACCCAACAACGCTGCGGGGCAACGCGCTGCATCGAGCGACACTGCCGGTAATTATGACATCTTTACTCCGTGCAGTGGTTCATGGGGCCCATGGCACGGGCGTTGAAAATGAGAGGCGGGGGCAGGCGCGCGCCGCGGCCGCGCGCTTGCCCAGACAGGCCGAACGCTAAGGCGCTGTCTCCAGGCGCGGGGGCACCTGCATACTTTTCCCAGGCGCGGGCTGTGCTTTGCAGGGGCAGCGGCGGACCCGGCGGCGCGGCTGCCGCAGAAGAAGAACGCGCATCTCATCATTATCACTCTCGTGCCGTTGTCATTGAGGATATACGAACAGCTTGCGCTGAAGTCCGTGCTCGAGGATACATGTGTGACCGTAAAACACACGCAGAGGTTATTCTTCCTACTGGTACATAGTACTTGATTGGCTTGCTGGCAGGGGGTTGCCAGCTACTGTTGGTGGCAGCGCCCACTGACTGGCATGTAATATGAATTGGAAAGCGGGCGGGGCCACATGGCAAACGCATTCAAAACCTTATGATCAAAGCTCGGGCTTTACGTATGTCCGCTGTACTTGTGGGGCCTCCAGGATATTTTTGGAAATGCGCGATGCGATTGAAGATTTCGGCTTGCAGATCATGCGAATGAGCTGTTGCCACTTCGGTCTGAAGCTCGACCGATCGAGTCGTTTACCGAGCGCTTCGTACTTACAGGTGGTAACCACCTACGCGCGAATTCCCACCAATCTGTGGAAATGCACCTGCCAGATTGCGGGGACACTTACGCAACACGCAGAACATGAGTTTGATTGGCACGGCCAAGGCGCGCAGAGGTCGGAATGGCGAACCAAAACAAATGCCATCATGATTGCAAGGCTGATTGATCTGATGGACTATCATAAGACACAGAGAAGTCATACAAGTGTTGTACACCTTAGCGTACACACGCGAGTGGATAAAGGAGCTCGGACTTACGCCCAGTCTCCTAAGAATGGCCCTCAATGTGATTATGTGGCACGCCGGGTGACGGTGGGCCTGGACGACAATAGTATTATACATGACATCCAGGTTCAAGATCAACCTGTCGGGTACAATCACAATGCACCATTACCAAATGGTGTGGCGAACACTCGTGTCCGACTGCACTGGGAGCCTCCGGCGCCAGTCTTATTCGGAAGCGAGGGACAGCGACCGCGCTCAAGGCGGCTAACGACCGTCGATGACGATCGTTCCCCCCCCATCCATTGGGCGTGGCCGTGCGCTACACCCTATTCCCGAATTCCCGACACTTACTTCACCCGATAGTGAACAACAACAGACAGCACTACCTACCGACGTGCGGGTAAAGCAGACAGAAAACAGAAAGCTGAGACAGAAGCCGGCATCAAACCACGCAAGACACCCAAGGTAGCCGAAGACGGCAACGACGACTGCTGCGAGGACCTGAACGGCATCGGGCGCGGGGCTTACTACACCGACGTTCTCCAAGACACCGACAGCGATGAAGTTGAGGAGCCTTGATCGCACTACCAGCGGGGCTACCTGCGGATGCACATGCCGATGCGTTTTCCATAATCCCAACCTTGTGTTGCGGACGACACAACAAGGTATGCGTGCTGGAGCTGTGTGGAGGTAATGGGGGAATGTCGCAGTTCGCCCTCAGCCGAAGTTTATCCCCAGGGGGAAGCCTCGACAGACGTTATTACGTCGACTTTGGAAACAAGGAGGTCCTGAATGCAGTTATGCACTACTTGGATGTGTGCTTCGTCAATGTTGTGATACTACAACCCAACTGCAGAACGTCTGGACTGCCGTTCTACTTAATTCTAAGGTCAACTATGGCACGTGGTATGAACACCAGAAGGAAGACCTTCCATACTTCAAGTTATGTGGCAGGGCTGCCGTTCGTCAAGACGACCTCCGACGGTTTATTTTTTCGAGAACAACCAGTGGGTAGTTGGGTCGATGAATACCACCATGGACGACATTGGTAAAACGCGAGTGCACTCGCACAGTCAACATGGACCAATGCGCCACGGGCTACGTGACCCCCTTGGGGTATTTATATGCAAACCGCTTGACATAATGGCCGGCCAACAGATTGTGCTATCGCCCTTCGAGAGCAAACGGTAAACGAGCCACCATCAACTTGTTTCGGTCTGTAACAAAGAATTGGCCAGGGCAGCCCAATATACTCCGAAGATGCAATCCCTCTTCGTTGAAGCAGTTCAGATTGCACATGGCATGTTCCTAGCAAGGCGGTATCCCGTTCATGATCATGCTCATTCGTCTCACGAACATGCGGTGGTTCGATTTGGATGACCCAGCTATCCGTCGAAATCCTGATGGATCGATCATGGGAACACCATCGGGAGGATGGGGGTGTCCATCACGCGCGGACAACGTCAACATACACTCCCCATCGCACGACAGGGACCCTAGGCGCTGTAGGTGGTACGACAAGGAGGATCACTACTAGTGCCCAAGCTGCAAGAATATCTGCGGCCAGGCTAGGCTTGGTCACTTATGCGCGCCTGGCAAATGCAAATTGCCAAACCGCGGAAGCTGCCTGACAACCGCGGACAGGGGCCTCCGGCTCCTGCCGAACCGGCAGCACCACCGGCGGCAGCTGCATCCGAGGCACCAGCCGCCAAACAAATTGCGCGGCTACGAGCTCCGAGGCCTGGTTCCAGAGCTGAACCAACAGCGGGCGCCAGCAGCCGCGACATCACTGTAGGCAGACATGCCGCTGAACCGGCTGCGGGGCGCCCTGCCTCGAGCGGAGCCGGCAGCTCGGGCGATCGCAGACGGCCGCCGCAGATAGTGGCCAGACGAGGGCGACAGCAAGGAGAAGATCCACCTCCACCACCAGATGCGGGTGACCCTGCTGCTCGTCCAAGGCTTCCAGATTGGTCGCGGCTCGACGTACAAATCAGCTTGCAGAACCTACGCAGCCATGACCCAAGCGCGGTAACGCGCGAGTTGCGAAATCTGCATTTGCGGTGGCCCCACGCCAAGGAGCCTAATACGATATTCATTTTAACCAAGGCTGGTCTGGACAGCGTCAGGCTGAACCTGATAAAGGGCGTCTGTGATGCATGTCGGGAGTGCAGGGCTCGGGACAAGCCAGGGCAAGCGGTCATGCCGTCTACTGCGCTACCTGGCAAGTTCGACGTTGAAGTCTGATGAGATCCGATGTTCTACAAGCATGAACGAAATATATGTCATAGAATCGGTCGTTGCATTCGATATGGTGCTGGAATCGAGATCCCATGTAAGACCAAGACCAGCATCTTAGATGCGCACCAGCAGTGCTGGATGCAATTCGGACCCGCCCGAGTTTACAACTCCGAAGGGGAAGGTGCATTTTCGCAACGACACCGCACAAGCAGTCCTTAAGGCAAACGGCCCTGGGCTGAGGATACGTGCGCGTGAACAACGCGCTACGACAATTGAAGCCATAACTGGCACACTACGACATTTACTTCGCGTCATGGAGGCTGAACTCAACAGGGTATACATACCTCTTGTGTTCACACGTCTACTGCATGAAGCCCGATTTGCCGCCAACGCGTTCACCCTCTACAGTGGGGTGTTTCAATGCAGCGCACTGCTTGGACGACGACCAGCGATGCTACCCGACCTGCCTGTTCTGGACCACGAACAGCGGACGCAAGCATCCGACCACTCTCGAGAACAGACTATCCATTGGGTAAGCATCGAGGTAGTACTCAAAACACTGCAGTAGCGAAAAAATCGTGCACTACGGACCAAGACTATTATCACTTGTCAGCATTACTATGACGAAGGAGATCTGGTTGACTATCATCGCCCCACTACTACAAAGGACGACTGGGGTGGCTGGAATGGACCGTTCCCGGTTGCAGGAAACGATCCCGACAGGGGTCAAATCATCATGGGAGTAGGGAACCGCGATGTACAAGTCCAACGCAGCGACGCACGACATTCAATATATATATATATATATATATATCGAAGTTTTGATCGTTCGAGAAACTTGCTCGGGCAACGCAGCATTACGGACTGCGTTGGCATTCGTAGCCAGTCTACATGCGGGGCGACCTGATAAGACATGTGGCTACATCCCGATCAACATGGGAATGCTCCAGATGACAAGTGCGAGCCGACTATCTCCTAAAGCACATTTATCTCTTCAATGCCTCGTCAGGAACATCTGTCGTATCGAGAATGTAGCCTCTGTCAGGCGAGCCAAGAGTATTCACAAGCTACCTCCGGTGGCTGATGCTGACAGTTGTACATTGGTGCGCGATGACAACGACGTTAACCCAGGCTTCCACTATCACGATTCCGAAGACACTGCCCTCAACATATACCACATAATTGGATCAGCACACTCCAGGATCATCCAGTGCCTGAAGTGCACCAAACCTCAGGCGGGCTTCGACCAAGATGTGACGAAGTTTGAAGAACTGCCTGACGCACCGAAACAAGGCTGACGCACCGACGCACGGCAACGACGCCAGAGAAGCCCCAGAAGCCGAACCACCACAGGAATCTGGACGGCTCCCCATTATCTATGAGGCACCAGAAGCGGACCTCGAGGCACATATAATGGAGGTGTGGCATACAGAACTGCACGGTGATATAGAACTACTGGAGGCAACTCCAATAGACGACCTCTGCACTGTACCCACGCGGATGATCACCGACAGCAGTGTGTTAGTCACAGCTGCTGAAGAACAGTGGGGGCATTTGCCTACGAGGGGTAAGCCACGCGATATAGATACAACAGAGACATCATGTTCTATTGTGCTCCACAGACGAAGACTACAGCTATGGATTGGATTCTGGCCAGCACGGGCAATATGTATAACTCTGCTTCGCTGCAGACATGTCATAGGTAGTCCTATTCGAGCACAAGCGCAGCATACTGGACTCCGACCGCGTGACCACTATTCGGGTATCTGCGACCGCTGCAGGCAAACGAGCTGTAGTCGTCAAGGAGGGCGACCTTTTCACGAAGGCTGACATCCAGGCGAATCCAGTCAAGGTATCTAAAGCCTTGTATACTGAACTCAAGACATGGTTTGGCCACATGTGCTTCAACATACAATGTATATCACGGGCGTCAAACATCATGACTTCGATGCATATATGAGCAGGGCCAGATGGGACGTACCATCAGACTGCGCGCGGTACTTCGGGAACGCATGGACCTCGAAGCCTTCGATGTGGGGACCTGCTCAGGAACGACGCGGCGGTCAAGTCAGAGATAACTCGCGAGCGCGGCAGCGTGCAATAAGCAATGGGTCCTTGCATCCCTGGACATCATGGCTTTCCTGCAAGGACTCACTGATCAGGAGCTTCCTTCAGCAACCAGTGAACATTGCCGCCTGGGTCAGCATATGTGCTTAGACCCCGTCAAGGAATTGAGCAACGCGGTGAGCAGCGCCTCGAACCAGGCACCGACAGCAAGGACGCACCACGAGCTTTCTCACTGAAGCTCAGAAGGACCACGAGAGGGTTTGGTTTCAAACCCACGTCCTACGATGAGGAGTTCGAGACAAGCTCTAACCTTCCTACAGCCAAACTTGTTGATTACATTAACATGGCTGGTACTGAGGACGCTATCGACAGGTATGTCAAGAGCGTTGAGGATATTTTTGGTGAGTGTAAATTCAACAAGCACACATGCCCATTGTGCTGTGAGGTGCGCAAAGGATGGGGACGGTAGTGTTACACTTGATCAAGACGAATATTTCTTTTCAAAAAAATAATTCGTCTCTCACAACATCCTGAACTCACTGCCGCAGACGCTGACGCCAAGGCATCGTGAATGGTCACTGACATGTTCGGCAGCCTCAGAGGCCCCCTGGCTTACGCCCTAATCACACAGGTGCGGTTGATGGTAAATGTTGCATCCTTACCGCGCGTCCAACAATTGACCAACATGCAAGTGCGACGATTGAGCGTGATTTCCAGGGCGTGGCAGGCTCGCCCTAAGAAGATCGTCTACCAAGCGATGACTCCAACGGGCGAGGTCGACCTGCGCAGCGACTCCGGTTACCGGCGTCGAAGCGGAGATGCCGAGTACGAGGTCCAAGGCAATGGTGTTCGCCGGGCAGACCTGCTGCGGCCTGGACGCGCGCGCGCTGGCAAGCCCGTCGCCCATGTTGCCGACGCGCACTGCAAGTCTCGCCGCTTGCAGGCCCGCTCGAGCTATTCAGCGGAAACACTTGCAGCGGCCCACATTTTGTAGTATTGCTATCCCGCGATCGTCGCTCTGCGCGATCTCCGCGCAGGGCCGCCGACGCCCACTCCGTTGAGACATATGCTTGAGATTGGCGGCCTGAGCATTGAGGTCATTTTGACCTCCGATGCAGAATATGTCTTCAAGTCCTTGTGCAGACCTGAAGAAACTGGCAGGGCGTGCACTTTTGGGGCGCATCAGATGGACGCGACAGATGATGGAGCGAGGTGTCGTGCATGGGGCGAAGTGGCGCGACGCTCGCGACATGACCGCGGGCGGCCGCGCCAAAGGGAGCATCGACAGAGACATGCTCCTACATATCATGGGGGAACGCAATCCTTCAAGCGTGACTTAAACGACGCACTCCATGCAGGGCTGGCCAGACAAGATCGCCTGAGCCGCCCGAGGAGCAATCGTCTGCAAGGTGACTTGCCTGCGAGGCAACTTATTTGCAAGGGCGCTTGCGCGCGGGCCGACCTTCCTAGTTGTAGGCGCACGGCGGTGCATCGAGGCTCGTAGACGCGGGGGCCCACCGTTGTGCGCGGGCACAAATCGGCCGCGTTTGCGCGTAGGTCGCGCGCGCGTCAGCGCGACGCGACCGTGGCCTCGTTGCGCAGGCGCGGGCCATCGCGCCGTCGCGCGCCAGGGGGGGGCCGCCGCGGGGGGGTCGTCGCTGCGCCCCCGCGGCGCACGCGTTTCGCAGGTACCATTGTCTCAGGCACTGCGCGCCGCGGGGAAAGGCTGCGCTGGCCCCCCGCGGCGCTCGCTTCGCAGGCGCAGTGTAAATTGGGAAGGCGCCGCGCGCGCGCGAGCGCGGCGGGCGCCACCCTGGCGCGCGCCCCTTCTCTTCGCGAGGGAGAGGGCGCAGGCCCCGGGGGAAGGCGCGGCCCCAGGGCCCACGTTTCGCGAGGGGGAGGGCGCAGGCCCCTGGATCCTTGTCTCGGGTAGGGCGCAGGCCCCAGGACCCAGGTTCGTGTGGGGGAGGACGCAGGCCCCTGGATCCCTGTCTCGGGTAGGGCGCAGGCCTCAGGACCCAAGTGCGCGAGGGGGAGGGCGCAGGCTCCTGGGCCCCTGTCTCGGGCAGGGAGCAGGCCCCAGGACGCATGTCGCGAGGGGGGGGGCGCAGGCCCTTGGATCCTTGTCTCGGGTAGGGCGCTGGCCCCAGGACCCAGGTTCGTGAGGGGGGGGGCGCAGGCCCCTGGATCCCTGTCTCGGGTAGGGCGCAGGCCCTAGGACCCAGGCTCGCGAGGGGGAGGGCGCAGGCCTCTGGATCCCTGTCTCGGGTCGGGCGCTGGCCCCTGGTCCCCGTCTTCCTTGGGCACTGACCTCGTCATGGGTTGGCTCCTGGGCCTCGGCTCTGGCTGGGCGCTGGCTTCTCATCTTGGCCGGGCGCCGTCTTCATCTTGGGCAGTGCGCGGGCCTTGTTGGTCTCTGGGTCTCTGCCCCCGCGTAGTCCCTGTCCCGCGCGCGTCCGCGCTTGCTGCAGGCGGTGCTCGTGCTTCCAGCTTGTTCGGGTCGCGACGCGCCGTTGTTGCGCGATGAGCGAAGTGCTTAGCAATTTTCTTGGCGCGCTGGACGGGGCATCTGCCCACGAGACCGCCTGGCCCGAGGCCGCGGCGGCAGCGCTCCGCGGCCAGGGGGCGGCGGCCATCGCCGACCTGGACGGCGCGGCCTTCGAAGACTTCTCCTTCGAGGCGGGGGCGCTGGACGCTTCGCAAAAGCGCCTTGTGCGCGCGGCGATCACCGCGGCGAGCACACCGGCGCCGATGGCCGCGGGTGCTGCGCCGTCTGTTGCCCCTGCGCCCTCGGCGGCGGACAACGCGGCCGCCCTCCTGGCGGCGTTGAAATCGGGTACCATCGAGGCGCGTGCGGCCTCGCTGCGCATTCGGGCTTGCGGGGCGCCGCGTGGCGCGCGCGCAGGAAATGCCGGCCCGCGCACTCCTGGGCCCTTTCCTCGGCAAGGCGCCCCTGGCCAACCTCCCGCAGGAGTTCTGGCCCAGGCGAGGTCGCGCAGCGCATGTGCGCTGGCCTCGGGCCCCCCCGCAGCGCGCTTGCAGCTCCGACGCGCTCGACGCGCTGGGAGCGGAAGTGGCCAAGCGCAAGAGGTACGTTGCGAACGAGGATGACGCTCGCGTGTTTGTTTACTCGGACATCAGGAAGTGGTTGCCGGATTGGGCCCGCACGGGCCCGCGCGAAGCCGAGGACGGCGGCAACGCAGCCGACAGCGTCTCGAAAGACATTCGAGACTTGGCCAAGGCGGCGCCCCGCGCGCGTCGCTGGCCCAGGCCTCGCCCGTGCTCGGGCGATCGCCCCGCAGGAAGTGGCGGCAGTAAAGAAGGGGCCCGAGAAGAAACCCTTCCTGACCGTTTGCCAGTGGCAGCTGGCGTGGGACCGGTGCCCCATGCCTCGCGTCGCGGCCCCTCTGCGCCCTGCTGCGCACGCGCCGCGCGCGGCAGGTTCGCGATTGCACTCGTCGCGACGGGTCGCAGTGCAGGCCGGGCGCGCGCGATTTCGTCGCTTCTTGTTTGCCGCGCGTTCCGTGCAGGCCTCCGCCTCTTAAGCGCCGCGTTCACTTCGACATGATTTACGACGTAGAAGCGCGCAAGGCGCGCACCCACTTCCCCGCGCGCTGCGGCGGTGGCGCCCCGCGTGCGCGCTGGCGCGGCGCAGCTGTGGGCCGAGCGGCTCCGCGGGAACGATCCCGACTTCAATCTGGGGCAGACGATCCTGGGGATCGACTCGCGCGCCTTGCAATTGGCGCGTGACGCCTACGACAAGGAAGAGGGAGTCGCCCACGCGACGGCGGGCGTCGCTTCGCTCGGCTGCGCGTTTTCCCATCTCGTCCCGCGATGCCCGCGCGTGCAGGCGCAGGCGGCCCGCGCTCCCGAGAAGGGGCGCGGGGCCGGCGGTGCCGGCCAGTCGTGGCGCGCCGGGCAGAGCTGGAGCAGCGGCTCCTGGCACGCCTGGCCGAAGGGCCAGAAGCGCGAGCGTTCGTGGAACGATTGGCAGAAGAAGGACGAGCGGCCGCGACAGGTGAAGACGCCGCCGCGCCCAGCGAAGTAAGCGCCAGGCGCAGCTCCTTGAAAGCGCGCGTGAGCCCTGCAGAGGCGGCGTCTTTCAGCCGTCAGAACGGCTTGCGCACAGTGCCTTCCGACGCCCGCGCCGGGTCGGGGTCAGTGGCCTGGGCGCGTATACACGCTTACGTATCGCGATAAAAGGTGATCCGCTTGCGGTCGTGCCAGGGCACGCGCGTGCGTTTTGCCTGGCCGAGGCGGCCGAGTCAGCGAGGGCTGCGAAGCTCCGCGGGGCAGAGTACGGTCCGCGGGCTTCTGCGACGTCTCGGCGCTTTGTTTTCGTTCGCATTCGTCGCTGCGCGCGATGCCGGCCGTGCCGGTGCTGCCCCCGCCGCCGCCCGCTCCCAGAGCGCGGAAGCGGGGGGCGCCTGGGGCTGCGGGTGCCCGCAGCGAATTTTGCAAGGCGCGCGCCGTGGGCACTCGGTCGCAAGCGCGCCGGCTGCGCGTTGCAGGCGATGCCGGCGCCGCCCGCGCCACCTGGGCCGAAGTTTGTCCGCGATTGGTCTCGGCGTTGCAGTGACAGCATGTGGCGCGACGCGTGCTTCGCAGCCCGCGGCAGCCGCGGCGGCGACGCGGCGAAACTCACCTTCTTGGCCAGGGCGCTTGACAGCGACCCCGCGCTCTGGGGCAAGTGGCGCCCCGCCGCTGCCTCGGCCTTGCCGCCCGCGGCCGCGGCGGCGGTGCGGTGGGCCGCGCGGACCGCCCCAGCCGACGTGCTTGCCTTCCGCGCGCGCGCGCTCGCGAAGCTCCGTGAAAGGGGTCGTGCCCTCAGGGCCAGCGGTGCCGTCGAGGCGTTGTTCCGGAGGGTGGGCCCCGCCATGCGCCGCGTCGCTGAGCACGTCAACGGGCATCTCTGCGCGAATATCGTGGAGCAGATTGCCTTCTGCGATCCGGGTTGCGCGGAGTTCTTCAGGACGGGGGCGCCCCTCGTCGGCGAGCTCCCGCGGTCGGGCCACGGCAGCCCGGAGGAGTTCCCACCCCGTCTGGGCGTCGCGGAGCTGCTGAGCGGCGCCGACTCGGCAAATCGCGACATCGCCGGCGGCCTCCGCGAAGGCGCGCACGGCGAGGCCATCCTTCGCAAGACACGGGGCGACTCCGTGCTGGGGCGCATCAGCTGCCCGGCGCCCCTCCACGACGTGAGCTTGGACGGCGCCGTCGTCGCTCCGAGGCATGCGGTTGAAAGGCTGCGCGAGGACTGGTCCTCGCGACTCCGGTTGGTCGATGACATGACCAAGGCGAAGATTAACGAAGCGACGCGTCCTCAGGAACGGCTCCACCACGACGCCGTGGACGCGCTCTTCGAGGCAGCCCGCATCTTCCAGGAGGCCGCGGGGCGGCCACCCGCCCTCTGGAAGGCAGACATCGACGCTGCCTTCCGTCGCGTGCCCATTCGCGCAGAGCACCGCCGTTTCGCTTGGGTCGTCTTCTGCGCCGCTGGGCAGGTCTGGGCGGCGCAGCACGCGGCGGCCCCCTTCGGGGCCACGTCGTCCGTGCACAGCTGGGCGCGAGTGGGCGCCCTGATCGCGGAAGCGACGCGCGTGCTCTTGCGGATCGCTGCGCTGCGATACGTGGATGACTACTTTGGGCCGGGTCACCCCGAGGTAGTGGAGCAGGCGGCAGCGCAGCTGGCGGAGCTAGTTCAGCTGATGCTCGGCCCGGGCGCGGTGGCGCCGGACAAGGTCGCCTGGGGTTCTCCGCTCGTCATCCTCGGCTTCGAAATCAAAGCGAGGCGCGCCGTGCGCGACCCGTCGGCCGGTCGGCCTCGTGCATCGCCAGGTGCTGCCACGCGCGTTCTGCGCGCGTCCTGCCCCAGCCAAGATCGCCAAGTGGCAGCGCGTCATCGGCGAGGCGCTCACGACGCGCTCCCTCGCGCCAGGCGAATCGCGCGTCCCCTGGATGGTGTTCTTACGTACCTCGCGATCGTTGTGCAGGCGCCTCGTCAAAGCTGGCGGGGGGCTTGTCCTGGGCAGCGTCGCACCTTTTCCGCCGCCTGGGGCGCGCCCTGCTCAGGCGCGGCGCCGCGCCCGCGTATCCAAGTATGACCGAACGTCGCGCCCAGTGTTTGCACGCGCAATCGCATCGAAGGGCATCGAAGGCACATGCATGAGCCGCTGGTGCTAGCCCTGGAGTGGTGGCGCGAGGTCCTGGCCATGGACCTGTGTCAGGCGCGGCCATGGGCCGACAAGGCGCGGCCCCGCGCGACCCTGTTCGCGGACGCGTCGGGACAGCCACCTTGCGTGGCCGCGGTGCTCGTCACGGCCTCGGGCATCCAGTTCACTTCCACGCGCGTGCCGGCGTCCTTGGTGGCGGCGTTCGAGCGTCGCCGGGACACCCAAATTCAGGGGCTGGAGCTCCTGTCCATCGCGCTGGGCATGTGCACCTTTGCAGGCGCTGCATTCGCGCGCGTTTGACCGCCCCGCGCGCCAAACCGGCTCCTGTCGCCGTTCGCTCAGGGGAATTGCAGGGCTGCGATCTGCATGTCTACAGCGACAACACTAGCGCGGAGGCCTGCCTCCGTAAGGGTGCGGCGAAGGCTTTTGACCACTCTTGCATCGTCCACTCCATGTGGAAGCGCGCCGTCGAGCTCGACGTCGATCTCGCCGTGTTTCGTGTGCCCACGGATGAGAATCTCGCCGATCTGCCCTCGCGGCAAGCCCGCGAGCGCCCACGCCGCGCTGCCGGCCGGCCGCAAGCTCCTACTACGCATCGGAGCCGTGCGCACGCGCCCGTGGCTCGACGAAGCTTTCTGGCGCGCGGACGCCTGGAGCGCGCTGTCCTTGGCGCATCTCTTCGGTTAACTTTGCGCGCCATGAAGCGCTTGGGGGCCATCTTGCGTGACAGGGGCGTCGCGGTTCCGCTTCCCGCGCCGCGGTGAGGCACTCGATGCGCCGCCGCTCCTGTCACCTCTAGTCTTCGCGTCATCTCGCAATCGAAGAGCGCCCGGCAAGCGCATCGGGCGTGACCCTCGCATCTTCTGACGCGCCGCGCGGCACTCGATGTCACTCTTCGCTGAATTATGTTCTCTGCGCCCGCCGGCGCCCAGGACGGCCGTTGCCTGGGCGGCTGATTTCTTTGCCAGAAGCGGCTTTGCGCGTGCTTGCGAATTCGTCAGCGCGGACACCGCAGACCTGGAAGGGTGGGCAGTCACCGCGCTGGTCAATGTCGAGGTCTTGCATGAATTATGCAGGGCTGCGAAGTTGGCGGCGCGCCGAGGTGGGGCTGCGCGCAGGGACTCTGCTTACCCCTCTTGCTGCGCGGGCCCCGCAGTCGCATTGGCCGCGCAGGCGCGGCAGCTGGCGGGCGCGCGGCCGGCCGCAGCCGGTCGCCAGCAGCAAGCGCGGCGCCCGTTGTTCCGTGTTTTTCTCCGCCGCCGCAGGCGCGCGTCGTTTGCCCCGCGCATTCGCAAGTCTCCCGCGCACCGTGGCTCGCGAGGCGCCGACCCCCCGAATCATCGACCGCCTGGCCGCGCCGGTCGCGCCGCCCGTGGCGCGCGGGCCCAGGGCGGCGCTCGCCGAGGCCGCCGCGCGCCTCCGCGGTCCTGCAGACGCGGCCCGTTGGCGAGAGGTCGAACGCGCTCGCGCCATGCTGCAGCCATGCGCGCGGTCGCTCCCGAGCGTGAGAAGCGGCCTCAAGTGCTGGGCAGCTTACTGCATCAGGGTGTTGCAATACCCGTGCATGCAGCTGCCGCCAGCCAGCGCGGACTTAGTCTTCTGGGGCGCTTTATTTCGCTGCGGCGCGACATGCGCGAACTATTGCGGCTACCTCAGAGTCGGGTGTCTCCTGGCAGGGGCCTGCGTCGCCGTATTCGACAGCCCTGAGGTCAGGCGTGCGCGCGCCGCCGTTCGGGCGCGGGGTGATTGGATTCCGCGTCCGCGCTTGTTCATCCGAAAGTGCGCAGTCGCCTCGCTTGTCGGCTTGGGCGCGCGCCGCCCCGAGTGGCTCCGCGTCTCGATGCTTTTCCTTTTCGCCTATACGTTTCTGGTGAGGGTCCCCAGCGAGGCGTTGCCGGCCGTGCGCGTGGACGACGCCGGCGACGCGCCGTCCTTTCAAGCGGCGCTCGTGCTGGGCGCAGCGGAGCTCACGCTGCTGCTGCGCCGGCGGAAGAACAAGGCACAAGGCAGTCGCTTGACGCGGAGGTGCTGGTGCGCATCGTGCCGCGCCACCCACCCCGTGCATACGCTGGGCCCCTGGTTGGCGCGGCGCGCGCCGGGCTGCGGGCTTCTTGAAGGCATCTCGGCGGCCGCCTCGTTGCGTACCCTGCGCGAGATACTCGCAGCCCTTGGTGTCCAGGAAGCGGGCCTGTTTCGGCTGCGCGACCTCCGCAGGGGCCACGCTAAGGACCTGCAGGAGGCGGGCGCGACGCTCGCCGAGATCCTCGTGGCTGGAGAGTGGCGGTCCTGCGCCTTCATGGCGTATCTCGACCGCGACGATTTGGAGAGGGACGCGGTCGTGGAGGCGGAGCGACGCGACCGCCGCCCGCGCCACGGCGCCCTGCACGCGCCAGGCGCACATGCTCGAGTCAGATTCAGACAACGGCGCCGGTTAGGCGCCGGCGGCCAGCACCGCCACGCTCGGTCGTGGGTGTGGGTGTGTGCGCGCGCCGGCGAACGTGCTCTGCCCCCGCGCGATCGGCAGCGGGTGTGCGCGCGTTGCCTGCCCGTGTCGCCTGCGCGCCGTGTGGCATTGGGTCCTGCACGCAGGCGTGGCGCGAGGCTGCCCCAAGCGGCGGGCGGCCTCGCACCGCGCTGCACCCACCGACGGCGGCAGCAGGCGGGGTCGAGGCCCTGCGCGCGCGGCCCGATTTGTGGCAGGCGCACAGCGGTGCATCGAGGCTCGTAGACGCGGAGGCCCACCGTTGCACGCGGGCACAAGTCGGCCACGTTTGCGCGTAGGTCGCGCGCGCGTCAGCGCGACGCGACCGTGGCCTCGTTGCGCAGGCGCGGGTCATCGCGCCGTCGCGCGCCAGGGAGGGGCCGCCGCGGGGGGGGTCGTCGCTGCGCCCCCGCGACGCACGCGTTTCGCAGGTACCATTGTCTCAGGCACTGCGCCGCGGGGAAAGGCTGCGCTGGCCCCCCGCGGCGCTCGCTTCGCAGGCGTATTGTGAATTGGGAAGGCGCCGCGCGCGCGCGAGCGCGCGCGCGGCGGGCGCCACCCTGGCGCGCGTTCCTTCTCCCGCCCTCCACCCTGTCTGCTGCGCGCAGGCGTGGCGCGAGGCTGCCCCAAGCGGCGGGCGTCGGGCCTGGGCCCGTCGCCGCCGCCCGGAAGGGGCCAGCCTCGCACCGCGCTGCACCCGCCGACGGCGGCAGCAGGCGGGGTCGAGGCCCTGCGCGCGCGGCCCCGAATCGTGGAGCCCGCCTGCTGCTGCCTACCTTGTGCGTATAGTGTTTTATTGCGTGGCGGGCGGTGGGCTCGCGCGTCGCCCCCGCGCCCCCCCCCCCCCCCCCCGACGCCAGAAAGGAGGCCGGGGCAGATGCGAGAGATAGCGAGCGTTTGTCCGCGGCCGGTTGTGCTCAAGCGGCCGGCCGCCAATATATGACTGCGCCTCATCGCGAGGCGCGCTTCTCGTCATCGAGACCGAGAACATATTTGCTTGACGCGGCCCGTCGCCCCCGCGACGATCTCCTACTTCTGGGGCCATCGTTGCTACGGCGCAACAGAGTTGGACATGGGCTTCGCCATGGGCGAAGCGCATGGCTCGGCCCCCCAGCCCCCCTGCAAACTGAGGGGGGAGGAGGAGGAGGAGGAGGGGGGGGGGGAAGGGGTGGGGGGGGCGGGGGAGGAGGAGGGGCAAAGCAACGAAATGGAGAAGGAAAAGGAGAGAGCACAGGGACGATGAGAAGGAGGAGGGCGATGAGAGGGAAAGGAGGGGGAGAGGGAAAAGGGGAACGGTGAGGAGCATAATAAGGACTAGGGTGGCGAGGAGGAGTGTCGCGTTTAACTCCCCCTCTCCTTCCCCTCTCCGCGCTGCGACAGACGGGGCCCCCGTGGCCGCTGGGGCTGCGCAGGCACTGGCGTGCCCGGGACTGCAGTGATACGTGGTGTTCCAGGGCGCTCGACGCACATCCTTCGCTTATCTGCGTGACCTGCTACCCCCATGCCCGCTGACCATGGCTGCCGGAGCACGGGCGAGGCCGCAGGGAGACATGGGGGGCAGGGCGATGATGTGGGACAACGCTCGAGAGACGCTGGGGAGTCACCGCAGTCTGCAAGGCCGCCAGGAGCCCATGTTGGTCCCAGAGTCCAAGCCGTCGATCAGTTTGGCGGTATAGACCCGTGGGCGACTGTCGCGACGCCGCCGAGACCAGCCACCCGCGGGGAAGAAGCAGCTGGAGACCGATCTCCGGGGAATGCCGCAGCCGGCGCTTCGCCCCGAGATCCGTCTGGCGGCCGGGGCGACTCAGCTCCCGGCTGGGACTGGGACTGGAGCTGGTGGGGCACGCGAAGTTGGAGGGGCCCAGATGGGGGCGCGTCCAATCTTTGGCCCAGCAGAGGCCGCGGCGACCAGAAGGAAGACAGGCCCCCAGTCAACAATGACCACGCCTTCCCACCGCCGCGGCTGGGCATGGAGTATTTGAAGCTGTGCGCCGCGAACATTAAGTCCTGGACAGCCAGGACCTCGTTTCGTCCTTAAGTGAGAGCAGACAAAGCTCTAGAATCTCATCCAGCGGAGCTTCAGGCAAAGTTTCAGCCCATCAGAGAGTCCTTGGATGTCGCAGACGGGCTCGACCAGGTCTTGTCACGCGTAGAGCTGTTGAGCGGTCCGCGCCCCGGGGGCAAAGAGAGAGGAGCGCGCGACGAGGCAATGTTCGATTACGCTGCCAGGAAAGGAGAAACGTTGACGTTTTTTTTAGTTGGGCGCGACAGCCAACTGGCCGCGGGTGAAAGAACGGGCCTCGTACTTCCAGACAGTGTCAAGGCGCGCTATAATGAAGAAGAATGTGGACTGGTTTGGAACAATCGAGTTAACCTTCGCACTCTCATGAATGGAAAGAAAGATTTCGACGCCGTCAGAAACGCGATGGACGTGTCAGACAAGGGCGCCCTCCCGAAGCTTCAGTCGGCCTCTGCCTCCAAGACGTTCGCCGTCCTCGACGAAGAAGAGATCAACGGGCAGGGTGGGGGCGGCTGTCCGGGGCTCTTCGGCGCCGACTACGACGAAGACAAACCGACCTCTTGGGCCAAGACCTGGCATAGTATATACAGTGCGAGTATTTGCCGAGGTCGCGACCAACATCCGACGCATGACTTGGCAGGAGTCGAGGCATTTGAAGAAAAGCCGCCGGGTCGATCGGCACTTCTTCGATCGTCGTCGCGAAGGCAAGTCGGGTGGAAGAGGCAAGGGCAAGTTCTGAAAGTTGCGGCGCGCCGATCTCAAGCAGAGGTCCTGCAGGTGCTCGAATTCCGGGGAAAAATGAGCACTGGCGAGAAGATTGCAAGACACCGTTCCGCAGCAAGGCAGACCGCATCGAGGGCGAGGGCGAGGGCATCAAATCGTTTTTCTTTGACCTGTCGCGTGAGGTTGGGCATTCGGAGCTCCTGGGCCGCCACTTTGGAGGTGATCGACCCCGCCCATCTGGCGGGTCTTCGCGAGGCTTTGCGCAATCCTGCTGGGCGAACTGGGGCCGTGGCCGTCGAGGCCGAAGGCCCACCTCCTCCCGCGGCCTGGGATCTGCCAGGCTCGGGGGGCCAGGGGCCGGCGGCCCCGGGCCCGCCCGCAGTTGCGCCGGCTTTTTCTGAGGAGGGGCCTCCACCGCAGCCACCTTGCGAGGACGAGCCCGCTGTCGTCCCCGGAGCTCTGGGGGAGATGCCACTTTTTCTCCCTCCCTCCAACCTTCTTCTTGCTCACTTCATCTCTCGCTTTAACCTTCTACTCTTTCCCCGGTCAGATCGGTGGCGGGTGATCCTGCCGCGCCGGGCCCCCTTCGGCGCTTCGATTCTCGAGGCAGATTGTCATCCGTCCTCTCCGCGGCGCCCGAGGCGGAGCCCCCGCCCGCTCAGCGCCCTCGCTTCACTTCGCGAGGGGAGAGGCTTCCAGGGCAGGGGGCTGTTCGGGCGGTGGTTTCTCCGATAGAACGTGGGGAACCCATAGGAGGTCAAGAGTGCTGGGCGACGTTCTCACGTGCATCGGGCGACTGCGTGAGCCTGCTGCAAGGGGCCCGGAGGCTTCCGAGGCCCCCGAGAGGCCCCGCTCGAGATTTTTACCAGGGGCGGTCGATCCGAGCCCCGGGAGGTCAGTTTAGTCGAGGGTACGTGGCATGCCGACTTGGAGGACGATTGTCACGACGTTCTGGGGAGAATTATGACTGGTTCCGTCTCGATCCAACCTTCTGGGGGTCCTCTAGCATCGCCTCTCTTCCAGGCTCGTCTGACCCCCCCCCCCTCCTGCCGGGGTGCTGATGTCTCGCCCGAGTCCCTCTCGCCTCAGGAGCGAGAGTTCTTTGTGCTTTCGGATGCCAAGGAGCGGCAAATCATCGCCCAGTCGGGCGCCGCTCGGGTCGTTCCGGCCCCAGAGGCCCAGCTCGTCAGGAGAGAATGCCCCGATTGGGTTCTCGGTTCCAGGATGGTCAGGAGGTTCAAGCCACAGGAGGGTTTGGGGGCGGCCACTCCGGCCAAGTCGAGGTGGCGCGCCCAGGGGCATCGCGATCTTGGCGGGGGGGGTCGTCGGGCGTGCGCCCCGACCCCCCAGGCCGACCCTGCAATCGGCTGCCGGTTGCGTCTCTCGGGCGGACTCTGGGGGCGGCGGACGCGAAGAACGCGCGCTGCCAATCAAGCCGTTTACGCTGCCCCTCCAGCGCGATCCCTTGCGAGGGCTGCCAAGGATGGCAGTTGGCTCCAGGAGAGCTGATCGAGTTAATGGCGCTGGTCTACGGAATCAACTACGCGCCTCTTCTGTGGCGCATAAAGCTCACTGACTTTCTCTCTGGTCTAGGCTTTGAGAAGTCGTCGTTGGGGCCCTGCCTCTGGGTTCAGAGGAGCTCTGATGGCGCCCCTCTTACGATCATCCTGATTGAGGTCGATGACCCGATTATTGCTTTACCCTCCAGAGCGGGATTCGCGTCGAGAAAAACTGGAGGGCATATTTCATGTCTGCACGGATTTCGCTGGGCGTCATTTGATGAAGTTGCCTGGCGACAAGATTCGTGTTTACCAAGAAGCATACGTACTCGAACAGGTGTCTCTCATGCATTTGGCGAAACACAGGCGGGCCCCCCCCCTCCCTCCCTCCTTGCTCCAGAGGAGGTGCGAGGATATCGCGCCATGGTTGCGCGGATCCAGTGGCTCGGCCGAGAGACTGGGCCAGACGTCGCTGGAGGCGCGCCCCTCCAGTCAGCCGCTTTTCCCACTCCCGCTCTTGAGGATGTTTTCCGGTGCTTGAAGATTGTTCGTCATGTTGAGTCATCGGCGTCCCAGAGGATTGCGATTTGGCCCCTGGACCCTCTCGCGGTCTCACATTCGCGACTATCTCGGACGCCGGCGGACCGGGCTCAGCTCGAAGAAGCGGCGCCCAGGGCGTTTTTTTCGTTGTCGCGGCGGACGCAGACATTCGGAACAACAGGGGAGCGACGGCCTCGCTCCTCGCGCGGCGGTCGATCCGACTCAAGCGCGTCGTGCTTTCCACGAGCGCGGCCGAGACCTTGGGCCTGTCCTCAGCACTCGCAGAGGCTCAGCGGTTACAAGTAATGTCGAGGGCCCTCATATTTTACGACATACCTCACCCCACTTGGCACTTGGGGCACGCCCCGTTTTCCGTTGCGTTGAATTATCACTGTTCGTTGGCCAAAACAGTTTCTTCGTTGTCCGCGGTTGACGCTCAGTGTGCATCCGATGCGTCAAGTAGAAGCAAGAAACAGTGCCGGTTCAAGACAGGACCGGCATACAGTCATAGAGTTAGCAGTAATGAGAGATGCCGCGGGCGCCATTGGTTTTCAAGTCCGCTGGGTGCATGGAGAAATGGCGGCCGACGCCTTGGCCAAGGCCGACCCAGGCAGGGCGGGGCAACCTCGCATTAGTTGATCTGTTGTGCCGAGGCACGTTGTGTTTAGCGGACGAGGACGGCTTAACGTCAGAGCGGGCTCTGAATATTTCTCTGAAGCGTCGCTCGCGTCAGGCTTCCAAGAGAGAGTTGGCGCGGGCTGGGGAGGCCCTTCACCAGGAGAGCATGCGTGGATTTGGTGGAGTCGAGAGTTCTCGGGGGGGCTGGTGATGGCGTCTGTTGTCCCCTGTCTGTCCCACTGAAAGTGGACCCGCTGTTGTGGTTAACCTCCCCTCTCCTTTCCGCTTTGTGACAGACAGGGTCTCCGAAGCCGCTTGGGCTTTGGGGGCACTGGCGCGCCCGGGACTGCAAGAGTACGTGGTGTCCCAGGGCGCTCAACACACATGTGTCGCATATTTGTGTGATTTTTGTTACTCCCATGCCTGTTGACAGGAGGAGATGGGGATGAGCAGCAACATGATGATGAGGGATTGGAAGAAGACCAGGATAAGGAAAAGGATGCGAGGAGGGATGCGGGTTGTGATGGAGGAGTTGGAGGATGAGAAAAAGAGGGGCCGCGCATGATACCACAATGATTCACTCACACATTTTGTCATATGTATGATAGAAAGTTGTTTTACACTCTGATTCTTGACAAACTACAGCACGTGCTAACTCACTCGGCGTTTTTTATCGATATACTTCTAATAATTTACAGCGTTGTTCGGCCCGTCGTTGTGGATTTGTTTTAAGCGCTTTCCCCACCCATCTTGTGGTGTTGGGTCCTCGTTTTGAAGAGAGCGCCCCGCGTCTCGTCCTCCTCACTCCTCCTTCTCCCCCTCGTCCTCCCATTCATGTTTCTGTCTCCCCCACCCAGCACAGCGTTTCGTGGCCCCATAGGGAGCTTCACCTGAGGCCCCAGTGGCGGTGCCCACATGCGCCCCCCACCACAAAGCACAGCGCTTCGTGGCCCCATAGAGACCTCCACCGAAGGTCCCAATGGCGGTGTCCACATGCGCCCCCCCCACCTAGCACAGCGCTCCGTGGCCCCATAGGGAATTCCACCGAAGGCCCCAGTGGCGGTGTCCGCATGCGTCCCCCCCCACCGGCACAGCGCTCCGTGGCCCCATAGGGAATTTCCCCCTGAGGCCCCTGTGGCGGTGTCCACATGCGTTGCCCCAACCAGCACAGCTTTTCGTGACCCCATAGAAATAATGTGTTTATTGGCCCCTTCATCGGGCTTACTAGCCCTTACTCGTTCTTGCGAGGACCTTTTCATAAGATACCGCCTAACCAGGGACGCAACAGTTGAAACATCACTTCGTCCGAGATCCCGGCACTAGCATGGGCGCCGCTTGCTGCGCCAGGACGCCGGCGCCCGCGTTGGGCCCGTGGCGGGGCTGCCGAGCGAGCCAGTCGACCTGGCCGCCGCCGACGCCTGCGGGGCTCCCAGCGAAGAGGCCGGCCCAGCCGCCAGCCCGCGGCGCGCGGCCTTCGGGGGGCGTCCGAGAGGGGCGGTGAAGGCTCTGAGCTCACCAGAACATTTCGGGGGCCTCCAAGAGGGGGGTGTCGCCGTTTCTCGGGGGCCTGCTCGCCTCGGGATGTTTCCCAGCAGCTGCGCCTCGTCGGAAGCAGTCTGGGGGCCCCCAAAGGCTTGAGATTTGTCCCGGGAGCCATGAGGCGTGGAGCAGGGTGTGTGGATTCGGGGTGCGTGGATATCATGGGTGGAGCCATGATGGCTTCCAGATGGTTTGGCCCCCTTCTCTTCAATCAAGACGTCCGCTGGTCCCACCCTCCGCGCACATGCCGCGGGCCATGATGCTCTAGTTCCCTTCTCCTTGCCCCCCTCTTCAGCGCACTCGAGGCCTCCTGGCGGGTCCTGCTGGGGCTGCGGGTGCGGCCTCAGCCGACCCGCCGCGAGAAAGTGAAACAATGTGCATCCAGGGAGGCTTGTCATGGACAGGGGCTGCCCTGCAGCGTTCACCACAAGATCCCTGCCCGTTCCTGGGACGTCCCCCAGTAAATACAACATGCTGAAAATAGCGACTGGAACCCTACATCTCCCTAATCTTTCTGCGGCCCCAAAGATGCAACACCGTGAAAATCACGACTGGAGCCCCAGACCTTTCATCTTTCTGCGGCATTTCTCGAACAGGATCGACTTTTGAGGGCCCCAGGACCCGAAGCTGGGCGAAAACGGTTGTTGTGAACGAGTTGCCCCGCTCTGATCTGAAGGAATTGGGAGGCCTGGGACCATACCTCCGCCGTTGTGATTTTCAAAAAGGTGGACGCCCAGATGTCTGGACCACTTCACCGGGACTTGTTTTTCATTACGAGCTTGTTTATGAGATCGTTGGGGCCCTTCAAGGACCCCCTCGAGGAGGAAAACGGCAGAAACATCTGCGCGTCGTGATTTTGTTGCACGATGCGGAGAGGTCAAGGGACAGACCCTCAGCCCAGCGACTCGGCGAAACCTCGACTGGCCCCCCAAGTGGGCCACAACGAGGCGGCAACGGGCGGCGACGCGGGGAAACCTCGATTGAGCAAGCCGCCGCAAGTAGACCATTTCACAAGCAGTTTTTTGCACGACAGCCCGTCTTCGTTGCTGGACGTTCCTCATTCCCTTTTTGCACAGGTTCGAAGAGTGTGCGGCCGAGCCGGCCATCGTGCTGTTGTGAAACAAGTCTTTGGCGACGTCGGATCTCAGGGACGCGGCCCCTGGCAAGCCTTGGAGCCCTTCCGCGACGGCCCCCTCGCCTCTCTCCAAGACGTGGGCAGGCGGCCGGGGGCCTCGAGGATGAGGGGCTTCTCGCGGAAGGGGCTCGTCACGGAAGGGGTCGGTGCGGCCGCGCCCGAAGAGGGAATGGGGTCGGAGTATCGCGCCGCATCGCCGATGCGGCGGGATTTGGGGGCCGATTGTCTTTGTCCTGGCGTCGCGATTCATCGGCATCCTCAGACCCCGTCTATGCTGGCCCCATCTGGGAGTCCCACGGTCTAGGGGTCCGGGGTCGGGGGACTTTCGTCCACGCTTCGTCGAGGCGTTCCAGGTAGGGCCTCGCCTTCGGCGCATCTCGCCTTCGGCGGAAGCTGCTGGAATGCCTGCGGATGCTGGCGGACGTAAAGCGCAAGGCTGCGGAAGTAAAAGCGAGGCGTCCACATTCGCGGTCGACTTCTCGCCCCACAATCCTCGACTCTCACCCCTCAAACAAAATTGGCCGCTCAGAAAAACACGGGGAGTTTGGGGATATAACGTCGTGCTGTTCGGACGCACCTCTATCTAGGATGGACCTCCCCCCATCGTATAGCGCGGAGTTGGGCCCATTTTGTTTGGTTCAGTCGGAAACCTCCCAACGTCGCGGATTGGGGCCTCGCCGCGTGCCTCCGCCTTGTTGAGGCACGCACTTCCCGGTTAGTCGAAGACCTTTCACACATTGTGCTTTGGCTACACGCCAAGGAACAGGAAAAGCCATGAACATTAATTTTCGAACTTCTTGGATCCACGCAGGCCCCCGAAAGTTCCTAGCGCGCTTCCACCGCCAGATGTGGTGCCGGAGGCGCCGCCAGGGGGGTCCGGCGAGGATCCGAGAAATCCGCACGGGCCCGCGACAGTTTATGTGTCTTCGCTGCGTGTTGCTTTGCGCTCTGTTAGTTCTCCTTCGT
The DNA here is from genome assembly GCA_963575745.1 of Prorocentrum cordatum. Classification (NCBI taxonomy): domain Eukaryota; class Dinophyceae; order Prorocentrales; family Prorocentraceae; genus Prorocentrum; species Prorocentrum cordatum. Next base: position 365,364 of record CAUYUJ010018248.1, on the reverse strand, counting down.
GTGGGGTGCCAGGTTCCAGTCTGAGGGCCTTGCGCGGCCACTCCGCCCGCCTCCGCAGTGGTCTAGTCGCGCGACCAGTGCTCCGCACGTGCACGACGATCCTGGCTAGGTCCATCCTTGGGCCAACGATTTCGAAGTACACCCTAGGCGACGCTTAAGAAAACTTGCGTTTTCGGCCAGAGTCTCGATTGTTCTTAATGGTTCAATGTGAATCCTAAGCTTTCAATAGAAATTCAGGGTTTTTATTCAAATTCTGAGACTATGAATTTCTTAACCCATGATTTCTTAAGCATTTCGCAGGGTGTAGAGACCTGGCGAGCCTGCGAGGACGTATTGACGGAGGCTTCGTGGCAGTACCTTCCTGTTCGGGACGTTTTGGCCAGACGCGGTGCGCCAGCCTTTAGGGATTCCATGCCGTTCGCCTTCCACCTTGCCGTGGCCGTCCACGGTTCTCCAGAGGACCGCGCCTTCAGTTTCGGTGCACTGGAGGGCCTCGACAATCTTCGTGGCGCCGCTCTGGAATTAGGTATTGAGTTCGATCGTCTCGGCTTCACAATGGCTTCGCCTTCAGAAGACCCTCTACGAGCCCATGCTTCAGTGGAGGTTACCTGAAAAAACTGCTAGAGCTCTTTAGGCGATGCCTGGCGGTGATCATTCCGCCACAGGTTCCCGAGCCCCGTGTAATCGGAATTCTGGAATCGGGTGCGAGACATGTTGACCCGATTGCCACCTTTTGCACGTAGTTGCCCGGTCAAAACCTTGCCCGATAGTTGGGCCGCTTCCCGCTGGTTCCACGAATTTGCACAACCACCATGCATACTTGGATGTGTTGGATGCGATGACGGTTTGAAGTATTCTCTTGTTTGTACGCTGCTGTGGGGGATTGTCTCCTCCACTTCTGCCTACCCGGCTTTGCCTGACCTTCGTGCGTTCATGTGTTCAGGGCCCGTCTCGTGCAAATGTGGCCCTCGTGGGCACTGCATTATGTACGTGTCATGTCGTGCGGCTTGGCAACACAGCCTTGTTTTGTTCGAGACGCGGTTGCTCGTCGTAGCTTCGACCACGTTCTGTCGATCACAGCCGGTCTGGCTCTCCAGGCTAGGAGGCAAAGTTCACTAGTTGGTTCCATGTGATGCCATGTGTGCCCTGACCGGGGAACGCGAAAAGAAACAACTGCATCAACATACGTTTTCGGACCTCCGCATTTTATTATGTTTGAGCTGACTTGTTTTTGTTCTAGGACCGTCGCATTTGCTTCGATGGCCGAGCCATGGGGGTTGTATACACCGATCCTGGGTCCAGGATTGGTCTGGCCAGAGTCGGTGTAGATGTACAGTTGGCGTCCTTCTGTTCAAGTGGCTTACGCCATTCCGCCGACCCCCCAGGTAGGGCCTCTTGGATGGCACTTGGGGGCAGCTGGGGGGCTGTTCGGGTTTTTTGGGGGGCTTCTTGGGAGCTTCTTGGGAGCCTCGTGGAGGCCTCTTTGGGCCTTTCGGGGGCGCCTCGGGGACCTCTGGGGGTCGATTGGGGTAATCTTTAGGAGGGAGGCTCGAAACGTCAATCCGTATTCCCTTCTTGGGCCCCTCTTGGGGCCCTCCTGGCGCTCTTTCGGGCCGTTTTGGGAGCCCCTGGGGCCGTCTTGTGGTCCTTTTGGGTCGTCTTGGGGCCCTTTTGGGGGCCTCTTAGGTGCTTTGTCGGCCGTCTTGGGGCGATATTTGGGGCCCCTTGTGCCGTCTTGGACGCTGTCAAGACGGACAACAATTTTTACGTCGCAGCGCGGCGGAGGCAGTCCGCACGCGCGTCCGAGCGACACCGGGGCATGGAGTCGCGGCCGCAGAGGGGGGCGGCCGCAGAGGGGGGTGGAATGTGCGGGGGCGCACTCACGCAGCGAGGCTGCGGCGGGTGAGTGGGCACGGCCTAGCTGAGGGGACAGCCCTGGTAGCGGCTGCGGGTCGGCGTCGCAGTGCGCCCAGGGAGAGGAGCCAGCAGCCACAGTGCGGCCAAGGCCCGGCAAGTCGAAGAGCGGGAGTGGCTGGTGGCTGGAGGACCAAACAAAAACAAGACGGAGACCACGTGCATGTAGGAACCGAACCTGTTCACCAGGGGATGTTGCGGTTATTGCCTCTTGAGGCCCTCTCGGCAGTTGTCTTGGAGCTCGGTCGGGGCGTCTCGTTGGTCGAATTTGATGCTACTAATGGTGGTTTCGAGGTGTCCCTGGCGTGTTGGAGCCCAGGCTGCGCAAGCTTAGATGGAATCTTTGGTATCTGGTAGGCCGCGGGCTCTAGATTTGGAGGCTCCGCAAGCCGCGGGGGTCATTGGGGAGCTCGCCCCCCCTCCCCCACCTCTCCCCCCACCGCGACGTTGGACTCCGGGGGCGGGGGCGGGAACGGAGGAGGGGGATAGCCAAACTTTTCACACGCCTTTTCCCCCCCGACAGGCGGGGGTCGGTGGATCTTGGGCTGAGGCTCTCAGGTTCCAGGCCACCCACATTGGGTCGGAGGGCTCGAGTTGGGGTCCGATTTTGTCCATCTCGACGTAGGCGATGCATCGCCGATGCAGCGGCGATCTGGTGCGATCCTTTGACCCAGCCTGTTGTGGACCCATGTGAGCCGCCTACAGTCGAGGGTCTGGTCCAGGCTCTATACGGTCGGTAGGTCTGGGCTCCTAGGATTCAGCCTGGAGGCCTCGAAGCAGTTTGGGTGGTCTGGAAAACCGGTTTGCTTGCACCTGCTCGTTCCAGATCCCTCCATGGCGGTCTGGGGGCTCACAAGGCATTCCAGGGCACACCTGGACGCTCCAAGGCCGCTCCATGTCGCTCCAAACATGTTCTGGGAGCTTGCAAAGAGCGCTCCAAAAGGCTTCGGGGCGCGCCACGTAAACTTCAGGATGCTTCTGCTCGATGTCGTTCGGGCTGGCCCAGCAATTGACTGATGTCTTTCGTCGTTAAACTCCCAGTGCTTAGGATATCTGATATCTGGCCTAGAGTCTAGGGCCATATCCTGGGATTTTGGACCTGGGGCCTAGGGCCTTGGTCTTGTGCCCATTGTGTAGGGCCCCAGGCATCGGATCCATTTGTACACCTTCGAAGGACGAGGAGGAGGGGGAGGAGGAGGAGGAGGAGGAGGAGGAGGCGGAAGAGGCGGAGGAGGAGGAGGAGGAGGAGGAGGAGGAGGAGGAGGAGGAGGAGGAGGAGGATGGAGTTGGATGGACAGGGGAACGCGGGCAGACGCGCGCCTTGGAGAACTTCGAGTACTTTTACGCATTACCCAGGGGCACCGTTACGTTGGAGCAGGCCCCCCCCCCTTGGGGTCAGAAGTGAAGCAGGGATGGATGACGGAGGAGGCCGTGGGGGAAGAAGGAAAGAGGGAAAAGATTGGAAGAGGGAGGGATGGACGGAGGGAGGGAATGCGGGTGTTAGGTTGGGGGTGCCTTAACTCCTGGAATTGTGTGCTGCAGGAAGCAAAGGGGGACATCCAAACACAGGACCCTAGCACTGGCTAGTTTATTTTTGTGGACTGGATGGTGGCCTGCGTACATTCTACCTACGACTCACGCAGGCTCGCCTGCCCCAAAAAGACGGTCTCGCGGCTGCCCGAATGGTCGATGACAACCGCGACTACAGCCCCCCCCGAGAGGGCCTTGACCTTGTCCCGACGGTCTTCGAGACCAGGGGGTGGCCGTCCGACGAGGCAGTGAGCCTCGTGCGAAGCTACGGCGCCTGCCTAGTCGACGCCAAGCGGTCCGAGTTTGTCAGCCAGATTTGGCGCGAGTTTTTCCGCACCTTCCAGGAAGGGAAGCGATCTTTAGCATCTTGGGCAGATGAGCGCCGACAAGCCGCGTTTACCAGCATAGCGACAATTACCATTATCAAGACCACCACGGCGCACCGTGACACCGCACGGCTAGCACTACCACCACCCTCGCGATGGAGACTACAGCACAAGCCAGGGGCCACCGCCACGATTCCAGCGACGACTACCACGACGACCCCTACAATGAACGGAGGTGCGGGTGACCACCGCCACAAGCACCACGACCACCTCCAGCACTCCCACCAGCCGGACCACCGCCGGCACGACCATCATTACGACCACGAATCACCACGACCAACACCGCGACCGCCAGCACGACCACCATAAACGCCCCCGACCCCCCGTCCGTCCTTCCTTTCTCTCCTTCCCCTTCGCTGCTGGGCCGCCCTTGCCGCCGCGCTCTCTCTCGCCCCGACCACAGAGGAGTCAGGGATGTAACGGCACAGCGTGGGCTGCCGGTTTTTCGGCAGTGTCCTGGCAACCAGCGTTGCAGTGACGACCTTTCCACATGCCTGGTCCAGGGTGGGCACCTGACCTAAAACGGGTCAGGTGCCGGGGAAGGTGGGGGGATGGAAGGGTGGGCAGGAAGCGGGGTTGAACGAGGGAGTGGGGATGATGGATGCTCGCTACGGGCGTGCTCGAGGCTCTCGCAGACTCACGCCTACGCACCCGTCGCTAATGCAGAACAGACGAAGTTTGGCAATTGAGGGGGCTCGAGGTCAGATGATGACGACGATGACGGTGATGATCATGGTGGTGGTGGTGCCGATTATGACGGCGATGTTGTTGCCGGTCATGAACACGAGGGCGATGTTGATGGTGATGATGATGATGATGATGATGATGATGATGATGATGATGTTGTTGTTGTTGATGGTGAGTATGATAATGAGGATGGTGACGAGGATGCTTGTAACTACGATGATGCCGATATTGACGATGCTGATGATGCTGATGATGGTGATGATGCCGATGATGATGTTGATGATAACGATGATGATGCTGTTGATGATGGTGACGACGATGATGATGATGAGGATCAGAGAAATGAAGATGCTGACCACGGTGAGGATTACGATGACGATGCTGATAATGATGATGACGATGATCATGACGATGATCATGACGATGATGATGATGTTGATGATGATGATGATGCTGATGCTGATGCTGATGCTGATGATGATGATGATGATGATGATGATGATGATGATGATGATGATGATGATGATGATGATGATGATGATGATGATGATGATAGAGCGGGTTCGGTTTGCAGCTGGGGCTGAGAGATTCTCACGAATGTTGGACGCAGGTTTCCAGACAACTCTGCGGCATCACATTTTCCATATTCTCTCTGGGTCAAGCGCATGCAGCCACATTGCCAGGCCTCCGTTCTCCCGGTGCTCTGTGACTTTAAGGGTAGCTCTTTGGGAGATGTTATAGTATCGGGAGCATAGCTTGCGCGCCGTTGCCTTGGGCTCAAGGCACGCGCGCCCTATTTGCCCAGACACTGCTTGTGTTCGCTATGTGCTGGAAAGATCATTACATCGATCTTATCCTATCTTATCCGTCCATTCCTCTTACTGAACCACGTCAGTACGATACCGGACGCTATTTGCCATCCGCTTCCCATGGAATCGGATGCTATTTGAGTTACCAGGCTCACTTTCGACTTGGTAGCGGAGCTGGCCGCACTCTCGTGTGGTCAGCTTTTGCTCTTCTTAGCCTCATACTCTTCGGCACGATCTTCGTGACCACCTACCACCCTGCGCTATCACTCCCAGTACGTTTACGAGGATCTATCCAAGAGCAAGAAGCGACACGAGAGGTACGACGTCTAGACAACGACATTGGTACCATATGCGTTTCATCATTGCGCTACTACCAACCGCTCGGCAACGAGCCAAAAGCGCAATACCTGAAGCATGGGCGGAGAGATCCGCCAGATAGAGCGCCTCGAAGACTCGACAAGGCGCTACCCCAGCGCGGCAACGCGCCTCATAACCACCCCTATCTACATAGCCTTGGGCTGGTTATCTTCGCTATCATATGGTTCGCGCTGGGGGCAGCAATCGGACACATGCGTCGTGGAGACAACAGCACCGATGGGCAAACACATGGCCCATATTGGGACCCTCAAGGCAACGTACCTTTCCGCGAGTACGTTTATGAGGTCAACGCATGGCTCAACGTCACAAGCGGACGCATGACGCCACAGGCCCAAGCGGCCGCCATACAACGCGGCCTGCGTGGCCTAGCGAGGACACTCGCCATGAGGGCACCGCCTGACATTATAAATTATGGCGCTGACATCGATGGGGTCCACACCGACCCAGTGACCTACATCATGTTCCTCCTAAGCATGAAGTTCGAACGCCTGGAGGATGAGCGCCAGCTCACTTCCGGCACACAACTCATCGACTTCCACGTGCCTCACGGGGAACGAATCGATGTCACCCTTACCCGATTCGAAATGGCCCGACTTGAGGCACAGTCGGTGGGATTTGGCCTTCCCAACTTCCAACTACTAACCACGATCCTGTTCTGCGCCTTAGGCGTCGGCAACCAGCGAGCCATGCAACTCTTACAGCCACTCAATCACCAAATGCCCCGACCACAACAACAGTATGATGAGTTGCTGGAGAGGATGCGTTCGATAGGTCACCTATCTGAACGGTCTCCTGGCAATATAGGATCTGTGTTTGGAAGGGGAAGGGGATCCGGCAGTGGAAATTTCTACACTACCTTGACCACTGAAGCCCAGCCTGGGAACGGGCCCTCAAGCATATGGGCCGATGATCCGGGAGAATCCACTGCTCTACTAGCAGGAGATCGATCACAACCAAGCTGGGCAACCAGCCCTCCTTCTAGAGAACCACAACCACACCGTTCCTTATGGGGTGAATCAAACCCCCTAGCCGACGGTGTATCCACCTACTTGGGAAACGAGGATTTCGACTCCGGCACCGACGCAGATACTATATCATCAGACGGTGTTGAAGCTTTTTTTTTTTGGTGTTTTTTTTTTTTTTTGGTTTGTTTTTTTTTGATTTTTTTTTTTTTTTTTTTTTTTTTTTTTTTTTTTTGTTTTTTCTTTTTTTTGTTTTTTTTTTTTTTTTTTCTTTTTTTTTTTTTTTTTTTTTTTTTTTTTTTTTTTTTTTTTTGTTTTTTTTTTTTTTTTTTTTTTTTTTTTTCTTTTCTTTTGTTTTTGTTTTTTTTTTTTTTTGTTTTTTATTTTTTTTTTTGTTCTTTTTTTTTTTTTTTTTTTTTTTTTTTATTTTTGTTTTTTTTTTTTTTTTTTTTTTTTTTTTTTTTTTTTTTTTTTTTTTTTTTTTTTTTTTTTTTTTTTTTTCTTTTTTTTTTTTCTTTTTTTTTGTTTTTTTTTTTTTTTAGATTTTTTCTTGTTTTTTTGTGTTTTTTTTTTTTTTTTTTTTTTTTTATTTTTTTTCTTTTGTTTTTTTTTGTTGATTGGTCAGACATTATGAATATGGATAATGACAATCAGCGTGCTGAACATTTGTTTTGGTTATTACAACAGGCTAAACGGAGGTGGAGGAGGTTCACGCGAAAACCAGTGCGTCGTGTTAGGAGGAGGATACGGAGGAGCTTCAAGGGAAAAAGGTAAAGGTAAACGAGGTCGTCGGAGGTTGAACGGACGAGGCATCGCGGCATTCCTCCAGGGGCTCTCAGATGAACAACATGATGAGATATTCTTCGGGGGAAAGGGCCGTGGCAAGGGCCGTAGAGAGACCTCAGGAAAAGGCAGGGGTAGGCGGGGAAACCCGCGAGGTAGAGACGGCCAGGTTCTCAAGTGCCCTGAATGCGACAGTACCGACCATCTTGTGCGAGATTGTCCAGCGCAGGGAAATGGAAAGGGCAGGTCGACCGAAGTCCATTTTGGCTCAAGTGAACCGTTCATTGAATATCTGAGCCTCCAAGATTTTGAGGCCATGGAACAGATATTTTACACTCGGGTCAGTTGCATGGACAACGTCGACGAGCTCGAGGCGTATGGTCATGGATTGTACGCGTACTACCTCGAGTACGTCCGCCGGTTCGTGATTGGCAACAACGAGCTCACTCCCGTGGACCACGGTACGCTGGGAAACCAGCCTCTCTCTTTCTTCGACTGGATGTTCGGGAACCCAGGCGACATCATGGCCTACGAAAGCAGCGACGAGGACATCGCTGTGGAGGCCTCGCCTTCCGAGGTTGAACGCAACCTCCAACCTCCACCTGAACTCCCGCCTGGAAACAGGCCTACCTATCCCCAAACTAATGAAGAACTTATAGATATGGAGTCTCAAGCGTTCGTTCAAGCTTCCATTGCAGGTGAACCAGAGATCCCATTTGCACCCCCTGGTTCGCTTGTTCCAGGCGAGTACGGACCACGTACACTTCTGCAAACCCTGATGAGGATGCATGAGATACTTATCATCGCATATCCCGAGAGTCAGGAGAGCATCGAAGCTGGTATCATGATGCTGCAGGACACCGACGCCTGCGATGACTCGGATTTAGTGTTGGCAGCTTTGACTCTCATTGACAGCGTGCATCCTGAGGACGTGCAGAGACGCGTGATATACTCCCGCGGGAGATGGCGCGATGCTCTTGAAAGGGCCATCGCCATGCGCGGTCAGGCTCTTCCTCCGCCAGGACGGGGTCTCCAGGCGGTGGGACTGTGGCCAAACAATACGGCCATGCGCAACATTGCCGGGCAGCTTGTGCTCGGCAACGGGCCTGAGCCGACAACCGTGCCGCCTGCCCCGGGGCAGCCGAGCGACGCACAGACGCCGGCTATGCAGGGGAACCTGCCTGTCCCAGCTGCGCCAATGGCCATCATCATTGGTAGTTCTACATCAGAAGAAGAAGAGGGCGACGGTTGCGGGCTATGCGAGGACGAAGTCACAATCCTCATGATGGAAGTCAACGGAGAGGTAGAGGTGGACTTTGATCCCGACGAGCCTGAAGCACCATCACCATCGGCACAAGCGCCATTTGCGCCGAGCTCCAGCCGGCAGGGAAACCTGCCTCATGTGGCCGATCCACCTGGGATCGCACAAGAGCCTCCGCAGGCGCCTCCGCCGGCTACCACTCAGGCTGCTTCGGCAGCCTCTTCTGATGAGAATGCAGGAAGGTCTCGTTCCCATCCACGTGTCAGAGGAGAGCCACATCCACAGGCTCGGCTTCCTCGTGAGTGGAGGCAGGCTGGCCCGAAAGAACACGCTCTCAGGCGAGGTGGCCAGCTGCTTCCGTATAATGACCCAAGACGCCGAAAAGGGGAACACTCGGCCTTCGGCAAGGGCAACCCTGCCTATAGGGACGCTGAGGGCAAGGCCATCCGCGGAGGCTATCAGATTGCAACAAACATCCGCCGCCCTGAAATTGAAGAAGTGCGGACCAGCTGCGAAACATCATCGCGGCTCGCAAGCAGTATAGGCCTCAAGCAGCTTGCGGACCTTGCTCCGAGCCGTTCCAGAACCACAGGCCGGGATGCCCCGTTGGCAACAATGAAGGTCTGAGCCCAAACAGGGGCAAAACCCCTCATAAAGAGGGCCATCCGCAACTTATCCCGATGACACAGGACGAGATCGCCGAAGTGAATCGCCGTCTCGGGATCCTGGGCCACTTGGATCCGAAACCGGAAGAGGAGAAGTCTACCCCGGTTCCAAGGGGACTGGTGCCCATGACCCAGGAAGAAAAAGACGCGCTCTTTAATCTTCCTGGAATGCGAGGAAACTCGCCCGGCGTTTCTAGTCAGTCCCAACAACCAGAACTGACATCCAAGGATGAACAGAAGGCCCAACGTGTGGCGGAGGACGAGGAACGCATGCGGATAGCAGACGAACGCGCACGCGAGGCAACTCGCAAGATGTTGGAGGATTCCAACAAGATTTACATGAAAAGGGGGCTAGGAAACCCCCGCTCCCACTACTTTCGAAGGCTAAGAGTGAAACCCCGGCACCGAAGTCGTCTTCGGAGGTGAAACCGAAGGCGCGCTCTCAGAATCCTGGGCCAGATGTGCAGATGGAGGCGCCTCGCTCTGCAACTCCGAGACCGCCGACTGGCGCAACTCCTGCACAAGCGTCTGAGCCCAAGCAGCAACCTCAGGACCCTGTGGAGGAACGGAGACGCCCGCTTAGTCGCAGCAGCTCCATTGCTAGAAGGGCGGCAGCTTTCGAGCGCACCGGGTATGCCCCTGCGCCAGCTTCGCCTGCGGCGGCCCGTTCCAAAAGGTCCGACGAAGGTGCCATGTCTAGGGGCACCTGGGTGCCAACGATTAGGGGCAGCGCCAGTCGCGGATCACCGCGGGGAAACCCGCCAGGCGCTGCCGCTGCAGCTTCCCCCTCTTCAGGAGCCGCAGCCTCTTCAGCGACAGAGGCTCCTGTGCGGGGAAACCCGCCCGCGGATCAGCTGCACCACCCAGGGGACACGTCCTTCACCAGTGGGACTCCGAGTGTGATCAGGGATAGACTTGCTCTGCGGAAGCTCCCACCGATACGCTCGGTGGATGAGGCATTCATGAAGAAATGCAGGCGAGCTAACATCCTTCCTACATCCAATCACACTCTCAAACAGCTGAGTAAAGCTCTCAGCAGGATATGCAGACATGCGCCAGACAAACCACACAATCCTGTGTGGGACCTGGCTTCCTTCGATGATCATGATGGTTGGATTAACCTCGTGGAGCTCGTGAAGGATTATCCGTGGAACACAGGAAAATCGAGACACGATGGGTATAATCCAAGATATGACGAGGCCAAAGTCATCAATGCGAATCTAAATGCTCGCACGGTTGACCAACTGGCAGCCGTCATGATGGAAGTGGTTCACGTCCGTGAACCAGACGGAGAAGAAAAACAGCGCCTTCAGTTCAAGGTGTTAATGCGGGAATCCGGTGAGCCCGAGATCTTCATCCGCGCCTCTCAGGGGCATTCATGGACATTGAAAGCTCCATGGTCGCTGTACAACCATATTGTACTGTGCGACCAACCTGCCGGGAGACCGGCCCCGTACCCCGAAGTCGCCATGCATGGCACTCGGTGGCATGCCTTCGAAGGCATTATGTGGCACGGCTTGTCCTGTAGACCCGAGCACAACACGAAGAAACAGTGGACAGGCCGGTCGCACATCCACTTCGTGCCGACGGTCCGCCGTCGTGCCGTGAACAGTGGGTGGGACCCAGACTCAGACATCATCATCTTCGTAGATTGGCACAAGGCCATGCAAGATGGTATGAAGTTCTGTTGGTCTGATAACGGAGTCCTTCTGTCCGAGGGAAACAACGGTATCATCGAACCGTACTACATTTCCCATGTAGAGGACCTGGCCACGGGAAAGCACTGGCGTAATCCAGAGTATCTGGGGAATCGCCGGGCGCGAGTCCCCATTTCCGTGATGTCTGCCCCTGACAGGTGGGCTGACGTTGGCAGTGCCAGCGTCAAATACAAATGGTCCCGAGACCAAGAGGGCGTCGACCCTCCCATGGTCGACCTCCACAGGGAGGTTGGGGACCACTACAGTCCCACCAAGCTGGGAAACCAGCCCGAGGTCCACCAGATCTTCATGATCACCGAGACTGAGGCCGGGAGCGCGGCTCCGAGCCGCGCCCCAAGCCAAGGGCCTAGCGCCGTGTCTTGGCAGGCCATCAGCACCTCGGACTTGGACCAGATAGCGGCCGCGTTGAACCCTGAACAGGTGGAGCAATTGGCGGACAGGTTATATCAACAGGACCCCTGGGCCGCAGGCCAGGGTGCAATGTCCGCCATGGCGACGCGAAATCGCCAGGCCATGCAGGGAAACCTGCCTATAAACGGACTCAGAGCTGAGATGCCTGAGCCGCGGGGAGACCCGCAGACGTTCGGCCGCATCTTTGGAGAGCCTGCTCGATTTGAGCAGATGCATGGAAGCCCCTCGCAGAGCATGCACACACCGAGGGGCATGACTCCAATGGCTACACCACCTGCACAGACTCCGTGCGGGACTCCTGGCCACCCTGCCACAAACGGCACCCTCATGGAGAGGATTGCTGCGGCTAGGGCTGAGCATGGCACAGCTCTCCTGAACATGATGCCGCCCGGCACTCCAACGAGTCAGCAGGGAAACCTGCCCGGCACCCCAAGCCATCATCGGCCGTTTGCTGGACAAACCACAGTAGCTGGTGTGCCTGATGACTACCGTGCAAGAGTTGCGGCCGCTGTGCAGCAGGTGCAGAGCCATAATCTGCCTCACCCAAGTGGTCAGAGGTGGAGGCCGGCCTGGTCCTGGGAGCCTGAGGGTCCCAACCCAAGGGATCCTGCTCGGCAACGAGCCTTCATCCCAGCGTTCAATGCTCACCCGAGCATGGCCCAGGGCCAGAGGCCACCGCCCGCGCACATGAATCCGCCATTGTACCCTGATGGGTCCAGAGTTCCGAACAAGTTTGTTCGCGAATTGGCGGATCAGCTCCACAGCCTCACTAACGTGCGCTGCAGTGACCAATCTATGTATCCTCACATGGCCTTCATGCCTTCACCGACGACGCCAGATGTGGCTGTCCAGCCCACTGCCCATTCGATATCGTCTGGCAGTAGGGGCGTGCCTGATTATATCAGGCAGACATACCACACTCAACAGGCATGCTTCAGGCGAAGACAGGCCGTGCAGAGCGTACGAGATCATTCACGTGCAGCTGCACTTGAGGTTGTGAGAAACAGAGGCTCACCTTTTCGAGGAAACTCGCCCGCTGCGACCCCTGCCACCTCCGTGCCAAATGCCGGAGTGCCGGAGGTGCTGGATCCAACAGGGACTCCCCCAGCTGCCTTCATGCCCTCCGAGACGGTATTGGAGAGACAGCGACGGGTATATCCCAGAGCAGCAGATGTAGAGGTTTTCACTGGGATGGAAGATACCTGTGCGGTATGCCTCGAAGAATTTCAGCCCAGGGAGAGTGTTTACCGTTTGAGGTGTAATCACTTGTTCCATGAAGGGTGCTGGAATTCAAATGTGGTGGGCCATGTCACAAATCAGCGTGAAGGAGATCCTCAGCAGCCACCATGTGCTATCTGCCGAGCACCTGGCATCATAGCGTCATCATTTCCTTGGACCGGCTCCTTCATTCAGACTCCTGAGCAAGCAGCGAGGGAGCTGCGGGAGTTGAGGAGCATGGTGGAGGAGATGACGGCCAGGATGCTAGATAGGCAGACAGCTCAGCCCCAACAGCAGGGAAACCTGCCAGAGGAGGTAAGGCCGCCGATGGAGACGGGATACTTCGATCAGCTTATCCCGATGACGGCGCCTCAGCAGGGAAACCTGCCTAATACTCCTCAGATGTCTCCCCAGAGTGGGGGTGGGGCTGAGATGGCACTGGACCCTGACCATCTGCGTGAGTTGCGTGTTCGGCACTTCCAGAATCAGATGGATAATGCGCACACAACATTTATGCTGGATGCCGACAATCCTGAGACTGAGAGTGCGTCGTTCGACCTCTCAGATCCCTCAGTGGCAACAGCAGCCACAGCAGCTAGGGCCGTCGACATCGCAGCGACGAACGAGGAATTCGAGGAGTGGCTGCAATACAGGGATCACATCACGAACGAGGGGTTGCAGGACATTGCCCTTCACTCGTACCTGACGCTGACGAGACGCACGACCCGCGAGCAGTATAAGAGCATACGTGATGAGTATGCCAACTGGCGGGAGGAGCGTGGCGATCATGCCCAGCACGTGTCGTACTTCCAGTGCGTCGACCTGGCACGCATGGCCGAAAGCAGGTCGCATGCCAGCGTCACGCGGGGTAACCCGCCAGGGAGTACGACTGAGCTGCGGGGAAACCCGCCTAACAGCACAGCCGACACTTCAGAAACGGTGCACATCAAGCAGCCGAGTAAGACATTTTTGGATGATGGTGGACATTCCATCCTCATCGATGTCGGCTCGAAGATCAATATCATGGGCGAAAACACGAGCCGCAAGTTCGTCCAGGCTGCTGAGGCACATGGCCGTACTTGTACGTTCGAGCCCCGCTCCCGTTTGAATATCAACGGAGTGGGAGAAGGGTCGGTCGGCCCCAGCGGATACCGTAGGCACATTCAGTATTGCCTGCGAGTACCAGGGGTCGACCCAGCTCGATTCATATAAGACGAACATTGTGTCAGGCTGTGGTAAAGATCTGCCAGCCATCCTAGGCCTCGATAGTACGCAGGACAAACGCACGATCATCGTGCTTGAACGAGGCCAGGAGAAGCTGATATTCCCTGGAAAGGGGCAGGTCAAAATGGAGCTCCCCGAGGGCTCCAAGATCATGCCGACGACGAAGTTGCCGTCAGGGCATCTGTCGATCAGGTGTGATCGCTTTGGAGCTGCGGGGCAACCCGCCTCGAGCTCAAGCAGCACGTCATTCCAGACGGTGCTGACGGGCGAGCCGACCCCGGCGCAGGAGCGCGAACAATTGCAGGGAAACCTGCCTCAGGGGTTGATGGAGACGCTCGCCAAGGCCACTATGCGAGGCGATAACATCGACGATCTTGAATCGTTCGATTGCTTCGTTGCCAGGAAACTGGCCCAGCATGGTGGAAGTGTACCCATGGACGCTGTACGGTCCCGCCGGAAGATAGTAATGGGGTACACTAACCATGAGCTGCAGACGGTCAGCGACGCTAGGTCCAAAGGCGCGCTGAAACAGCTGATGGATAATCCATCCATGCTGACAGCATTTGCGGAACAATCCGCCTCTGAGGCCACGGCGCGCTGCAGTGCTGAGCTCCAGCATCTGATGGAAGCCCAGATGCTGGCAGACATTGCAGGCACATCTTCTTTATCTTGAAGATGGCAGGGCGACGTCGCCCCCTCGTCGTCTTGCCTGTTGGCCGAAAAGCCGGGGGGTAACAAGGACAGCGGGGTAACCTGCCTTAGAAAGAGGGCTTTTGTCATTGAAGATACGAGAGAGGCTTGCGCTGACCTCCGCACCCGAGGTTATATCTGTGATCGTATTTCACACAATGAGCTTATGACAAGCGTGGGCATAGATTACCTGGGTGCGGTGATCAGTGGAGATTACACTCTCATATGGATTAGTACCCCGGGTGACTGGTATGTACGAACTCCAGGAAAGAGAGTGGCCCCACATTGGTTACGTATCCAGAACCTGTTGATAAAAGCCAAGAAACTCCGTATGAACATCATTATATTTGGTCCCCCAGGATATGTTTGGATGTTATCTCCAGTACGTGATACCCTGGAAGATCTTAAGTTGTCAGTAGTGCGGATGCGTCTGTGTCATTTCGGTATTCGGTTCAATATGCAAGACAGTACACCGAGTGGTACTTATATGCAGGTAGCGTCATCAATACCGATTAGCTCGAAGCTGTGGGCATGTACATGCAAACAGGCAATACCACAACATGTGTTGGATTGGTACGGACATTCAGTACGGCATGCTGAATGGCGAGCTCAGACACGTACTACACTCATCCGTCATCTGAACGACAACATCCTGGGGAGCACCACCACGCACGGAAACGTGCCTGTATATTTAAACACTTATACACGTACGGACCACAACATCCATCACTACGTGACGACCAACAAGGGAGGACCGAAATGGTCTGATGTTATCCGACGTGTAACGATTAACCTGGATACCAATGCGGTTATTCAGGATATCTCAGTTACCGATCAACCAACAGGGTATGATTGGCATGCACCACTACCTGCAGGGGTTGCCAACATCAGCACTCGGTTGCATTGGCAACCCGAGGAACCGGTCTTGCTCGGAAACGAGCCTACTCAATCACCACAGAAACCTCGACGCGTCATCATAGATGACTGTTCTCTCCCCCTCCCGACTCTGGCGATTGACGCATGTACCCACTCAACCACGACAATGGGCACACAGACCGGCGAACAAGACGAGCAAGTTTTACCCACAGAATCGCGTATCAAGCAGAAGGAAAGGCTCAAAGCCGAAAAGGAAGCAGGCATCAAGCCTCGCCGCATTAAAAAGCACGTTGAAGACGGAAACGATGATTGCGGCGACGACTTGTCAGGACTCGGACAGGATCTTATGGCAACCTGGAGTACTGACGTCCCTATTGAGCTGATAAGCTCCGATGAGGACGATGACCTGTTCCTTACCCTCCCCACATCTATGCCCGACACACACGCTAACATATACAGCATAGTTGCTACACTATGCTATGGTCATAACAACTGCGTGGATATGTTGGAGCTTTGTGGCGGTGAGGGTGGTATCTCAGAGCTTGCCTTCTCAAGGGGACTCTCCTCAGGAGGCAACCTAGACAAGACTACATATGTCGACCTGGGAGACCCCTCGGTGCAGCGGGTTATAGATCATTACTTCTCTATATGCCACGTACGAGTTGCCATGCTACAACCCAGTTGCCGCACCGCAGGACCACCATCCTACTACAACTACAAAGTCAATCACAACACTTGGGAACAGCACCACAAAGAAGATTTACCACACATAATTTATTGTGGTAAAATTGCTGTAACCCAAGATGACGCTCGGAGGTGGTTTATACGCGAACAACCTACAGGAACATGGGTGGATGATATTTCCCCATGGAAAGAACTTGCCAACCGACCACACATTACAACCGTACGCATTGATCAGTGTGCTACGGGACTCAAAGATACGGCTGGTGATTATATTAAGAAGCCGACACATATCACCAGCAACGACGAGACAATTCTTAAACCCTTTGAGCGACTCAAATGCAACGGTCAGCATGTGCACGCACAACCGTGCAATAAAGAGCTTTCACTGGCACAAAAATACACTCGACGACTGCAGTCTGCCTTCGTGGAAGCCGTCTATCTGGCGAAAGCCATTGATACTACGCGCGGAAACGCGCCTATAAGTACCGCACATGCTCACCCTGCTGACCTTCCCGATCAAGCTGAACCAGGCGAAGGTATGAGACGCATCGGTGATCGTATCATCCCAAAGGTGGCCACTTGCCCGGCATGCATCGACAACGTCCGAAAGGACAGTCCTAGCCATAACAGAGACCCTACGCAGTGTAAATATCATGATCCCATCTCTGTATATTGGCCATGTCCCGCATGCCAGAGGGATCTTACGAGAAGCAAGGGTGTTAAGAACCACCTCGATACCGAACCTGGTAAATGTCGTTTTGCTGAACCATTTAAACTTCCAGACGACCACGACCCCGAAGGCAAAACCGTGCCAGCTTGGTGGAAACCCTCACCTAAACCTGGTGAGGGCCAAGCTTCAGCTTCAGGTGGCCGCCAAGGCGCACACGCCAGGCCACCGCGACCACGATCCTTCGGTAACGTCGATCCGACATCTGGTGCCAGCAGTTACGACATGCTACGAGACGCCCCCGAGCGTGGAAACACGCCTTCCGCGTCCTCCAGCGAAGCGCCACAGGTAGCGGCCCGTCGCGGCCGCCTACAAGGCGTACCACCACCTCCAGATGCAGTCAATGCAGGGGACCAACTACGAAGAGCTACAAGGAACCCTCTTGCCTCTACCGGCTCTGGGGCTCCACGACTACCCGACTGGACGAGATTCGACATCCAACACAGTCTACAAAGTCTCCGTAGTCACGAACCTCATGTCGTGAAAAAGGAACTCCGAAAACTGCATCTGCGATGGCATCATGCGAAGGAACCTAAGATGATGCTAATCCTCGACAAAGTGGGGCTGGATAACGTTCGACTGAACATGATCAAGGAAGTTTGCGACACCTGTCGAGAATGCAGAGCATGGGAACGTCCAGGAAACTCAACACTACCCTCGGTGAGCCTTCCCGGTAACTGGCTCGACGAAGGCGAAATGGACCTCATGTTCTACAAGAAACGGACCATATTTCACAGTATGGATCGTTGCATTCGCCTGGCAGCAGGCCTAGAAATTTCCGACAGAGAACGTGACGCTATCCTTGACGCCTACCACTACTGCTGGATTGCCTATCACGGACCCTTCAAAGTCTTATACTCAGACGGAGAAGGCGCCCTGAACAATGATGCCGCTAAAGCCATGATGGCCAATAAGGGCACGGAACTTCGTATCCGAGCACCTGGCCAACACGCGACTTCAATTGAGTCACGAAGCGGCATTCTCAGAGGCGTCCTCCACATGATTGAGGAAGAATTGAATAGACACAACATCCCTGTTGTATTCACTAGAGTACTGGCGGAAGGCATCTTCGTTACTAATGCTTTTACGTTTTATAACGGAGTATCGCCATACCAAGCACACACAGGACGTCAGCCCTCCTTTCTCCCTGATCTCGACACCCTTGACTTTCCCAAGGGACCCGAAACTTCAGGACACGAACGAGAACGTCGTGTGAGGGAAGTCAGCCTAGAAGCCATAACTCAGGCCACTGCTGTGGCCAAGACAAATCGGGCTCTTAGGGCTAAAACGACTCCTGATGGTGCTCGCCTTTATTATGCAGGGGATTTGGTCGATTACCACCGACCCACTGCCACTAAGGACGACCATGGAGGCTGGAATGGCCCATTCCCGGTGATCCGTAATGTGCCTGAAAGAGGACATATTGTTGTCAAGGCAGGATCTCGTGAGGTAATTGTGATGTATCCTGATGCTCGTCACACACTATACATTGAATGTCTCCTCACACGGGAACTTGGCATGGATAATATGGCCATGCAAACCGTCCTCACATATGTGGCACATCTCGGCGCAGGGAAACCTGCCAAAGTTTTCGGTTATATCCCCGATTACAAGGGAAACCTCAATCTTTCAGACGACAGCAAGTTTCACCCACGCGTACATCTAGCACTACAGTATCTCGTGCGAAACTACTTCCGAGTAGAGCATGTAGTAGCAGTTAGATTGGCCAAAAGTGTGTCAAGCCTACCTGCAGTAAAGTGCGCCACCGGGTCTACGCTGATCCACTATGACAACGATATCAGCCCGGCTTTCCACTACTACGAATGTGTGGGCACCGGCCTAAACATTTCTCAGATCACTGGTAGCACTCATTCCAGACTTATTCAATGCTTGACTTCACGTGTCCCTTCCTTAGGATTTCACGACGACCTGGCTAAATATCAGCACTCAAGCAACACGTCTGGAGAACACGATCCGCCTGGAAACAGGCCTCCTCCAGACACCCCTGGTGCTTCATCGCCGAGTGAAGGCCGTCTGTCGACAATCTATGAGGAAAATGAGGAACATAATATCGAAGCTATGATGCTGGAAGAGTGGTACGACGAGCTACGTATGGACCTTCATCCTACGACGACTACCGACGATTATCTCTACTGCGTCCCAACCACCATGCTGTCTGACCAATGTGTTTTGGTTTCAGCATCTGTGGACGAAGAAGCTATCATATCATCGGACACGCTCGGAGACGAGCCTGAACCACGAGAGCCCTGTCTAGTCTCTCTCTGCTCAACCACACCTGACGAGAGCTACTCTCTTGACAGTGATGAATATGGTCCTTACGTTGAGTTATGTTTTACATCAGAAATGTCAAAAGTAGTGTTGGATCAGATTCAACTTGCACAGCTCGACACCGATATGGTCGCAACGATGAGAGTATATGTATCCTCTGCTGCTAAACGTGCTGTGGTCGTTAAAGAAGACGATCTATTGGCCAAAGCCGACATAGCAGCACATCCAAAGGAGGTTAGTGAAGCTTTGTATACTGAACTCAAAATCTGGATTGACAGCCGATGCTTTGAGATGTATGATTTATCAAAAGCTTCCAACATCATGACATTCAGGTATGTATACAAGTGGAAGTTTGTAAAGGTGGGTACCCTGAACGTTAAAACCATTCGTCTCAGACTTGTCCTTCGTGGATTTATGGATACTGAGGCTTTCGACGTAGAAACATTCTCGGGAACCGCCCGAAGGCAATCCCAACGACCCCTGGCAAGTGAGGCGGCATGCCATCCAGAGTGGATCTTAGCATCCATGGATATCGACAAGGCGTTCCTCAAGGGCTTGACCTATGAGGAACTTGCCCATGCCACCGGCGAGGAAACTCGCATGGTCTGCTTCGCTCTTCCACCGGGAAGTGCCCAGGTACTTCGTACACTACCCGGCTTCTCATCCTATGACGAAAGCCGACACTGCCTCAGGTGCCTCAAACCGGGAACGGGTACAAAGGACGCTCCAAGAGCGTTCTCTCTCAAACTTCGTACGACCACACGAGCTATGGGCCTTGCACCGACCAGTTATGACCCTGAATTTGAATTCAGCCAAGATCTGCTAACGGCAGAACATGTCGATGATATTAACATGACTGGCCTAGAGAAAAATATAGACGACTATGTACAGCGCGTCGAAAAGGTGTTTGGCAAATGCAAGCTCAACAAACACACATATACGAACTGCGCCGTTCGCTACACTAAGAATGATCAGGGGGATGTGATCATGGATCAGGACGAGTATATCATACATCTACGTCCTATCACACACCCAGAACTTACAGGAGCGGCGGCCTATGCCAAAGCCACGAAACTCATTACCGACATGTTCGTCAGCTTGCGAGGAGCCCTCGCCTATGCCCTTCTTATTCAAATCTGACTCATGGTATACGTGGTCTCTCTCCAGAAAATCCAAGAGCCCGCCAATCTGCAAGTCAGACGCCTGACTGCTGTGACGCGAAAGCTGATCAGCAGCCCGAAACGCATCACCTTCCCTCGGATGAAGCCGACGAATGAAGTTGACATCCACAGCGATTCGGGGCATCGGAAGCTTACCGGGGAGGAGGAGGATGAGACCAAGGGCTACGGCATACGCGGGGCTGATGCACTACGGCGAGGAAACTCGCCTCAAGGCAAGTCCGTTGTCCACCTCTGTGACGGACTATGCAAATCACACCGACTGCAGGTGAGGTCCAGCTATGCTGCGGAGGCACTCGCAGCGGCGCATAACCTCGATGAGCGTTACCCTACGCTCATCACTCTCCACGAGCTCAAGGCAGGAGCTCTGACTCCACGACAACTACGAGATATGCGTGAAGTTGGAGGCCTAGCCATCAAAGTATCTCTTACCATAGACGCTGAGTCCGTTTATAAATCATTATCAAGCAAGGATCTTAAGATACCGACAGAGCGGACTCTGCTTGGACATATCAGTTGGATACGTGAGCTCATGGATATAGGTATAGTACATAACGTGCAGTGGTGTGATACTAGGGATATGACCGCAGATGGGCATACAAAGGGAAGCATCGATCGGGAGCTGCTTCTGGAAGTGATGTCAGGCACTCAGCCATTCAAGTATGACGTGAAGCAGTTTGTTCCCTTTCGGGGTCCCGAGGACAGAAACAAACCCACATCTAATCAATTTTAGTATGTCCTTGTTGCCCCCCCGCGGTCCAATTTGCCAGCATGGGCGCCTACTACAGAGGCGCCCTTCTAGTTGCTCGGAAACGAGCCTTACATTTCACGCCTGGCAACGAGCCGGCTTTATATGACTCAGGCTCTTTGCCTTAATACATATTTGCTCGGTGAGGTATGGCCCGTTTGGCTTACCTCTAACTGAACCGATAGCCCTTCATCGTTCGAAGGGGCTATCTTGTATTTGCGCGAAATGCCTTGCGAGGAAACTCGCCTTACAGTCTGGTGTTAGGCCAGACTGTACACACTGTTTTCGTTCTTGCAAACAGTCGTGCGCGCGGCCTTTGTAGAGCCTAACGGCTGCGCGGCTATGCTCTCCGTCTCCTCCCCTCCCGACTTTAAGGGTAGTTCTTTGGGAGATGCTATAGTATCGGGAGCATAGCTCGCGCGCCGTTGCCTTTGGCTCAAGGCACGCGCGCCCTATTTGCCCGGACACCGCGAGTGTTCGCTATGTGCTGGAAAGATCATTACATCGATCTTATCCTATCTTATCCGTCCATTCCTCTTACTGAACCACCTCAGTACGATACCGGACGCTATTTGCCATCCGCTTCCCATGGAATCGGATGCTATTTGAGTTACCAGGCTCACTTTCGACTCAGGAGGGAGGAGGGGGAGGGAGCAGGAGAAGGAAGGTGGAGCAGGGCAGTCGGGGGGGGGACGGGGCGGCGAAGGAGGCAGGAGGGGAGGGCGCGCCCCCGCGCCGTCCCGCCCTCCAGCCCGCCGAGGACGACGACAGGCCCAAGAAGGCGGGCACCGGCGGGCCCGTGCGCGGGGGCCTGGCGCGGGCGCGCGCACCGTGCGGGCAGCGGGTCGTCCGCCGGATCGCTCGCCGCTCGTGCGGCCCGCGGGAGGCGTTCCAGACGGGGCCTCTCGCCGTCGGGGGTCGAAGGAGTCGCCATCTCTTCCTCGGCGGGAGGGCGGCGGGAGTGAAGCGAGGCCGGCGGAAGCTCGGCGGAAGCTCGGCGGAGGGCGGCGGAAGCAAAATATGTGTCCCCAAGAGATGAAAGCGCTTTTGGGTGCAGGGTGTCCGAAATCGCCCATGTAGCTCCGGGATGGGCGTGGCTCGTGGTCAAGCAGTGGCGGAGCGTCCTGGCGCGCCCATCGGCCCACCAAGGGGTGTTCTAAGTAATTGTTGTTGTGGTTTCCAAGGGATGTTCTTGGAACAAGTCTGGCTGGGACTGTCTAGTTTTGACACATCGGGTGTATGTTCTAAGAGTATTGTTTCTGTTATTCGAACAGTTTTTGGCTCTAAGAACATTTCGTAGTAGGCCTATGTAGGAATGCCGGGACGGTCGGTCCCTGCTCAACGAGGGTCGGCTACACGTAGGGGTGACCCTTCGCCGCAGGGACCTTGAGTGCGGGCCCGGTGGGGTCTCCCGTCCACTGGACGCGCTGCGACGCCCAGCGGCTTGCGCGCGGGGAGTTGGCCCCCCGCGCCCCCTCTTTATGCCGCGCGCCAGAGGTCACTCTCACCCAGGATCGCTCTTGCGTGCAGCCGGGCGGGGAACCGGGACATCACAGGGGGGGGGGAAGGGTGTAACTAGCGGCGCCGCCGCTCCCCCTGGAGAGCCTTCGTCTCGTCACCACGGCTGGATTCTCCTCGGGGCTGGTGCCAGGATGCCCCCCCCCACACAGGAGAGGTCCAGGGAGTACGTGGTGGTATCGGCACCCTCTTGTCCCCCCCGACGGGGGGGGGCGCGCGCGGAGGATCGAGAGCGGAGGAGCCAGGAGGAGCGACGAGAGCACCCCAGGAGAGTTCCGGGGAGCAGCGGTGTCGGTACCTTTTTGTGCCCCTCCAGCAACAAAGGAGGCGGGGGAGGAGGAGGAGGAGGAGGAGGAGGAGGAGGAGGAGGAGGAGGAGGGGGGAGGAGGAGGAGGAGGAGGAGGGAGGGGAGGAGGAGGAGGAGGAGGATGAAGAGAGGAGGAGAGGAGAGGAGGAGGGAGGAGGAGGAGGATGAGGAGGAGGAGGATGAGGAGAGGAGGAGGAGGAGATGCGGCGGCCGCAGGACGCAGGAGCAGGAGTGGCAGAAGGGCAGCCAGGTTGACGAGCACGAGGAACATGGGGGATCGAGTAGGATGGTTAAGCGGGGGGGGGAGTTGGGGTGAGGAATGAGGAAGAGAGGATCATATCAGCAAGTGTGGCGGGGAAAGGAGCGAAGAGGAGGAGGAGGACCACGAGGAGAACGAGGGCCACGTGGGAACGCAGGAGGAGGAGGAGCAGGAGGAGGAGGAGGAGGAGGAGGAGGAGGAGGAGGAGGAGGAAGGAGGAGGAGGAGGAGCAGCAGCAGCAGGAGGATTGAGGAGTGGGGGATGGAGGGGCCTCTTGACAGCAGCGAATTGGGCCCGCCCGAGGGCGCTCGCGCGAGAGAGAGAGAGAGAGATATGGGGAAGGATGAGATGCAGAGACGATGACAGTCATGAGCGTTTGATCAGCGTGTCGTTCTGCTGCCCCTGGCCCACCTCGCTTCGGCGCGACACGCTGACCACGTCCTGGTCCCCACGCGTCGACATCCCGAGCCTTTCTCCGCCTCCCGTCCCACGACTCGGAGCGACGCATTAGCCGCGTGCAGGGTACATCGTGCCACCCAGGGCCGCCGCCGCGGCACGCTGCGCAACAGGCTCTGACCGCATAGGCTGCCTGCAGAAGCGGGGGTCCTGCAGGCAGGCTCGTCGCCGCGTTCGGGCTCCCGGGCCCCAGCAGGCCCCCACCCAGGGGCCCCGAGATCGTCGAACACACCAATGTCCTTGGCATCGCTCGGACGTGTGCCTTTTTCCTTCGGCGAGGGCCATCGAGGAGCATCCTTGATCATTTGGCGAAAAAACCACGCACGAAACCCAAAAAACACACAGGGAATGGACGTCCGAGCGATGGCGAGTGTCTGCAGGCTTGAAAGCCAGTCCCAGGAACGTCCCCGGGTTTGGGACCCGTTTCCATCAGGACCCGTTTTGGCAAGGTGGCCAGAACAAGCGGCGGTACATACTCGTGCAAATCGACGACATACCTTCGGAGTCGGGTAAAGCCAGGGAAACGAGAATCATGAGGAGGGCATTGCATCTCCCAAAACTCGACTGCGAGATACGTTGACCAGAAGTACAGAACGTCGCATTCACGAGGCGGCACTGGGTATGCCAGACCTCACCCATGCATTTTCGCACGGCACCTCAATCAGCGGTCTAGAACAGGCTGGCTGACCGTAGCCTCAAACAAGCAAGCTCGCAGTTGGCCTGTCCCACTGCCTACCTGCACGCCGTCCTTTTCCGCCCACCTGCACTGCCCACCTGCCACAGTCCATGCCAGCTACGGCTCTTACACACCACCTCCATGCACAAACGGCCCCTCCGTCAAACAGGGCGCGTGCACATTGATATCGAAAGTGTACGTTTTGAGTGCCGAGTGTCTTCAGGCACTAACGCGCCCGTCGTCACTACATCGC
The DNA here is from genome assembly GCA_963575745.1 of Prorocentrum cordatum. Taxonomy (NCBI): domain Eukaryota; class Dinophyceae; order Prorocentrales; family Prorocentraceae; genus Prorocentrum; species Prorocentrum cordatum. The sequence continues at coordinate 340,757 of CAUYUJ010018248.1, read as the reverse complement.
CAGGTCTTGAAGGTGTCGACTTAGAAAGTCGCCCTCTCAATCTAATCATTGGGCGCTTGCGCTGCGAACCCAATGCATGGTCGTTGCCGCTGCTGCCCAGCAGAATTGAAGCGCTTCCCCAAATGCGACTCCGAGGAAACACTGTCAGACCGTACGATCTCATGGCCATCAAGCACAGCAAGAGGTAGATTAATCGGAAGTTGAGGGGTGAGGTCGCAGTGGAACGGAGAGTCCCCCACTGGGAAGTCGGCTTTGGTTTCGTGTTCGTGTCTCTCGTGCGGGCGAGGTGAAGCTGTGTGGGCGCGCAAGAGGAGTGACCCCGCCGTCGCTCGGGCGACTCGGATGCAGTTGACCGCCCCTCCGCCCCCCGTGGGCGCGCGGTGGCCGGGGGTGTCCCGCTGTGGTGTCCTGTGTTGCCCCGTTGGTGCCCCGTTGGTGTCCGTCGGCGGTGGGCGGGCGGTGGCCGGGGGTGTCCCGCCTTGGTATCGCTAGTATGGTCGACAGTAAGATCGATGATGAGATCGCTAGAATGGGACGGGTAACGAGATCTGAATTGAGATCGACAGCGATGTTGATTGTGACATTGGTTGTGAGATCGATCGTCAGATCGGTAGCGAGATCGATAGAGGACTCGATGGTGACGTTGGAAGTTAGATCGAAGGATCTATAGTGAGATCTATAGTGATATCTATAGTGGGATCGATCGTGAAATCTATAGTGGAATCGATTGAGTTTGATCGATCCTTTGAAGTCGATGGTTGGATCGATTGAGTGAGATCGAAAGAGGAGGCCATAGTGGCATTACATCGCAGCGCAACATCGTTTTCACGCGTCGTCGCTAACTCGAGGGCGCGTCACCAGCATCGTCATCATAACATCCATCGTATTCACCAGCAATTGGTTCTTTTTCCCCCTCAACCTCCTTATCACTCGAAGCGTGGTTGTATAGACAGACGTGGCAGAGACATACCGCGCAAGAGCACAGTACAATATTCCACGGTCCGGGTGATTCAGCGTCGCAGATCGATGCTTCTGGAGACGATGCCATGCAATCGCCGGCTAGGGTGGGCCAAGACAACAAAGACAAACCAAACGCCCCTCGAGTGGGCCGGCGTGGCCGGGTGCGTCCCGCCGTGGTGTCCCGCCGTGGTACCCCACTTTGGTCTCCCGTCGTTGTCCGCGGGCGGTTGCTCGGGGTGTCCCGCTGTGGTGTCCCGTCGGTGTCCCGTAGTGAGATCGACCGTGAGATCGATAGATCGGTGTGAGACAGATATGGGCAGGGATTGCAAGATCGATAGTAACATCGATAGTGAGATCGATTGGTAGATAGATCGTGAGAGGGATAGTGAGATCGATTGAGATCGATAGTGGGATTGACAGTGGGCTCGATAGTGAGATCGGTCCAGTTGTGAGATCGGTTGTGAGATCGAGGTCGGTTCTGGGATCGATTGAGCGAGAGGTTGGTTCCTCCCCCTCCTGAACCTCCTGATCACCAGAAAAAGGTGGTTGTATAGGTACCATAGATAGTCCTAGTCCAACGCAACCACGGGAAATACATCCCACATTTTCCGAATGAATGGAGCAAGCTCAGTGTCGAACGTGATTTGGTTGGGCAACCTTCTGTTCATGTTCACAGAGACTTTGACTGTCTCGATGTTGTCAAGCAGGACCTATGCCATAGTTATACTCACAGTGTTTCCTGCATTCATGGAAAAGTATCGACAATTTGAGGTGTACCCTCATGCCGAAAGAGGTGCACCTTGAGGACCTGGAGTATTGATTGACATCCACAGTGAAAGTCCATTGCGCCCACCGAGCACGACAGCAAGGACACGAACGAGATCATCGCTGCTCGGAACTTGCAATCGATGGGATGTGAATGAACATCTTGAGCGTTCGGCTTGTCTCACTGTGACAAGCTCGAATATGCCACATGCTGTCAGTAGGTGCATATTGAAGGCACGCGGAGGCCGCAAAAGGTTCAGCAGCCATATTTCAGCACGAAGCGGGCAAGTGATGCATCAGGTGAGGACGTGCGGTCCCATCATTCTTCAGCATCCGCTCGACACCTGATGCTGCGGAGGCGACTCAAGGCGTGACACACGACTGGCTGGCAGAGAAAAAGTGCAAAGGGCGTGGCGGCGCAAGGAGGAGGAGGAGATGTGCCTACCACCCAGGCGTGCGCGGCACTTCACCAGCACTCACGAGAATGGGACTTGCGCCGGGGGTGCGCGGCCGTCACTCCTTCCTCGCAGTACTCATCGTGCCGTCCTCTTTTTGACGCAGTGCCCCGCCGTGGCCTCTGTGCAATTCGGTGGCGTCGGGCAGGAGGAGGAGGAGGAGGCGGAAGATGAGAAGGATGACGAGCATCAGCAGGAGGAGGAGGAGGAGGAGGAGGAGGACCACACCAAACGGCATGCAGATCCGAGCGGATCTCTTGGCCTGGCGCACGGCCCCCCTTCCCGCCACACTCGGTGGCGCCTCCAGCGCCGTCCCATGGCGCGCTCCGCTCGCCAGGCAGGGGGTGTGGATCGGAGCAGGATAAGATATCACCCTCGGGAGGAGGCACCGGTTTTTGAAGGTGTCCAAAGGTTTCCATATGCATGCGAAGGTTTTTTCGGGATTACTCGAAGGGTTTTAGAGACGCAGCACGAGGAGGCGGAGCAGGAGCAGGAGAATGGGATGGGAACGAGGGCGACGAAGAAGGAGAGGACGAGGCGACACTTCCTCCCCTCCTGCCCCTCGCTTTTTTCTTGTCCCCCCGATGGTCAGGCCAGTTTCGCCAGAGGTATAAACGTGCTTCGCCCCTGGCCATGCGTCCCCCTCTTCCTTCCTGCATATTTATGTTTCTCTGCCCTCCTGTGTCGGTTTCTCGTGCTGAGTACGAGGCCAGTGAACATCCCCTTGGAGCAACGCCCGTGACGAGGGGGCGGGGGAGGGGGCCGGTAATGTCACGATTCGCGCCGGCGCGATCTGGGAATGTTGAGAAAGAGTTGGTTCCCAGCTGGCGCGGGCGCGAATCGTGACGTTCCCATGGGGGGTGGGGGGGGGCGGAACCTGTAACGGGCTGCTTGCTGCTAGAGTTGAGTCGGGCGTATCCCTCCGCAGGAGGGCTATTCAAGAGTAGTCAAAGCATAGTCCGGGGAGGAGTTCTTTTTTACGATTTGTGGCCATTTGGGAGTACTTTGGGACTTTTTAAAATTTTTCGTCCAAGATCGCCCTGTAGGAGGACATGCCCGACCTAACGTCACCATGGGGGCGGGGGGGGGGGGCGGGGCTTGCAACGGGCTGCGATAGCTGCTATAGAGCGCCAGCTGCCGCCTCCCTCTCCTGTGCTTCTCCTCCCTGGCTCCCCCCTCCTCCCTCCTACAGGTAAGTGGGGCCTGTCCCCCATACAGGGGGATCTTCCAAAATAGTCCAAGAATAGTCTGGGGACGATTTTTCGGCTATTTTTGACCATTTGGAGGCATCTCTTGACAGTCTTTAGAGTTGTCATCGAAAGTTCCCCTGAAGGGGGACATGCCCGACCTCATCCTACACGCGTGGCGTCTATCCAGCTGCCTGCGGCATGTCCCGCCGCCGTTCCCGCCCAAGGAGCGCGCATGAAGTCTTAACGTGGGACACCTCGTGCCCCGAGGCTTGGGGGAGCCGTAACGTGCGACACCCGCGTCGTGTCGCGGTGTCTCTGCTCGTGTTCGTCGTTGTTTTCTCATGTCCTCTTCGCTCCTCCTCTCTTGGGGGTTCCTGGCTGCCTCAGGAGCCTCTTGGGGTCGTCCTGGGGGCCTCCCGTAGGCTTTTTGGCGTTCCTTGTGCCGTGTTCGGGCGGTCTTTGGCAGTCCGGCGCCGTCGGGTTCCGCCGTGGGAGCTTCTCTGGACCGTCTTGGGGTCCTTTAGGGCCCTGAAGGGTCGTTTTGGGGATCTCTTGGGTCATCTGGGTGCCGTCTTGGAGGCATCTCGGGCCATCGTGAACACCCCCTGGGCCGTCTTCAGGCCTTCTTTGGAGCCGTTTGGACAGACTAGGGCTGACAGAAGTTCGGCAAGATGGGGGCGCGATCGATTTTCAAGCGGCATATCAGCATCTGATTTGGGCCTCTTCTGGCCCTTTGGAGTGGGGTTCCTCTTCTCTTGGAGCCCTCCTGGGTGGTCTTGACAGCATATTGGGCCGTCTCGGCGGCCCTGGTGGCCTGCCTGGGTTGTCTTGGAAGTTAACCTGAGCATCATGAATGCAGTAGACAGCAGGAGGAGGAGGAGGAGGAGGAGGAGGAAGAGGACGAGAAGGAGGAGGGAGGAGGAGGGCCTAGATCGTGAATCCCTCAGGCCATCAGGAAGCACGAAACAGGAGGAGGAGGAGGACGAGGAGGAGGAGGAGGAGGACGAGGAGGGGAGGAGGAGGAGGACGAGGAGGAGGAGGAGGAGGACGAGGAGAAGGAGGAGGAGGAGGAGGAGGAGGAGGAGGAGGAGGAGGGAGGAGGGGGGAGGAGGATGGCCTACAGAACCCCCACCAGGCAGCACTTGGCAGCCTGCCGCGCCTCAGTGTGCCAGGGGGGCACGACGGCGGACCTGTGATTGTTCTTTTGTATATGGTTTTGCCGATCGGCGCGCCCCCCCCCCCCCACCCACCCCCCCACCGGAGTAGATCTTGGCAGTTTTTTGGCGCTTGCTTCGAGCAGGTGGTGTCTCCCCCAGAGGCCGCACTCTTACAAGCAGTCGCACTAAAGCAGCGGTCTGGAGCCAGACCCCCCCCCCTCCCCCCCTTTGTCCGCCCACGGTCGAAACGCCGAATAAAAAAAGCTCACCATGCACTTCAAAGCAGCAGCATGTGCTCTCTGATGCCGCTCCACGAGTTCTGCAGCCCCCTGCTGACATCTACAGAACTCGGAGGAGGAAAAAGGGTTCCCACACCCTCTACCCTTCATCAGTTTTCCCCTTTTTGGGCCTCCTGGGGAGCCCTCGTCGCCACAGCTGGATTCGCCTCGAAATCCTCGTCAGAAAGTTCCCCGGGAGAGGTCCGGGGAGTAGCGGTATCGGTACTTTTTGGTTTCAGCGTTTCCAGCAGCTGCTCCCACCACGCTGGCAATCTAGGCGATCCCCGCATACCCGTCCGCATTTTTCTGAGCCTCTCTGGTGTCGGAACTTGACAATCTGCATGGATTGTGATCGGAGGACCCTGGCGGGAATGAATTTGACGAATGCGAGAATGGACCGTTTCGTTTTTTTTGTTTCCTGAAGTGAACTCCACCACCATGGACGCTTTCAGGATCACAGTAGTAAATGTCCCACACGGGTCAGCCGAAGTAATTCCAACGAGCTGGTTTTGTCTCAGGAAACTAGCGGTGTTCACGTATGTGATGTGGTGCTCGCCGTGGGGGCCGCATGCTGCTGGACACTTAGAGGCTCGTGACAAATCAGATCGTGGCTGGGGCAGGGTTGCTGAGACCCCTGGCGGCCAGCGGGGCAGGACAAGAAGGACAAGAAGGAGAAGAAGGAGAAGAAGGAGCGGAGAGCCCGCGGCCGCAGCCCGTCCCTCGACGAGGACCGGGGCCCCCCCCAAACAGGGACGGGCACGCGCGCGGACGCCGCACACGTCGGCCCCACGAGCCGCATCCCCGGAGGCAGAGCCACCGCCATATGGCGCTCCAGCAGTGGCCTCGCCGCCGGAGGGGGCTGGCGCCTGCATGGCCTCTCGGCGGTGGCTGGCCGAAGGCCAGCGGGAGGCGTCAGACGTGGAGCGAGGGCGGCCCCGCGGGCGCAAGGGCGGCGGCAGCCCGCGGATTGCCAGCCTGGAACATATCCCTGTCCCAAAGCTGGGCATCGCCTCATCACAATGCCAATCTCAGGGATCCCCTTATGTTTTGAGGGCGCACCCCTAAGATTGTCATCGCCTTTTGGCGTGTCAATCTTAAGGACATGGATTAGTTCGAGGCTGGTAAGCGGAGGCAGCACACAAAATTAGCCTGGCGAAGAACCCAACCATATGCAGTTGTCAGTACCGCAGCTGCGGGTTTCATCTTCAATGGAACTCCCCATAGGATTACGGAACGTGTGAGGGGTGTGCCGAGATGGGTGCCACTGGGGCATTCGGCGAAGCTCCCTATGGGGACATGAAACACGCGCGGGGCGTGCCGACATGGGTGGCGGAAACGCATGTGCGGGCCGCCACTGGGGCCTCCAGTGGAGCTCCCTATGGGTCCCCGAAACATGATGCTGCTGCGGGGGGGGGGGCCGGGATGGGTGGCGGAGACGCATGTAAGCGCCGCTACTGGGGCCTTCGGTGGAGCTCCCTATGGGGCCACGAAGCGCGTGAGGGGTGTACTGGGATGTGTGGCGGGGACGCATGTGAGCGCCGCCACTGGGGCCTTCGGTGCAGCTCTCTATGGGGCCACGAAACGTGTGAGGGGTGTGCCGAATTGGGTGCGGGTGGTGACGCATGCGGGCGGTGCCACTGGGGCCTTCGGTGGAGCTCCCTATGGGGCCACGAAACCTGTTGTTGTGAGGGGCGTGCCGGGATGGGTGGCGGGGACGCATGTGAGCGCGGCCGCTGGGGCCTTCGGTGGAGCTCCCTATGGGGCCACGAAACGTGTGAGGGGTGTGCCGAATTGGGTGGGTGTGGGTGACGCATGTGAGCGCCGCCACTGGGGCCTCCGGTGGATGATGGGGCCACAAAACCTGTCAGGGATGAACCGAAATGGGTGTGCGGGACGCATGCGCATGTGAGCGCCGCCACTGGGGCCTTCGGTGGAGCTCCCTATGGGGCCACGAAACGTGTGAGGGGTGTGCCGAAATGGGTGTGGGTGACGCATGCGGGCGCGGGCACTGGGGCCTTCGGTGGAGCTCCCTATGGGGCCACGAAACGTGTGAGGGGTGTGCCGAAATGGGTGTGGGTGACGCATGTGGGCGCGGGCACTGGGGCCTTCGGTGGAGCTCCCTATGGAGCCACGAAACGTGTGAGGGGTGTGCCGAAATGGTGTGGGTGACGCATGCGGGCGCGGGCACTGGGGCCTTCGGTGGAGCTCCCTATGGAGCCACGAAACGTGTGAGGGGTGTGCCGAAATGGGTGTGGGTGACGCATGCGGGCGCGGGCACTGGGGCCTTCGGTGGAGCTCCCTATGGAGCCACGAAACGTGTGAGGGGTGTGCCGAAATGGGTGTGGGTGACGCATGCGGGCGCGGGCACTGGGGCCTTCGGTGGAGCTCCCTATGGAGCCGTGTGAGCCGAAACGTGGAGTGGGGCCACGAAGCGTGTGAGGGGTGTGCCGAAATGGGTGTGGGTGACGCATGCGGGGCGCGGGCACTGGGGCCTTCGGTGGAGCTCCCTATGGAGCCACGAAACGTGTGAGGGGTGTGCCGAAATGGGTGTGGGTGACGCATGCGGGCGCGGGCACTGGGGCCTTCGGTGGAGCTCCCTATGGAGCCACGAAACGTGTGAGGGGTGTGCCGAAATGGGTGTGGGTGACGCATGCGGGCGCGGGCACTGGGGCCTTCGGTGGAGCTCCCTATGGAGCCACGAAACGTGTGAGGGGTGTGCCGAAATGGGTGTGGGTGACGCATGCGGGCGCGGGCACTGGGGCCTTCGGTGGAGCTCCCTATGCAGCCACGAAACGTGTGAGGGGTGTGCCGAAATGGGTGTGGGTGACGCATGCGGGCGCGGGCACTGGGGCCTTCGGTGGAGCTCCCTATGGAGCCACGAAACGTGTGAGGGGTGTGCCGAAATGGGTGTGGGTGACGCATGCGGGCGCGGGCACTGGGGCCTTCGGTGGAGCTCCCTATGGAGCCACGAAACATTGTACTGGGTGGGTGAAGAGGAGAGGAGAAGAGGAGAGGAGAGGAGAGGAGAGGAATGATGATGATAATGATGATGATAATGATGATGATGACGATGATGATGATGACGACGATGATGATGGTGATGATGATGATGATGGCAGGAGGGAGGGGGCAGCGGGAGGAGGAGGAGTGAACGCGGGGCGCTGTCTCTTCAAAACGAGGACCCAACACCACAGGATGGTTGGGAAAAAACCCAGGGAGGCGAGCGCGTGCCCATAAGGGGGTTTCGGGCGCCGGCCATCCGACGGTGCCCCTGTCTTGCGGGGGCCCGCCTCGAGGAAGGAAGCACCGGACAGCTGGCGGTTTTCGGGGGGCGGCAAAGAGGGGGGTGATGACTAGGGAGGGGTGGATATCATGGCGTGGGCCATGATATTTCCCCAGATTTCATGGCGCCTCTTCTTATTTCATTACGTCCCTGGCCCCCCCGCCGGGCCGCGCATATGCCGCCGGTCATGATCTGCACCCCCCCCTCTTGGACACCCCCCTTTTGGCCGCTCCCGAGGTTTCTAAACGGCCCATGGGCGTTTACCAAGCAGCCTTGCCCAGCTTGAGTCCTTCTTTGGGTGCGTTTACTCACAGCGGCTTCGCGTGTCGGGGCGGTCATTTCCGGGGTGGATTTTCTGTCCTCTATTGCCCGGAGGACACAGAGAGAAGAGGCTACGCGCCCTCGCCGCGGGGGGCGAACCGCGAGAGGAAGGACAGGGGCGACCAGAGCCCGGCGGTGAGCCCAGACCGGGCAGCCGGGGGCCGGAGCCCCCGCCGGAGTCTGCGCAGAGAGGCCAGCAGGAGCCGCGAGTTCGCGGCGGCCTCGGGCCCCCGGGCGAGGACGCCCGGGCCCGATGACGGCCGGGCGAGGATCGGCATCGTTGAATCAGTGCCCATCCCCATCCCCTTCGAGGCCCCCACCGAATCACCACCCCAGTTGGGGATACACCCCTCGAAGCCCGAAGGGGACGACCTGTTTCCCCATCTAGGGGGGGTAAATCGACCAGTGGGGCCCAGGCCACGCCGCTGGGGATGGGGATCCGTTAAACGACACTCCGAGGACTCCCAGTCCGGAGGACCGCCATTATGACAGCCCCTCGAGTCCCAGGGCGCCCAAGGAGAAGAAGGAGAAGAAGGAGAAGAAGGCGACGCAGGGGCGGCCTATCTTTAAGTCGGACCTGTCCCCCTACAGGGGAATTTTCGACGAAAAATAGAACATACCTCAGAAACAATCAAAGAATAGTCCAACAATAGTCTGGGGACTATTTTTGAGTATTTTTGTTTGTTTTTACCTTTTTGGGGCATTGTTGGAGTATTTTTAATTTTTCGTCGAAAACCATTATGTAGGGGGACACGCCCGACATAAACCTAAATTGATCTGCCCCCCACATGGCAGGCCGACCCCTCCTCTGCTCGCCCTCGAGGCTCCCTGATTCGGCCATATTCGGCCAGTTGCCCACATACACTACTTGTTGCCTCGGGCCGTGGCGGGGAAGCCGCCACGGAGGGGGGCCCTCGCAGAAGGGGGGGCAGTCTGGCCGCGCCCGAGGCGAAGAAGGAGAGGAAGGAGAAGAGAGACGACGGAGAAGAAGGGGGCCAGTCGCTCGCGAACGAGGAGAGCAGGGAGAAGAAGGAGAAGAAGGCCGCCGGTGGATGGCTGGGCGGGGGAGGGACGGGAGTCGGCTATACGCGCCCAGACCCCCTCGAGCAACGAAAAAATCACGACGGGAGGTTTTTCACAATTTTCGGCCCTTGCGGGCCATTACCGGGCCTCGGGACCGTCAAACAACGACTCGGGATGAGAAACCGGCCCCGGGGAATAGGTCGAAACTTCTGGGGGTGGACGTCACGAAAAAATCATGACGTCGGGGGTCTGGGCGTCAAGAGTAACACCTCGCCGGAGTGGTGCGGGCTCAGAGGGGTTTCCCCAGCAGTGGCCAGCGCGCTTAGGCTCTGCCTCGCGGCGACCCCGCCAAGGCCGCGCAGCAGGGTCAGCTCCTGCCCACGGGGTCCGTCCTGCGCGTGGCCGATGGGAGGGGAACCGATGGGCAGGGAGTGGGGGGCCTGGGGCCATTCTGGGGGCGGACCGACCCAGGGCGGAATGCCCCGACCCCCCCGTCGCCCCTGGATCGCCGCCGGGGGGCCTGGCAGCCCACCTGGTCCAGGTGCGTGCGGGTTCGCCCTGCGGGGCCTGTCGCCTACCTGTCGGCGATGCATCGCCGATTCCACGTCGATGCTGAGGCGCGGGCGAAGGCGTATGGGGTGGGGAGGGCGCGGGGTCAGCACCCGCCCGGGGTGCCTCTTGGCCTCCTCGCTGCCCCTCTCCTCCCTTTTTCCGATTTCCGTCTCCTCCCCCTCCTCCTCCCCCCATCCCTCCCTCCTCCCCATTTCCCACCTGTCCTCCCTCCCCTCCTCAAGCAATCTGGGCCCAAGCCAGGCGGTACCAGACGGTGCACTGGCAGGGGGGATCCAGTCCTCGGGGCTTCCACGCAGCGCTTGAGGGACTCAGGATGAGGGCCACGTCACAGCCCCAGTCCTGCGACCAACACAGGGATTTTCTTACAGGTCGTGGGCAAATGTAAACATTGTGGTGAATTGCAACCTTCCTCTGTCGTCAAGGCTCCGCATTGGATGCTGCTGGTCACGCATTTCAGTTCGTCGGGTTTTATTTCCTTCCTGGACTTCTTCGGCGCGGTCCATCCCAGGGGCGGCGCGCGCGGGGTACCGGCGGGCTCTCCCATGCAAAAGCCCCCCCTTCTTTGGGCGTACTTCAATGGTGGTTGTTCTTGGACGGTCTAATTCATTTGTTTTGTCAATTCGCAGCTTTGCATTTCAAGTTGGCACGACAGTGTTACTCGGCGTGGAAGCGGTGGAGGCGCACCATCTCATTGGTCATTGTGCAGGCGGCGGATTTTAGATTCCCTGCGTGGCCTGGCGCGGGCGGCTGTTGTGAAGCTACTTAACGCCTTTGGCGGGTGGACAGTGGCTCGGCAGTGAGGCTCGGGTTGATCCTGTCTAACCGTTCGCCCAGCCGCTGTTCTCAGCGGTGTCAGGAGACACTACACGTCTACTCGGATCGGTCTGCACTCTCTACAGTAAAGCTCTGTGTGTGGTGAATGTGTTGTTCTTTAAGTACAGCTGCGCAATACCATTCAACCAAGCCCTGGCGCCATCAGCTATCACGTAGGCATCTCCCATCTCCGCCTGGGGAGGGTATGTTTTACAGTCTGGAGGCTTTGGGCTCATGTTTTTTGTTCGTCGTCTGGCATTTGCGGTATGGCTTAGGTCTGGCACTTTCAAGTGTGAGTATTATCTCAATATTGTTGGTCATCCTACTCATTTCATCGGCGGCGGCGGGGCATCATAGCAGCAATCGTTACGTATGGTATAAGTTGGCATCAGTGTTCTCGGTCGTGCGTGTGTTTTGTGTTTGTCATGTTTCTGACTTCTCAACGCACAACTGTGGTGGGTGCTCTGGTTGTCAACGCGTATGGGCTTACATCGCCGGTTGTCTCCGTTGTGTTACGAGGGACTTGAAACAATGGTGAAGTTCGCAACCATGTCATCATATTGTTCGCAAGGCTCGTGCTGTGGGTCATCCTCGTCTTGTCCGTCTTCTGAGGTGGGGAGAGGCCTAATCATCGAATACTGGCATCGCCACTGGTTCCTACTCCTACTCCTACTCCTACTCGTCCCTCCCCTCCTCCCCCTCCCTCTCTCCCCCCCTTCCTTCTCCCTCCCTCCCTCCCCCCTCTTCCCTCTCTACCTCCCCTCCCTCCTCTCCTTTTCCCTCCCCTCCCTCCCTCCCTCCCCTCGCGGCCCTGCATGATGCGAGGGTGCGAAGATGGTCGGCACGCCCGTGTTTCACGCTCGTGCTGCCACCCCGTTGGCCGATGCACCAGGGGATGCGCTTCATCGCTTGCGGGACCGCCCAGCCGCTCTCTGTTGTTACTGCAACGCAGCACAGTATTGACCACGGGTTTAAGCCTGTGCCAGTTGAGGGTGGGAGGTTATGTGGACTATGGTGGGAGAACTAACTGCCCTTGCGTCCTTGGTGCCCGTGCAGAAGTTTTTCGTATGAGTAATATTCTGCTAGCTGCAGCGCCGCCCAGTCTCGACAAGCCGTATGCTTCAGCGAGGAGGTGCGAAAGCCAAAGGACTTGATCTGATCGGACCTCGGGACATGCTACGACTACCTGGAAGAGCGCTGCAGCAGTACATTGGCCTGCTCAACACTATTGAGACCGAGGGTGTCTGGCCCCCCCCGGTGATGGCCACTCTGGCTGCGATGGCGCCGAAGAAGGCAGGGGGTGGCCGAGTACTGGGAGTCCTCCCGCATATCGCTCGCACCTGGAGCCGTATTCGAGGTGCAGCCTCGGACGACTGGAGTGACGGAGTGCATGGCTTCTGGTGCACAGCGATGACGGGATCCTCGGCCTTGTCTGCGGCGCTCCATCGCGCATTCTTGGATGAGTCAGCGGTGACTATGGGGCTTACCGTGGGCACACTGTTGATGGATTTGGCCAAGTTCTATGACCACGCGAAGCTGGCTCGCCTCATAGAAGTAGGGTTGGACGAGGACTTCTCTGCCATATGTCTCCCCTTAGAGGCCCAGCTCTTCCTCAGCCCGAAGATCTTGCGTACACGTGGATGGGTTGCTGAGCCTATCTATGCGCTCCATGGGGATCGTGGCAGGGTCCCCGAGAGGAGTCATCCTAGCTCGGCTCTTCCTGCTCCCAGTTTTGACGCATGCTCAACGACGGGACCCCCTCCCATCAGGATGAGACGCCTGAGGCCTTCACCAACCCGTTTTATGCATGTGGTAATATTGTGACAGATGCATGGGCGGGCAGAGGTGCTGCCAAGAAATGGACCGCTGCCTGTGAGCCAGTCCCGTTCACAGACCAATGGGATGCGACAGCGGCTCTTGTCCGAACTAGAGCGAGGGCCATTATCAAGAACATTGGCCCCGAGAAGGTTTTGAGACGAGAGAGAGAGAGTGGGAGTTGCCCGGCTGGCTCCCTTTCCACGCGTGCTTTGTGTCTCAAGGCCTCGACTCACCAGTTCGTGCGTTGCGGCGGGAAGTGGCGGTGTGACAGATGTGCGCAGCTCGTCGATGATTGCAGATCGGACGAGACGGCGGTTTCCCAGTCCCTAGCGCTGTCGCTAGGCTGCTGTCTCGTCTGGGGGAGGCGCTGGTGTTGGAGGCTGGGGGGAGAGAACTCAACGGCCACTCTGCGCACCCTTCACACCGCTCGGTCGAGATACCCAAGTGGAGAGTGATTTTGTGTACGGCCGGTGGCTCACACACCACTTTCAGATATGTGAATATGTTGGAGTCCTGCCCGCCTAAGCCATCGCCGAAGGGCCAGGAGGTGGTGAGCCGTGTGCAGAGAGGCTCGCATCCTTCCCACAAGGGCCCTTCTCGGGCCGTCCGCGAGGCTATGCACCGTGATGCGGCAGCGACGGCCCGTTCTAGTGCGATGGCGGTGCAGGGCCCAGACAGTGTGAGCCCCCCGCAGCCCCTTGCACCCCACCCGTGGGAGAAGAAGCTGAGGCTGCGGAGGCAACTGAATTTTTTGAGAAGGAGGCCGTGCAGGTTCTTGAGGGGTAGGGGGAGGATGGTGTCGAGGCGAGGGGCCCGTCGTCGTCGTCGGCGTCGGCCGAGGGTGCGCGCGTGCTGCGCGCGGTGCGCGTGCGACCGCGCGCGACGCCCCCGACCCCGGCCACGACGGCAATGGATTCCGCACCCAGGACTGCCTGGGACGGGACCCGCCCGCGCCGCCCTCCCCTTCGGACTCCTCTGACTAGGCCTGCGGCCACCCTCCCGAGCGATCCTAAGTCGCATAGCACTTGACCCACTTAGTCCTCCTCCTCTTCTTCCTCCTCCTCCTCTTCCTCCTCCTCCTCTGCGCCCCCTCGTCCTCCTCTTCCTTTCCTTCCCTTGCTTCGCCCCTGCTCCTCGTCATCCTTCGCCACGTTTCGCCACCGATGCTCAAGCAGTGGTGAAGCGTCCTGGCTCGCTTATAGCCCTACCAAACAGTGTTCTATGAACTGTTTGTGGTTTCCACGAAAAGTTCTGAGAACATTTCTGGCGGAGTCTGTCCTGTTTGAACACATCGGGTTCAAAGTCTAAGAACCTTGTTTTTGTTCTTAGAGTGTTTTTGGGGTTCTACGAACATTTCGTGGTAGGACTATAGGAATGCCGGGACGGTCGGTCCCTGTTCAAAATACCCTCTCCTCCTCCCCCTTCTCCCTGCCTTTGCCTCTGCATTCGGCAATCCCGCCGCAGATTGTTTTTTTTTCCTGGGGGCAGAGTGGGAAGTCTCGGGGTGGAACTCTGCGACATCTGCGGAACAAGGGGGCGAGCAGACTCTTCCGCAAACCAATCTGGGTAGCGGCGGGACGATGGGCCCAGGCGGAGGACATCCGAGGCAGCTGCGCGGGATGTGTGCTCTGCATAGCCTGGCAGCGACGCGACTTCCCTGGCCAGCTCCGACACCATGTTGTTTCTTCTGCCGTTGTTGGCGGTAATTTTTTTGTAAGTGTCCGGACGCTTCCCGCCTCAACGAAGTATCTAATCCCATGTGTCAAACTCCGCTGTTCTTAGACATTTTGATCTGACGATTGCTCACCTTGCACATGATATTACACATTCGCCGATGCGGATGCCTTAAGCCATGTGTTTCCGAGGTCCCTCCCGAGTCCCACAACCTAACAGCCGTATTTGTACCATGACGGTTTGTTTCACCATCTTGCCAATACATTTCCGACGTGCACGAATGTTTTTGTTTGGTGTATCTCTCTGTCTCTATTTGTGTCCCTCCCGTTCTGATGCCGAAGTTTGAGCATTAAGATTTGCTCCTCCTCACCCTCCTCCTCCCTAGTGGCCCGCGGCGCTCGCAGTTGCCCGCGTCCGTGACGCCGGGGCGGGAGGCAAAGGCACAAGACGACGAGCGAGCCGGGACGCCCGCCGACGGCGAGCAGCAGGACCGCACCGTGTCGGCAGGGAGCACTCTTAAAAACGGGGCACGGCGCCCGCGTGTCAGAGAAGGAGGAGGAGGCCATGATGATGAGATTTGTCCGAAATCTCAGTCTTCCTGGATGTTCCCATGTTCCCCACGGGCAGCAAAAAGCGAAGGTTGCTAGATACTACAGCACTCTGGGGAGGTAACTGCGTGTTGGGTTGACCCAAACAGGGGTCCAGCGACAAGGAGGTGGTGCAGTAGATTTGGGGTGTGCAATACACCCCCGTGCGCAGATGTATTGCTGGATTTTCGCGCGCAATACATTACCTGCAATACAACGCAATACAATTATCCAGCGCAATACATGTGCAACACGCTTGCCCCAAATCTATTGCACCACCCCCTTGCAGCTGGACCCCCTCTTGGGTCACCCAAACCGTGCCATGCATCGTTCTTGCGCTACGTGCCTGTGGGTCTGGCGCGCGCTACCGCACGTGGTGGCCAAGCGGCTCGGGTCGTGGCCCCCCCCCTCTCTGTCGGATAACAACTGTGCGTGTGCGTGCGTGCGTGCGTGCGTGCGTGCGTGCGTGCGTGTGTGTGTGTGTGTGTTTGTGTTGAGCGCGCCCCACCTCTGTAGCTCGTTGGCCGTCGATTGCACCCCATCGGCGTGCCGCAGGACACCGTGTGTGTGTGTATATGTGTGCGTGCGTGTGTGTATGTACATATTTATATGTACATATACATGTATGTATCTATATATGTACAAATATGTAAATATATGTTTGTGTGTGTTTGTTTGTGTCTGCTGGCCCGGACCGCGCGTTGCTCTCCGCTTGTGTGTACGGCTTGAGGTCAGTCCTCCATTTGCAGTGCAAGGTGGAATCGACGCCAACCGTGCCCCGCTTCAGCTCTCACTGCAGTGATGCCACTCGGCCGCTTGGGGAAGAAGTGTGTGGGCCGAGGCTGTCCATGACTGTGTGCTGCCCCTGCTGCCGTGGCCTCCGCGTGCAGAGAATGGCGCGCACGAGGGTGCAGGCACGCGAGTCGTTGTGAGTGCTGCATGGGCTGCCGAGCCCAGCCCTCGCCTTCGCGACCGCTTCCGACGTGGAACACTTTCTCTTCTGGCGAGGACATGCTCACGGCAGCCGCGGAGAAGCCAGGGGGAGAAGGCCCGTAGGCATTACGTCTTGCTTCCCAGCGGGAGCCCCGTTTTTTTCCCTGTCTGGCAGAGCCGCATGTGCAGAACAGCCCAAACAGGCGTGAAGGATGGGCCTTGTCCGCAGCAGCAGCCGTACATCCCTTAGGTGTCGGCCATCCTTAGCGCGTGATCGGCTCCCTGGCACCAGTGGTCTGGCATCCTCTGAGGCCGTCCTCCCCGCTGATCTTGTTTGTTGCATTTGAAGACGTTCCCGTTTGGCTCGAATCTGCGCCCCAGGCTTCGTACTGCAGGAGCTCCTTGCCCCCAGCACAGGCTTGTATGTGCTGTGCTCCCCTGCCCGCTTCCGTCTCTCCAGGGAAACGGGGACGGGGCGGTGGGGAATGACTATGGAGTCCCCTCACATTTTCACCATGGGTTGCTCCCCCCATTGCCCTGCTCTGCCTCCCAGTCGGCTGGCAATGGACAACTCTGCTCCATCAGCTTGGGCATGGTCGGGGTGGACGGGTCCAGCCCCTTCCTCCGTAGATGTCGCCAGTGTCTGGACGGCCACCGCCATTTGGTCACGGGCCTGCTGGCACGACATGCCTTGTGGCGACATGCCCTGCTGGCACGACTCGCCTGCTGCCACGATGTGCCCTGTGCCTTTCCGTCTCGCATGCCGATCCACCACTTCCTTGGTAACGGCCCACCAGGGATGTACGCACCATTCCCTCTGCCCCCTTGGGTGCTCTACCACATGGCTGGAGATCGACTGGCCCAGCGTATGGTAGCCGTCATCATCGGGTCGCGCCTTGATCTGCTGGCGCAGCCCGGATCCAGGGCTGGAAGCTGGCGGTGTGATGGTCGTGTCTCGCGGGTCTCTGGAGCTGGCTGAGGGCGTTGAGGGCGCCATCTACGTGCGCTCACGATCGGGCGGCCCTCGTGCGGTGCAGGGCCCACGACCACGGCTGTGAGCTCCGCCGTGGGCACCTATTGCTGCGTGCGCCTCCTCGTCGGCATGTTCGGCTTGCGCACCCTGCAACGTGCAGGCTCTGGGGCAGCCAGCGGGAGGCCCCGCAGCCAGGAGTGCAGAAGGCTCCCTTGCCTGCTGTCGCTCCAAGCCCCCTTGGCGATGTCCGTGTCCTTGCTGCTTCACTTGTCCTCGTTCCGCGCATAGTGCTCGCAGCGCCTGTGTTGCAGGGTCGTGGCTCCAGCGCCACGGCGTGGGCAGGTACATGGCGCCTCCTCTCCTGCAGTCGCGACGGTCTCAAGCATGCCCGCCTCAAGGCGCCAGATGCGGCCGCCTCCTCCCTTCTCCTCGGCCTCCTCGTCATCCTCATTAGATTCGCTCCTCCTTCCTCAATGTGCAGATCATCCTCCTCGTCCTTCTCCTTCTCCTTCTCCTCCTCCTCCTCCTCCTCGTGCCCGTTCCGTGCGCAACCTGATCTGTCCAGTCTGTTTGTCCGGCGACCGTTCGCGCCCGCCCCGTCCCCGCGCTGGCTTGCGGGGCCTCCTGCAGTGTATGCTCATGCCGCTTGAACTGCTTCTGGTCCAGTGCTATCTTTCGCCTCGCCGCGTGTGTCCCAGAGATCCGACGCTTCGAACAAAAATGCTCCGACGGTGGGACCCCGCATGCGAATGTGGTCTGCTCTCCCTCAGCCCTTTCCTCCTGACCCTGGTGGGCACCCTCCTGTCGCCCTCTGATCTGCCCTCTTTTCCTCTTCCTCCTTATATATCTCTCCTGCTCCTACTTCTTCTCCTCCTCCTCCTCCTCCTCCTCCTTCTCCACCTCCTCCCCATCCTCACCCCCCCCCTACCCCCTCCCCCTCTTCATCCTCCTCCTGCCTCTTCTTCATGTGCACCTCCCCTTCGCCCTGGTCGGGGCAAGCAAGTCGACTTTCCTCGGCGCCGTCGCCGCCTCGGCCAGCACGCGCGCGTTCCCTGACGGCTAGATCGCGAAGCCTATTGGACCATCCCGCGGGCCATGCCTCTGGAACAAACCCGCGGGCCGTTGGGGCGCGGGGGCGGGCCGTCGGGACCACCTCGCGGGCCAGGCCGCTACGACAATCCCGCGGGCCTTGAGGTGGGCGCGGCCGCGTTCAGGCGGGGGGGTCGCGAAGCCCAGCGGTGCTGCGAGCTGCTCCGCCTCGGTTCTGGGGCTCGTCCGCTATCCCGTCGAACTTCCGGAGCGCCTTCCGCGGGGACCGGCGCCCCACGCTCAAGGAATTTTCGCGTGGGCGGCCGCAGGATCAGCACGTTCCGCATGCGCGTGGCGTGGGGGGGCATGACGCAGAGGTGCAGCCGCCACTGCTCCTGGCGCAGTCGATGGTAACGCCATCGCCGCTTCGGGGGACTGGGTTCAGCCGAGCGGGTGGCCTTCGTAAGAGCGCAAGAGTGACCCTGGTAGGATTGGCCCGCGAGGGCTCGCATCACCCTTCGTTCTTGCGGATCCCAACAGTGACGACAGCTACGAGATCCCGAAGATTTGTTCGGATTCAACATGGAGCTGCGGGCCCCATAGCGAGGGGGCTCCCGCTCGAGACTTCCTCCCGGTTCACTCACAGAC
The DNA here is from genome assembly GCA_963575745.1 of Prorocentrum cordatum. Lineage (NCBI taxonomy): Eukaryota > Dinophyceae > Prorocentrales > Prorocentraceae > Prorocentrum > Prorocentrum cordatum. The sequence continues at coordinate 322,277 of CAUYUJ010018248.1, read as the reverse complement.
GAGGCCCCCGCCTGAGACTTCTTCAAGGTTCAAGCCTGGCTGGGTGGGGAATCCCAAATTGGCGACAGGCTCAAGTTTCGCATGACCCGCTCCAATTACCCACATGAAGTACGGGGCTCCATAGGGAGGGGGTCCCCGCGTGAGTCTTCCTCGCAATTCGCTCACAGAGGCCCCCGCCTGAGGCTTCTTCAAATTGCAAGCGCGAAAGGCCCAAAAGCGACGACAGTTATAAGATTCGGAAGACCAGCTCCGATTACAACCAAGAGGTGCGGCTCCATACGGGGGGGGCTCCATTTGAACTTCACTCACAAACGAGGCCCCCGCCTGCGATTTCTTTCTGAATTCAACCGTGAGGGGCCGCAAAATGACGACAGTTACAAGGTTCGGATGACCCGTTCCGATTGCCAATATGAAGCGCGGACTCTTCAGGGATGGGGTTTCCGCTTGGGTCTTTTTCGCAATTTCATTCACAAACGAGGCCCCTGCCTGAGGCATCTTCAGAATTCAGGCGTGACGGGCCCCAAAATGACGACAGCTACAAGGTTCGGATGACCCGGTCCGATTGCCAACATGAAGCGCGGACTCTTTAGGGATGGGGCTTCCGCTTGGGTCGTCATCGCAATTCACTCACAAACGAGGCCCCCGCCTGAGGCTTCTTGAGAATTCAGGCGTGACGGGCCCTAAAATGACGACAGTTACAAGGTTCGGATGACCCGGTCCGATTGCCAACATGAAGCGCGGGTTCCATACGGAGGGGGTTTCCGCCTGAGACTTCCTCGCCATTCACTCACAAACGAGGCCCCCGCCTCAGGCTTCTTCAGAATTCAGCCGTGACGGGCCCAGAAGTGACGACAGCTACACGGTTCGGATGACCCGCTCCGATTGCCAACATGAAGCGCGGGCTCTATAGGGAGGGGGCTTCCGCTTGAGATCTCCTCGCAATTCACTCACAAACGAGGTTCCCGCCTGCTTCTCCAGAATTCAGCCGTGAGGGGCCCCAAGGTGACGACAGTTACAGGGTTCGGATGACCCGGTCCGATTGCCAACATGCAGGCAGGGCGGACTCCATAGAGAGGGGACTCCCGCCTGAGTCTTCCTCGCAATCCATCCACAAGCGAGGCTCCCGCCTGAGGCTTCCTCGAGATGAATGCATGAGCGCATGAGTGTGTAAGTGTGTTTGTGTGCTGTGTGCGAGTGTAAATGAGTGTCGGAGTGATGTCGATGATGATGGTAATGATGATGATGATGATGATGATGATGATGATGATGATGATGATGATGATGATGATGATGGTGATGATGAGTGGGGGAGGAAGAGAGTGAGGGCCTGAGTGATGATGAAGATGCTGATGGTAATGATGAGCATGAATGTGTGTGTGATTGTGTGAGTGACGAAGAGGGGGATGATGATGATGATGATGATGATGATGATGATGATGATGATGATGATGATGGTGGTGGTGGTGGTGGTGGTGATGATGAGGCTAGTAATGATAATGGCGATGATGATAGTGATGATGATACTGATGACGATGATGATTATGGTGGTGGTGATGATGATGATGCTAGTGATGATGACGATGGTGATTGTGATGATGATAATGATGACGATGACGATGATAATGATGATAATGACGATTATTATTATGATGATGGTGATGCTGGTGATGCTGGCGATGATGATGATGATGATGATGATGATGATGATGATGATGATGATGATGATGATGATGCTGATGCTGATGCTGATGCTGATGCTGATGCTGATGCTGATGCTGATGCTGATGCTGATGCTGATGCTGATGCTGATGCTGATGCTGATGCTGATGCTGATGATGACGATGAGGAGGAGGAGGAGGAGGAGGAGGAGGAGGAGGAGGAGGATGTGCGTGGGTTCGTGCGCGGGGTGTCCGGAAACAAAAAACATACCCCCACATGTGGGGAATTAGAGAGCGGGTGTTTTTGTTGCCGGTTTCGGCCTCTGGGGGCTCTCGCTGGGCCTCGGGAGCATCAAAAAAGTACCCGGGGCGAGAAATCAGTAGTGGGGAAGTGGCCCAGACCTCCGTGCCCACGCATCGAATTAGCCTGGCGAAGGACCCAACCATATGCAGTTGTGAGTGCCGTCGTTGTATGCACCGCATTCGGACGAGCTCCCTATAGGGCCACGAAACGTGTGAGGGGGGTGCCACAATCTGTACTGGGTGGGCGCATGCGAAAGCAGCCACTGGGGCCGTCGGTGGAAGTCCCTATGGGGCCACGCAGCGCGTGAGAGGTGTGTGCCGAAATAGGTGCGGTGGGCGCATGCGAACGCAGCGGGTGGGGCCGTCGGTGGAGCTCCCTATGGGGCCGCTAAACGTGTGAGGGGTGTGCCGAATTGGGTGCGGTGGGCGCATGCGAACGCAGCCACGGGGGCCTTCGGTGGAGCTCCCTATGGGGCCACGGATCGCGTGAGGGGTGTGCGGACATGGGCGTGGGTGACGCATGTGGGCGGTGGCATTGCGGCCTTCGGTGGAGTTCCCTATGGGGCCACGAAGCGCGTGAGAGGGGTGTGCCGAAATGGGTGTGGGGGACGCATGCGGTCGGTGGCACGGTGGCCTTCGGTGGAGCTCCCTATGGGGCCACGAGACGTTTGAGGGGTGCGTCGGAATGGGTGCCTGGTGACGCATGCGGGCAGTGGCACTGGGGCCTTCGGTGGAGCTCCTTATGGGGCCACGAAGCGCGTAAGGGGTGACGCATGCGGGCGGTGGCACTGGGGCCGTCGGTGGAGCGCCTTACAAGGCCACGAAACGTGTGAGGGGTGTGCCGACAGTGTAGCTCCATATGGGGCCACGAAACGTGTGAGGGGTGTGCCGACACGGGTTTGGGGGACGCATGCGGGCAGTGGCACTGTGGTTTTCGGTGGAGCTCCCTATGGGGCGACGAGACGTGTGAGGGGTGTGCCGGCATGGGTGTGGGTGACGCATGCGGGCGGTGGCTCTGGGGCCTTCGGTGGAGCTCCCTATGGGGCGACGAAGAGTGTGAGGGGTGTGCCGAAATGAGCGTGGGTGACGCATGCGGGCAGTGGCACTGGGGCCTTCGGTAGAGCTCCCTATGGGGCCACGAAACGTGTGAGGGGTGTGCCGGCATGGGTGTGGGTGACGCATGCGTGCGGTGGCATTGTGGCATTGTGGCTTTCAGTGGAGCTCTCTATGGGGCGACGAAGCGTGTGAAGGGTGTGCCGTAACGGGTGTGGGTGACGCATGCGGGCAGTGGCGCTGGGGCCTTCGGTGGAGCGCCCTACGAAGCCACGAAACGTGAAGGGTATGCCGAAATGGGCGTGGGTGACGCATGCGGGCGGTGGCACTGGACCCTTCGGTGCTCCCTATGGGGCCACGAAACGCGTGAGGGGTGTGCCAAAATTATTGTGGGTGACGCATGCGGGCGGTGCCACTTGGGCCTTCGGTGGAGCTCCCTATGGGGCCACGAAACGTGCGAGGGGTGTGCCGGCATGGGTGTGGGTGACGCATGCGGGCGGTGGCACTGGGGCCTTCGGTTGAGCGCCCTGCGAGGCCACGAAACGTGTGAAGGGTATGCCGAAATGGGTGTGGGTGACGCATGCGGGCGGTGCCACTTGGGCCTTCGGTGGAGCTCATTATGGGGCGACGAGACGTGTGAGGGGTGTGCCGACATGGGTCTGGATGACGCATGTGGGCGGTGGCACTGGGACCTTCGGTGGAGATCTCTATGGGGCCACGAAGCGCTGTACTGGGTGGGTGAAGCGCAGGGAGGAGGGGGAGTAGGAGGAGGGGGGAGGAATGAAGGAGGGAGGGAAGGAGGAAGCGCGGAGACCGTCTCTTCAAAATGAAGACCCAGCACCACAGGATGATTTGGGAAAAGACATGGAGTAGCTGGATGTCTGGGGCTGCAGGCCGAGAGCTCTGACAGGTCCCATTGCGTTGGAGTAGTCTTCCTCTTGCGGCGTAGCGAGGAGGCGACCAAAATCACGCCCAGCGGCGCCCGGGCACGCAAGGACGCCTACGGCGACGACGAGCGCAGGGAGAAGAAGAGCAAGAAGGAGAAGAAGGAGAGGAAGAGCCGCCGGCAGGAGCGGTTGTGCGCGCGCGCGCTCTGCCGTCGCCCGCCCGGCCCGGTTGCGTGAGCTGGGAGGCAGAGGTCGCGAGCGGCCATGGGGCAAGAGAGAGATTCTGCAGGCTGACGTTGCAGACGAGGCTGGAGGAGCGAGCGCGGAGTCGTAAGGGCCCCGTTTTGTGGCAAGCCTGGCAAGTGCTGGAGCGCCCGGTGCCTCGAACACGTGGTGCCGCGTGCCCACGCTCCGCCCTGCTGGGAGCCGGGGTGGCTGCGAAGGCGTCGGTCGCAGCTCGCAGATCTCAGAGAGGGCTGCACTGCATCGGAACTCCAAAAGCAGACCTCTCACAAGTCTGGGTGGGGCATTTCGTAATGGCGTTCTCGACGTCCAAATGGCCGGTTCGCGTCCGCCGTGCCATCGTCGTCGCAGCAGCCGCCCGCGAGGCCGCAATGACACCCGTCGAGACGGTCGAGGCATCGAGGCGGGCCAGTCGAGACATCGCCAGTCGGTGGCGCTGCCCGCCCTGTTTTGAGCCTTCTCGGGGCGCCTCGTCGCCACGGCTGGGATCCGCGTCGGACGACCGGACGGACGAGCGTGCGCAGTACTGCACGCCCAGGCGGCCGCCCGCGCGCTCCCCTCCCCGCAGGGCTCTCTGCGGTCGCGCCTCCGTCCTTTCCCCGCCTCCGCGGCCGCCCCCGCCTCATCCGCCCGCGCTCGCGTGCTGCCACCGGGCGCGCCCCTCTGGCTTGCCGACGCGCCTGCGTCCGCCCAGGTGCGCTCGTGCACGGGTACCTTTTACTCTGCAGTACCTCAATAGTTTTGGGGTGACCGATAGTCCGGGGGGGGGCCCTGTAGTCAGGGGGGGGGCCCTTGTAGTCCGGGGGGGGAGCCCTGTAGTCCGGGGGGGGGGGCCCTTGTAGGGGGGGGGCCCTTGTCCGGGGGGGGGGGGGGGCCCTTGTAGTCCCGGGGGGGGGGTCCTGTAGTCCAGCGGCAGGCACGCTCTGATCTTCGCGGGGCGACGCCCCGTTCGACGACCGCGGATATGCACCCCGCGCCAAGGGCCAAACCAAAGTGGCCACAGTTGCGCATTGGGAGGGCCACGAAACAATACCGTCCGCGCGGGACACCACTTCGTTGGGCACATCAGGGGCGCACTTGATCGGCGGGGGCTACGCGCGTGGCCGCGCCGACCCCCGACGAGGGGCACTGGGAGAGGGAGGGGGGGAGGGAATGGAGCACGAGGGATGATGATATTGTGGAGAGGCCTTACGACCAGTGCCGCCGACCTTGAACGATGACGACGACGACGACGACGACGACGACGACGACGACGACGACGACGACGACGACGACGACGACGACGACGACGACGACGAGCGCTCTCGGAAGCCCCATCGGGGGTAGTTTTGGGGCCTCTTGGGAAGCTTTTGTGGCCTCTTTGGCGCCTCGTGGGGGCCTCTTAGGGCTTCCTGGGTAGAGTCTAGTGGGGGCCTCGTCGTCGTCGTCGTCGTCGTCGTCGTCGTCGTGCAGTACAGTACTTACTCGTCGTTCAGACCGTGGCAATTTTCTTTTTGTGGCAGCCCGAAGCACTCGTGCTGGGCGTGGTCGCTGTAGTCTGGGGGGGGTCCTTGTACTCCGGGGGGGGCCCCCTGTAGTCCGGGGGGGGGGGGGTCCTTGCAGTCCAGGGGGGGGGGCCCTTGTAGTCCGGGGGGGGGCCCTTGTACTCTGGGGGGGCCCTTGTACTCTGGGGGGGCATTGTAGTCCGGGGGCCCAAAACTATTGACGGATTCAGAGTAAGCCCACTCCCTCGGAAAGCACGCCCAGGCTTATAGTGGGCCCTGGAAACGACAGGGCCGTTTTTTTTACCGGTGCCGTTTTGCCGTTTTTTTGTTGCCGGTTCCGACGCCGTTTTTTTATTGGCTCCGTCGCCGTTCTTCTGCGGGTTCCCGCTCCGGTTCCAATCCTGGAGCCGTTTTTGTTGCCGTTTCCGGTCGCCGTTTTTTTGCCGTTTCCATTTTCAGGGGACTTTTTTTCGGAAACGGCCCTGCCGCTTCCGGGGCCAACGAAGCGCCCTGGTACACTCAGGTACGCCCAGGCACGCCCAGGCGCGCCTGCGCCACGGTGCGCCTCTGCCTGAAGTCGGCGTCACCCCGACATACTCATATACTATGTGCGCGTCGCCCTCCAGGGGCGACGCGCGTACCGAGAAATCTTACAGTATACGCGTCGTGGCGGGCGCTTTCTGGCCACACCGCTCGGGAAACGATCTACTGCGAGATGGGCATGCTGTATGTTCGGGTCAGACGCGCGCCTCCAAGGAGGACATCTGTAGCATCAGTGCGTCTCTGTGCGTCCCATATGAAGAATGGACACGCGGGCGCCGCACGGCGCTCGGAAGAGGCTCTCTGCCTGCCCTTCCGCGCACGTGCTCTGCCCCCTGCTCGGCGGGAGGAGAGGCGCCGTGCCTCCCGCCCGCTCTTGCCCTTGAGAGCGGCTTCTCCCCGTGCCTCCCGGGCAGTCGCATGCACGCCGGGCCTGGCATCTGAGCATCTTTCGGGGGCCCCCGAGCGGGGACTGTGACCACACCGTGCGGTGAGTCGGTGGGGGTTCGGGGTCACCGCACGGTTTGGGGACCCGAGGCCCTCTCCGAGGATGTCCGGGGCGACAGGGGCCTCCGGGGTCCCAAGACCGTGCAGTGACGGAGCGTGCAGTGAGGTCTTGGGGGATTTCGAGGTCACCGCACGGTCTGTCACCGCACCGTTTCGGGAGTCCCAAATCTTCCTGGCCACGCGTGAGGTTCGATGTCTGGTTATGGAAGGCTTGGGCCGCTTTTGGACCGCCCTTCCTGCCTCCTCCTCGCTTTTCGGCTCCTCCTCACCCTCCTCGTCCCTTCCATCTTCCTTGTGAAGGGGCGGATCCCGTCCAAGTCCAGTTCCAGGCGTGTTCCAAGTCCGGTCCACGTCAAAGCTGCGCCGGGGGGCACATCGGCTCTTAAGGAGCAGACGCCAGGGCGAGAGTGACCTTTCGCCGGAGTGGCCTTTGGTGCCCGGTGATCCAGGCCTCGGACAAACATAGTGAACACTCATGCCACATGCATCTGTGAAGGCCTCCCCCTCCCCCCAATGTTCAAAGTTGGTGGTGGGTCTGATGAGTTGCACCTCGACCGCAGTCCCCCCCGCGCGTGCCAACTTTGAGTTCGGGGGGCAGGGGGGGTGTTCACTAATTGTTTCCCTCTACCGTCGGGAGATCCTTGGGAGGGGGGTAAGCCCAAGCATGCGGGCCGTCACTGTCGCATCGCGCGCAACGACTGGCACTGCGCAGCAGAGGTCACTCTTTCCCAGGGTCGCCCTTGCGTGCCGCCGAATCTTGGCGTCTGATACCGCACTTGAAAGCCAGCCGCATGGTATATTCGCCAGCGGGGGTGTCAAGCTCGTGATGCTGCAGCACTTGCGTATCGCAGCGACGGGCCGAAATCTAGGGCTCTGCAAGGCTCGGCGTTCAATGCAGGACGTTCGCTTGTCAGTCTCGCCGGTCTCGCATGCGCTCCTCTGCACCCTGGCTCTGCGAGGGCGTCCGAGCGATGGCCGGATGCAGAGGAGACCCTGGAGCTCGCCGCCGCGGAAGAGCAGGAGCACGACGAGGCGGCGTGGCGCCGGAGCAGAAGTCAGCGCAGGGGGCTGGTCCCGGGTCAGAAAAGCAGGTGTCGTGCGTTATCAGCATTTGTCGCGACGCAGGCAGCATCGTAGGCGAAATCCTTGAAGCCGATCCGTGGGAGACATCCGCCGGCGTGCGAACATAGCGCTGCACTCTACATGAATATGAAGCCATAACATGTGTTGACTGTGCCGCCTTGCCCGTCGCATTGTTCTTGATGTTTCTGCTGCCTCTGAAACTCGTGAGTTCGAACTGTCATATTACCCGCACGACCACAGGACTAAGCGAAAAACCAGCCCCCGCAGCATCATTCAGTATCAACCTTGCTCTTGGGCAGAGTTCGATACATGTGTCTATGTGTGTATATATATGTGCATGTATGTATGTGTTTGTGCATGTATAGATATATATGTATATATGTATAAATATACAAGGCTGCATTGGCACTTCGCGCCATGCGCCTTGTTCCGGACGCTTCCCTGGCAAAGCAATAAGTCATCGTTTTCTTCAGCAGGGAGGACCTCGAAGCCTGGACGGGCGACCCGCCCATTTTTCCGATATCCCGGGTGCCTGCTGACACCGCTTTCGGACGATGCGTTGGCACGCTTGTGCGCAGGAATGGGGGAATCATGTTTTTTTTTCGCGCGCGAAGGTCCTTTGAGGAAGTAAGGAGCGTTCCCATGACACGCCGAAGAAGTCACAGTAGCTCCGAACACATCGATTTTTGATCGCTTCCCGAATGCCTGGAGGGCTCCAGGCACTCAGGAAATCTTCGATCGTCGAATTTCGAATCTAGATCCATTGCCTGTCTCTCTCGATCGGGTAGCTACTGAAACCTCGAGCCTCAAACGTGGAACCAAGATCGTCGGGTCAGCTTGATGTATTTCGTAGGAGAACGCCGTCTGGTCGGTTTTGGTGCTCTTTTGTGCGGTCCTGGGGCACTCTTGGGCCGTCCTGGGAGCTTCTTGGGCCGCCTTGGGGAGCTGGGGCCCTCCAGAGGTCTTCTGAAGCCATCTAGGGCCCTCTTGCGGGCCTCCAGTGGCGTTCTTGGAGGTATCCCATGGCTTTCGTGGGTCTCTCTTGGGAGCTTTCTGGGGGCATCTTGGGCTTCTTGTGGGCAGTTTCGGGGCTCTCCCCTTGGGCCGCCTTCAACCCCTCTAGGGGGCCTCCCGGGCCGTCTTGGGGCGAGATTGGGGGCCCATTGGGCCGTCTTGGACGCTGCGAAGACCCAAAAAGCGGATATGCACAACAAATGTATTCCTTGAGGGAATGTGACGATTTTGGTTTCTTCGGGGTTCTCTTAACGGCCTCTTGGGGTGTCTTGGGGGCCTCTTGGGCCGTCTTCAGACCATCGATGTTCCTCTTGGAGCGCTCTTGCGCTGTCTTGGGTCTCTCTTGCGCCTCTCCGACGACCCCTCTAATCGCCTTCAGTCGGCTCGCAAGGCCCAGCGAGGCGCCCTGGGAGGCCCGGAAGGGCCACCGAACCTTTTCCAAGGGCGTCCAGGGGGCCGCCGAAACGTCCGAAAGGTCGTCCGGAGCGTCCCTGGGGGAAGGATCCGGTTAAGGGGGGGGGGTCCGGGGGTGGGGGGGGGGTCCAGGTAATAAACATATAACAATAGGAATATATATATACATATGTATGTATGTATGTATATATATGTATATATATACACATATATATATATATATATATATATGGATTGCCCCCTTGTGCCCCCTCCACCCCCCGAAAAGCGCCCCCGCCCACCTTCGTGGCATCAGCACCCTTGTTTGATACCCCCTCCCTCCAAGGGGCTGCAAGACGCCCAAGCGGCCTGCAAGACGGCCCCAGGAGGTTCCCAAGATGGTCCAAAGAGGGCCCCGAGACGGCCAAAGATCGTTCCGAGACGCCCAATATGGTCCCAAGACGGCCCAGGAGCCCTCCAAGAGGCCTCCAAGAAGCTTCCCAAGAGGGCAAAAAGAGACAACACTTCTTGGTTGTCCGACGGTTTTTGAAGGTCTGTAGGGTTCTCGCATGTTCGTCCTCCCGACGCTGCAAGACGGCCCCAAGAGGCTCC
>CAUYUJ010018248.1:285000-307500 GCA_963575745.1 Prorocentrum cordatum | reverse complement strand
ACCTCCAGAAGGTTGTCTTTCTGTGCTGGTTTGTCCTTCGAGGGAAGTCGTTCGGCGGGGAGAGCCCCGGGGGAGGTGAGAGGGGGCGGGCTTTCTCAGAGGGCGGCAGAGCTTCTCGGAAGCCCTCGCGTCTTCGCAGAAGCCGCCCCTGTCTTCGGAGAATTTTGAGAAAACGTCTCGAAGGGCCCGAGGCCTTCCGAGCCTTCTGAGAAGGCCCGCCCCCTCCAGCTTTCGATGATCCGCAAGCCTGTTTCAGCCCGAGGTGTTGTTTACGATGACTCTGTTCCGTTCCACCGACGGCACACGCAGTCCGTGTCGGCCTTCCTTAGTTGTACCGCCTCCGTCGTGTTGACGTGCGTCCGTGGCAAAACACACGTGTTGGCGCTGACAGACGTGTTGATAATCATGATGTTCCAACCTACTTTGGCCTTGACCACCAGAAAGAATTTCGAGCACCAGAAAAGTAACCAAACACGCAAGGGCCTTCACGTGTCGGGACCTGGGAGGCACTCGTCCGGCACTGTCTCGACACTCTTTCGACATTTTTCCGGGTGCTCGAGAAATTATGTCCGGCATGTGGTCCTTAAGTACGGTGGACGCAACCTACTCTGAGGATCATCGAGGCTTCTCCCCGGATCTGCGAACGGTGAGAAGGCGAAAACCCACCCCCACCCACAGTCCCGACGTCCACCCCCGAGCCTGCGATTCAAGGGGTCGGGACTGGGGGTGGGGGTGGGCTTTCTTCATTCCTGGACCCCGAAAAGCCACCCCCACCCCCAGTCCTGACCCCCCGGGATCGCGGGTTCGGAAATGGGGTCGGGACTAGGGGTGGGGGTGGGTTTTCGCCTTCTCAAACGGGGGGACCAGCGCGGATCGAAGAACTCCGCGCGGACCGTCGGCGGTTTGTATGCTCGTGCCGGTCTTTTGCTGCTGGAGAATCGGCCTGCCCCGTCCAGCTCCCCCCCCCCGGCTCGCGCCGCCGAGGCATCCTGAAGGTTGGGTCGGGCCTGTCCCTCGAAAAGGGGAACAATTCAAAGATCGTAAAACATAATCTGGGGAGGATGTTCCTACCTTTTTTGACGATTTTGGGCCATGTTTGACGATTTGGGGGAAAATTCAAAGACATTTCTGGCAATTTTGGGGCACGTTTTGCCTATCTTTTAGGTTTCGTTCAAAATCCCCTTGTAGGAGGACGCGCCCGACCTGATCCCAAGGCTGCCCCCGCACGCCATCCGAGAGGCCCAGTTTGCTGACGGGTGCGGCCGGGGCCTTCCCCTGGCGCACGTGCCGCGGTCCTTCGGGCTCTTCCGGGCTGGGCGGAGGTTGCTGCCCTCCCCCCCCCACCCCCCACTTCCTCTGTGGCTCCCCTTCTCTCCTCCACTGTCCCCCTAATCTGCCCCTAATCTGCCCCCCTTTTTTTTGTTTCTCTCTCTCTCTCTCTCTCTCTCTTCCCCCCCCTCTGTCGGTCTCAGTCCTCTTCCTATCTCCCTTATAACTTTGTTTTGTGTGCTCTCTTGCTTCTTCTCCTTACTACTCTTATTATTATTCTTAACATGTATTCTGACGAGCATTCATAGTGTAAGTCGTTTTTTTTTATCTATTTTGTTTCTCTATCTCAATCTCTCTCTCTTTCTCTTTCTCTCCGGGCGCTCTCGCTCTCTCATGGCTATTTTTGTATGGTGCGATTCAGCAGCTTCACATGCGTTGTTGTTCAGCTCCTCAGAATGTTACGTGCTGGTTTGCACTTGTATCCATGTTTTGTTCTTTGCCGGCACGCAGTGGAGCATGTACTGGTTGCGACAGTTGCGCGTTCTTTGCGCGTCAGCGTGTCGATGCACTTGTCTTGAGCGCCCTGCTCAAGCCTTGGAGCAACATACTTGCTCCGCTCGGTGTCCTTGACAGTTTCCACGTTGCGTTTCGATGCGCTTCATTGCTAGCGTCCCAAATTGTTCAATTCGAGCGCGCGTGTGTGAGTTTGTGCGTGTGCTTGTTCGCGCGCATGGGAATTCATGCACCGTGCAGTGGAATTCCTTCTGCCGCGTATGCTTTGTCATGTGGCCTCATCCGTGTATATTCTCATCCAGATATAGACATATGTGTGTGTTTTTCAGTGTGCACCATGTTGCATGTGCGTGAGCAGCTGGTTTCGCAGTTTGCTGCCTTCATTGCTTTCCGTTTCCTGTTTCAATTGGCGTCCGATGCAGTATTATCCGCGAGGTTTCCAAGTGGTTTGCATGAAGTGCCGCGAATATGTTTCATCACAGTCCACACACGGTGCATTACACACGTGCAAGCGTCGCTCTGCGATAGTTCAAATCATTGTTGTGAGTGTTGGTGCACAGTACCTTTACTAGTATTTCCCACAAGACGCTATGCGAACCATTCCTAACAAGAATTGCGAATTTGCCCGAAACGCATTCAATCGAATTATGTTTTGAGCATCGCTCGGTCAACATGGCGTTTCCCTCGACCGACTTCGCCCAAATGGATTTTTCCCTCCACGGCGAACCGTTTTTGCATGCTAGGTTGGTTGGGGTATCCAGGTATCTTTCAGGGCAAAGGGCACGCTTCGAAGAAGCGAGAACAGAAAGGCGAGGCATGTTTGTATCTTCACTGGCATACGACGTAGTCCATGAACAGAGCCAGCACCCGTACCTATGCGAACCCCATATTCAAATGGGGTGGAACTCTGTGGGGGAGTGTGGGGGGCTAGGGGCGTGTGTTGTCGGATGTGGGTCCCCGCTCGAACGTGAGCCCCCCTGAGGGTCCAACACTTCGCACCCACACCTGCAGCGCCTCCATCGCCTTGCCCTTCCCTACTCCTCCTCCCTGTAGGCTTGAGTGCGTGTTGTTCTGTCGTCAGCTGGACGCTGGCCTGAAACCTAGGAGTGAGCCTACGGTAGGTTCGCGTCGTGTCGACCGGCGGCGACCCCGCCGCCAGCGCTCAACGTTGAACGCCGGCGGCGGCCCACAATCAGTTGGTGGTGAACGATCCTGACGTTTCGGGCGATCGATCAAGATCGAACGATCCCCGCGATGTCGGCAACCAATGCCGGGGTCGACACGACAAGGAATAGTTGGTCACAAGTGGTACTCGACGGTGTAATAGGTTCAACCGAGTTCGATCGGACGTGATCGATCCGCGACCAGTAGAAAGTGTATGTTGGAGTGGGACGTGCCATTTTCAGCTGCCGTTCCATCCCGCCCACCTCTGGCGAGGAGATTAAAGTTACTTGGGCGGGTACGAAATGCCGCGGCCTCAGCGTCTCTGACTTCTTTGCGCAGGGGTCTCCCAGGATTTGTCCGATCCGCGCGCCGCCGAGATAGGGTGTCTGCGCAGAAAAATTGTTGTCTAGCTGCCAGGATCTGGCGGCCATTGGACTTGCAGCAGAAGGCAGTTTGACATGTCTTACGCTCAGAGATGGATGGGGAGAGGTAGGGGAGAGAGAGCAAGACAGAGATAGAGCGAGAGAGTGACAGAAAGACACTCCTATGGAGATATGATCAGAGAGCGAGAGAGAGAGAGAACAAAGGTCAACACATCGGACAGAGAGAGAGGGAGAGTGAGAGTGAGAGAGAGAGAGAGAGAGAATGAGAGAGAGAGAGAAAGAGAGACAGTACCCGAGCGTATTTGCTCACATGCTCCTCGCGTTCGCTTCCCGCCAGCCCGTCTTTGTGTCACTGCTGCCACGAGCCATGGTGCCCATTGGATTTTGGGAGCCGTTGGGCGCTTCCGGGTATTAAGCGCAAGCCTGCGTTGCCCCTCGTCGTGGTGCACCGCCCGTGGATGAGACAGATTTCAGGAGGGGAAAACGCACAGACACAATTCATCGCCAACTCCCCAGAGAATATCGGAACATATGGGAAGTGGGGGGGAGGACAAAAACCCAGAAAATACGGGAAAATATAGGGGCTTGTTATGTGTGCGTATGTATGTATGTATGTATGTATGTATGTATGTATGTATGTATGTATGTATGTATGTATGTATGTATTAATGCAATGTAATGCAATGCAATGCAATGCAATGTAATGTAATGTAATGTAATGGAATGTAATGTAATGTAATGTAATGTAATGTAATGTAGGTGTGTATGTATGTGTGTATGTATGTATGTATGTACGTATGTATGTAGGTAGGTATGTAGGTATGTAGGTATGTAGGTATGTAGGTATGTAGGTATGTAGGTATGTAGGTATGTAGGTATGTAGGTATGTAGGTATGTAGGTAGGTAGGTAGGTAGGTAGGTAGGTAGGTAGGTAGGTATGTATGTATGTATGTATGTATGTATGTATATGTGTGTGTGTCCCAGGGCCCCTTCAGGAGCGTCCGGGTATGAAACGCAAGCTTGGTGCACAGCCGCGGATGAGATAGGATTGTTGCCCAGGCTTACCTGATGGGCCAAGACCCCCAAGTGCTTGGTAAAGCCATCGGGCTTGCTATCTGATGCTATCAGCATCCTGCATGCAGGAGCAGTTTCTTGGGCCCTCCGAGGCCATCAAAGAGGTATCGCGGGCCAACAAAAACGTGTCCCGGGGAAAGGGTCGAGAGGTCGGCAGACGCCACATGGAACAAGTCAGGACTGCAGGTCAACCTTCTCCTTCGAACGAAGGATTGCGAAGGATTGCGAAGGAACGAACCTTCTCCTTGAACGAAGGATTGCGAAGGATTGCGAGGTTTTTTCGCAATCCTTCGCAATCCTTCTCTTCCCCGTCCTCCTCGCTCTGGTGGAGCACTTGCGTGGCCTCCTCGGTACAGTCTTGGTGCAACGTGGGGTCTCCCTTCAGGGCATCAACCGTGCGGCACCAGCCGTCGAGCTCAGGACAGAGCCTGGGGCTTCGTGCGGCAACCCGATCCCCTTGTCTGATGTGGTTGATTTGCTAGCTTTCCGTGTCAGCTTGGCCACGCGCAGAGGGGGGTAGGGGGAGGGGGGCAGGCTTCTTAGAAGCACCCAAGCACCCCTTCTTCTCAGAGGGCGTGGGCCCTCTCTGCACACGCAGGGCCGGCGCCCTCCAAGAAGCAGCCCCCCCCTAAGAGACATCCCCCCCTATCCCTATTGCCCCCCTTCTGCGCGCCGCGAGCCACCGCTCCGAACAGACGCGTGGCCCACTCGCGGCGTGCGGGGCGCTCCTGCGACTCTCCCTGGGGCGCCTCCGGGCCCAGGCGCGGCCCCGTGGGCGCTCCCCGGGGGCGCGCCTCCGCTCGCTCGCTCCGTGCCTTCCTCGGGCGCGCTCCCAGGCCCTCCTCGGACGCTTTCTTCGGTGGGCTCGTCTCCGAGGCGGGAATTATTCGTTCATGACCACCGCCTGGAGGGTCCGTTTTCGGAGCCTCGGCAGGCGGTGGATATGGACATATTCAGGCCCCCGGGGCCCGAAGTATCTCCATATCCACCGCTCGCTAGGGCACCAGGACGTCGGTTCCCAGGCGGTGGATCTGGATAGACCCCCGCCTCGCATCCTTGCGCCATCACTGTTTCGGTGCCCCCGTCCTCGGGTTTTTTGTGGAGGGAGGGTCATCCCAAGGTGGGGCTGGGGATCGGGCCCAGCTGGACGCTCCAGAGTAACGCGCTTCCGTCTTCCAGGGGCGGTTCGGAGCGATGTTCCTTCGAACCCCGCCTTGACCCCTACCCAGTGTGCCCCCCCCGGACGTGGTCGGTGAGCCAGCAGGGAGTGGAAGCTGGGGGACTCGGCATGGGGTGTTAGCAACGGCAGGCGCCACAGGGACTGTTAGCAGTGCATTTTGTGAGGGGTGGGAGTAAGGCAGCTCGTCTTTCGCGCTTGTCAGCCCATGCGTCCCTTCTCTCCATTCGCATTTCCCCAAGCAGGCTTGCCCAAGGGTCACTTACGTGTCTGTGAAGAACCGATGGGTGGGAGGCCTGGCCAGCCTGCGTTCCTCTGGGTTGCTCGGTTTTGTTTCCTTGCAGTGGCGTTCCTCGGGGTTGTTTGGCCGTGTCTCCTTGGACTGGCCTGAACTGGTGGGTGACTGGCCTGTCCGGCCAGTGTTCCTCGGGATTGTTGCCCCTGGTTTCCTTACTTACAGTGGTGGTTCTCGGGGTGGCTTGTTGTTGTTCCCTTACGTTGCCCTTCCAGGGTTGGGGTGCCTTGTTTCTTGACTGCGGCTTCGCCTGGAGTTGTTTGGTCTTGATTCATTGTTTATTCCCCTGATTGCTTGGTCTTGTTTCCTTTGCAGCCCCAGGGTTGATTGGCCTTGTTCCTTACCACATCCCCCTGTTTGCTAGGTCTTGTTTCCTCACTGCATTCCCCGGGTTGCTGGTCTTGATTCCATGCAGTACCAAAAATACCCAGCAGTGCTAAGCAATGCGAAGTGACGCCAAGCAATGCAACGCAATGCCAAGCAGCACCAAGCAAAGACGAACGACGCCAAGCACTGCCAAGCAATACCAAGCAACGTCAAGCAATGCAAAGCACCGCCTATCAACGCCAAGCAATGCCAAGCAACGCCCTGCTGTGGGGCCACAGAGGTATCGGAACATAGCAGCGCAGATCCGCTTAGACCTCTGACACAACGACAGCATCACGAGCACCAAACTATGGGCTAATTAGGAAGACGTGCCAAGTTACCGGCGCAAATGCGCTCGTGGGTATAGGTGCAGACACAGAAACGGAACCGTCGTATATGCGGGCGCGGGCGCGTGAACAGGCGCAGACACAGACGCAGAGACAGACCTGGCTAATTGCATTTGCTTGCCAACATGCCAGTGTGTGCTCGCGCGTGCATGCTATCTAGTCAACGCCAAGCCTAGCTATCGGTGGGCTAAAATTAACCGGTGGGTGCGAGGCCTGCTCCAGTCAGCGTTGCGGCGTTGCTCGCCTTGTTTCCTGACAGTGGCATTGCTCTGGGCTTCTTGGTCTTGCTTCGTTATAGTGGCGTTCTTCGGAGATGATTGGTTTTGCACCCATCGCCTCGAGGTTCATTGGCCTTGTTTCCTAACAGTGGCGTTCCCCAGAGTCTCCTTTGCCTTCTATCCTTACTGTGGCGTTCCTCAAGTTTGCTTGGCCTTGTTTACAACGCTAAGCAATGCGAATCAACGCCAAGCAACGCCAAACAATACCAAGCGATGCCAAGCAACGCAACGATACGGAGTGCCAATCAATGCCAAGCAACGCCAAGCAAAGACAAGCAACCCCAATCAATGCCACACAATGCCAAGTAACCCAAGCAAGACCGAGCAGCGCCAAACAACGCCAAGCAATGCAAAACAACCTAAGCAATGCAACGCAACGCCAAGCAACGCCAAGCAACGCTGAACAATGCCAGGCAACGTCAAGCAAAAAACAAGCAACGCTAAGCAACGTCAAGCAATGCCAACCAGAGCCAGGCATCGCCGAACAGCACCAAGCAAATGCGCCCCTGCAAGCGGACGCTCCCCCCGCATCGGGTTCGCGCCAGCCTCGCTCTCTCTGGGCTGTGTGTGTGGCCTCCCGTGCCTGCCTGGGATGGGGCGCGGGCCACCGCAAACAGAAAGAGAGGCAGCCGTCCATACAGTCGGCCCGGATTGGTAGGTCGACCCTTGCAAGTCAAGGGTACTACCCCTGTGCCTTGTCTTCAGAGGCCCGCGCCTTTTACATTCCTGTGGCGAGGTGGCCCTCGGAGGGGTCTTTTGTCCTGTCGTGCCCTGTCCACTCGAGTCCGACTGTCTAACAGGACGGGCTCCGCCCTGGCCTGGCCATGCCGTGCCAGTGCCAGGCAGCGCCGAGCAGCGCCAAGCACATGCGCCCCTGCCAGCGGAAGCTCCCCGGTCCTCCCTCTCTCTGGGCTGCGTGTGGCCCCCCGTGCCTGCCTGGGAGGGGGCGCGGGCCGCCGCAAACAGAAAAGGGAGACATCCGTGATGACATGGCGGGCTCCGCCCTGGCCCGGACACGCCGTGCTGCGCGGTGCGCTTGGCGCTGCGGCGGCCCAGGGGGGGAGGCTCGGAGGGGCCCCCCTCCCCGCACCGGGCGCCGACGGGGCGGCGGTCGACGTCTTCGGGCACTGCAGAGGTGGGCTGAGGTGTCGGGCCTGTCCCTCTACAGGAGGGATATGCGAGAATAGTAGAAACAGTCAGGGGACGATTGTTTGACCATTTTTGCCCCCTTGGGGGGGTATTTTTGCGTATTTAGGATAGTAGAAAAAAGAGTCAGGGACGATTTTTGGACAACTTTTGCCCCTTTCGGGGGGGATCTTGTGAGTACATTGTTTGTTTCGCCCCAAATCCCCCTGGAAGGGGGGCGCGCCCGACTTGAAGGCAGGCAGGGCCGCGCCGCCTCGAGGCCTCGAGCGCGCCTGGGAGTGGCATCCTCTATCCTCCATCCTCCTCCTCCTCCTCCTCCTCCTCCTCCTCCTCCTCCTCCTCCTCCTCCTCCTCCTCCATCCTCCATCCTCCATCCTCCTCCTCCTCCTCCTCCTCCTCCTCCTCCTCCTCCTCCTCCTCCTCCTCCTCCTCCTCCTCCTCCTCCTCCTCCTCCTCCTCCTCCCCCCTGCGCCGGCAGGGCGGCGCTGGCGGGGCAAGGCGCCACGGGGGCGGCAGAAGTGCGGGGCGGGCGGCACCGCCGGCGGGCGGAGGGCCGCAGCTCCGGGCGCCGAAGCCTCAGGAGGGGAAAAGCACACAGACACAATGCATCGTCGACTCCCCAGAAGATGTGGGAAAATGTGGGAAGTGGGGGGGAGACGAAAGTCCAACAAGCTTGCGACACTATGGGGGATCCTGTTAGTTGTGTGTGTGTGTGTGTTTCTTCGTGTGCCCCTGGGCCCGTTTAGAAGCATCAGGGCCGAAACTCGGGTCGGGGCTCTAGAGCTCGGGCTCGTTGTCTCGGGAGTGCGAGCCCGAGCTGCTCCCCAGGCCCGAGCTGCCCTGGATATCCCGGGCGTCCAGAGCCCCAGATCAGCAGGGGCGATTCCGGTCAGGGCCAACTCGGGTTCGGCTCTCGGGAATCCGAACCCGGGCTACCTTCATGCCAGCCACAACTGGGGGAGTTGTGGTCCTTACCCCCCTGGGGGACCCATCGATTTCGACACCCCTCTCGAGAGATCGTCGACGCGATGGGTTCCCCCAGGGGGGGTAGGATCACAGCTCCCCCAGCTATGGCTGGTCGGACATTGGGCTCGAGTTGCCCCTGATAACTCGGGCGCCCAAGAAGCTGGTGGAAGTACGGTGGGGGCGCGCATGGGGCGGGGCTGGGGCACGAAGACACCCACCCGCCTCTGCTCGCTCTGCGTCGGGCTTCGGCCTTGGCACAGTGCCTGCACCGGCGCCGTCCACGTGGCAGCTCAGAGACCCGCGCGAGGCCTCATGCGCCGAACGATCATTGGGGGTAGTGCGCTTGGTGGAAGTACTGTGGAAGCTCCTTCTCCCAAGCCCCACCGTCAGAATCGGTCCTCGAAGAGGTCGCACTGTTTTTGGGATTCGTGGTCTCTGGCGTCGTCCATTGTGGCTTCTGCTACGTGTTCTTGGGATGTTTCGGGTAACCAATCCGGAGCTGTGAGTTGTCTTCCCGGAGGCGTGGCCATCAGTGGTGCGCCGGGCACCCCCTCTCTCTTGGCTTCTTGGGCTCCGCATGCGAGAAGTAAGACGGGAGGCTTGCTCCATCCATGAGGAGGACCTGCTCCCAGGCCGCACTGGGCAAGCTTGGGTCCAGTTGTCCGACCCGTCCCCCTCAGTGGGCGCCGATGCCGTCTCCGTCGGGCTTCGTGGCGCGCATCCCCACTTTCGAGGGGGCAGGCTGGCGACGCCCAGGAACCCTGGACGTCTCTTGACATGGGGACAGGTCTGTACGATGCCAGGAGGAGGAGGAGGAGGAGGAGGAGGAGGAGGAGGAGGAGGAGGAGAAGGAGAAGGATGAGGATGAGGAGGAGGAGGAGGAGGAGGAGGAGGAGGAGGAGGAGGAGGGAGGAGGAGGAGGAGGAGGGAGAGGGACAGGGAGAGAGGAGGAGAAGGGGACCGGGGCATCCGATGTTTGTTTTTTCTATACGGGGTCCCCAGAAGTCCCGACCCTTTCCCCAGGGCTGGCTTCCCCATCCCGAGTCGCTTTGTTGACGGTGCCAGGGCCCGAGGATGCCGAACACTGCCCCACATTTTTCTCCGCGCGAGCATGTTTGGCGAGGGGTGCGCGCTTGTCGTGTGCAAGGCCGACTCTGACAGCCCGTGCTGTTCGCCGCCTCCCGCCCGGAGCCTGCTTCGGCGGCCACGGCCAGCGGGCCGCTGACGCCAAGGCCCGAAGTGCAAAGAGGCCCTGTGCTACCCCATGGACGAGGCGCCTCCGCGGCGCGGCGCCGGCGCGCGCAGAGGAGCCAGGCAGGAGGAGGAGGAGGAGGAGGAGGAGGAGGAGGAGCAGCAGCAGCAGCAGCAGCATGAGAGCTCCTCCTCCTCCTCCTCCTCCTCCTCCTCCTCCTCCTCCTCCTCTCCTCCTCCTCCTCTCTCCTCCTCCTCCTCCTCCTCCTCCCCTCTCCTCCCCCCCCTCCTCCTCCTCCTCCTCCTCCCCCCCTCCTCGTCCGCCTCCTCCTCCGCCTCCTCTTCCTCCTCCTCCTTCTCCTCCTCCTCCTCCTGCTCCCCCTCCTTCTCCTCCTCCGCCTCCTCCTCCTCCTCCTCCTCCTCCTCCTCCTCCTCTGGAGCGCTTATCCGGGATGGATTCGCCCTCCGTGTGCCATGGTCCCTCGTCCTCGGCATCGGTGCAGGATAGTAGTAGAGGACGAGGTAGAGAGAGAGAGAGAGAGAGAGGTCTGGGCATCTCCTGCTGTGCTTGCCGGAGGGGTTGTGTGTGGAGTTGGAGGGTCCACCGCCACGGAGTGTCCGCACCCTCTCTACCTCGGAGTCGTGCCGCACCTCGGGTTGCTCCTTCCCGCCCCCGCGGGCGGCAAACAGAAACCCGGGGCAGGACTCGGGAAGCATCTGGTGCTGATGCTCGGGGGGCCCGCGAGAGAGAGCACCGCGCCGTCGACGTCGGGGGTGCCCTTGAGTGCCCAGGGCTAGCTTCGCAGGGTGGCCGGAGTGCCAAGCCGAGCGCTTCCGTGACGGAGTATGAGGAGCAAGACAAGGAGGGAGGAGGAGGAGGAGGAGGAGGAGGAGGAGGTGGAGGAGGAGGAGGAGGAGGAGGTGGAGGAGGAGGAGGAGGAGAAGAAGAAGGAGGAGGCGGAGGAGCAGGTTGAGGATGAGTGAGATGAGGAGGGGGCAGGGATGAGGAGTGAAGATGACGATGGTCAGCGACGCCCTACCGCAACTTTCCTCGACGCTGCTGACTACACGCAAGTGGACGGAAGCCAGAGACGTCTCCCCCGCTCGACTTCTGGTGGAGGCCGTGTGCTCGGCGATCGGCCTCGGCGGCAGGACAAAGGGCCGCTAGCGGAGGTAGGGCACCTGCGGCGGCGGTGGCCAAGCGCTTCGAGCATGCGGCCAGACGAAATCAAGCGGTCAATCTGGCAGGCGACGCTGCCGTGGTTCCGACTTCTTCGCTCTGCAGCGTACAGGTCACGAGGCTCGCCAAGATTACGGGACCGTCTGCAGGAAGCAGATCTGCATCTCTCGGAGCCGTGCAGAGAGGAGCGCGAGCAGCCCTTCTGCGAGGGTGGGCGGTCAGCTCCACGGAGCAGGGCGACCCCATGCAGTCCCGCGGCACGGCGCAAATCACCACCGAGACACAGCGCTCAGAGGACAGTGAGACCAACAGCTTCTACAACGCAGCCGTCGCCCCCGTCTCACCTGATGTGCCCGGCAGCCAGTACCAGCCAATACACCAGTCGCTGCCGTGGAGACTGCCCTCTTCACGGCGTTTTCGAAGAACTCAGACACATGTTTGACGCATCGCGTATCCCAAACAGTCCGTCCAGAAGCGAGTCCCAGGGGAGTTGTCGGGAGGAGGGGCGTAGATAATTAAGCAGCTTGTGGAGCCAATCGGTCAATACTGGTGTTATTTGAGACCTCTGCCAGAATCGTAGAGGCCTGTCAAATCCATATTGGAGCTCTCTTGGGGCCCGCTTGGGAACTCTACAAGCCCTCTTAGGAGTCTACTTGAGGGCCTTGCGGGATCTCTCGGGCTATCTTTGGGAGACATCAGTCAACAAATGTGGCGTTGCTAATTTGCCCGCTCCCGTCGGAGCCCGACAAATCGCCGCTTGCGGCCCTCTTGGTAACGCTCTTGGGACGCTCTTGGGCGTTTTGGGGCCGTCTTCGAGCCTGTGTGGCCCTCTCTTGGGGTTCTCATCAGAGATGTTCGAGGCGTCTCGAGGCCTTCGAAGCCGATCGAGAGCGAGCAGGGGGTATCTGAAAATCATCGTAACACCTTAGGTGCTCTTTTTTGGGGGTGGGCGGAAGGGGGGGAGCTTGGCCCACAGTCAGGCGATGAACTTGTTAGTGAGAATTTTGACGAGGTAAGTCCGTCCAGTGGTCATCATTCGTTTGGACCGCGGTGGAGGCGTGGCTCGCTCTGGCTGCCCACTCGTGCGACAGTCGTTGCCGACAGAACGACGAGCGACGGCGACGACCGGCAAATGACGACGGCGGCGACGACGACCGACCGACCGATCTGCCCGATGTGGTATCCCCATGAGCATTTCACGACCAACAGTATCACGGACTGTACCTGGGTTCTCGTCGGGGGGCTTTGTGCCCACGTGGAGCTGTTTTGGCGCAGGCTTGAGCTTTTTGGGGCTCTCCTGTGCCATCCTGGAGGCCATCTTGGGCTATCTGGGGCCATCTTGCAGCCACCCTGGGCCATCTTGGACCCTCTGCGGTCAGAAACTGTTGCTTAGCGTGTCGCGCCGCCCGTGCTGGCCCACCACGCCTCGGCGCGACATGCTAACCACGTCCCCATCTCCAGGCATCCACGGTCCGAGCTTGCCCCGAGCCTCCCGCCCCGGAGCGGAGCGACACGCTATCAGCTCGCACGGGAAACCATGGCGCCGGGGCCGCCGCCGCGACATGCTAAGCACAAGCACCCGACCGAGACCTCTCGCGACACCCTGCTTCCGACCGCATGGGAGGGCTTCGCCCAACAAGGCGGTCGGACCCAGCGGCCGATAGGCGGCCACATTGCCGGCGTAAGGTGAGGTGGACCCCAAGACGGCCCAAGACGTCGTCAGCACGTCCCCATATGGCCAGAAAAGACTAGATACGACAAGACACGACAATAGGAGACGAGTGCTTATATCGAGGAAGCGCAAACATGGATTAAAGCGCGTGGATTGGCGACTTATCACGTGCCCCCGCTTTCATACAACATCGACGCGCCCTGTGGCTATGTATTCCGGAACTGGCTGCATGTTTCGGAGGGGCAACGTTCCCCGAGCCGTGCCTGTGGCGCTCACGCGCCAGATCCACGGATCCCGAGTCCATGTCAGCGCATGCCCAATTACGTTGGCACGACAAGACATGTTCCAGGCTGGCTCAAGATGGCGCCAAGATGTCGCCAACACGGACCCGAGAGGCAACTCTCGAAGACTTGTGCGTTCGATGCATCTTTGCTAGATGGCCTGCAGAGGGCTTCAAGAAAGCCCTAACACGGCCACTGAAAGGGCCGACTACAGCACCAGAGGCCCCTAAGCGGACCTCACGAGCACGAGAGCGACGACGGGGCCTCTAGGCCCCTCGAACTTGCCAGCGGTGTCCAGTGTCCTAGGCACCGCACAGTCCCCTATGCCGGCCGCAGGAGGTCCTGAAGGGCGCCCATGATTTTCAAGAGTCCTAGGGGGAGGAGTGCCCGCGCTTACGGTGTGTTAGCTAACGGCGAAGTAGGACATCCAATTGTAGGAAGGCGTGGTTCGTGGCCAAACCAAGTGTAGGAACTCGTGGATCGTGTTTTCCTACAACTCGCTGTGTCGTTGTCGTTCGGTACATTCGCACATTTGATACGTAGGACACGGTGTTACGTGATTTCCGACAGTTTGTTTTGCGTGAGCTCGGTGTCACAAAAACAATCTGTCCAACCGCACCCTTAACCAAGCGCGCCGTCAGCGCGGCCTTGGTGATTCGCCCCTCACAAGCAGGCGGGGGTGAGTTCCAGAGTGGAGGAGGACATTCAGAAAGTCAGACAGACACACAGACAGACAGACAGGCAGACAGACGGACAGACAGACAGACAAACAGACAGACAGACAGACGCCGCGCTAATACGGCGCACTTGCAGTGACAATTGCGTCACTTGGTGGCATACCTGGGCACACGCAAAAGAGCTAGATCAACGATTGCATTCCAAGCGGCTCGGTTGCAGACCATCGGGAGAAGTCTTTGTACCCAATGGAGGGCGATGCGTTGGCCTACAGGCAATGCGGATATGGGGAAGGGGGGAAGGGGAAGGGCGGGAGGAAGGAGGGAGGGAAGGAGGGGAGGAAAGAATGACTTATCTCGAGTTGCACAGTTCTGACGGTGGCACGCTAGTCCACATCGGTTCTCGATAACTCTTGGGGCCTGGCGTGGTGGCAGAGACACGGGTAGACCCCCCTAAACCACCTACGCCCAGAAGGCTGGTGGTATCAGAGAGGTGTGCTGGGGGCAGGTTTAACACCCAGGAGGCGATGATCGTGGGTCGATGCTTGTCCGTGCCCACCCCCGAGAGGAATGAGCTCCTCGAGGGGGTGTGGCCATAGACGGCGAGGATCGTGCTATTGCAGACAGTCAGAAGAGGAGAGGGTGCCGAAACCGCTACACAGCCCTCTTTTTTTCGCCGTGTTGGGCCTTCTCGGAGGCCGCGCCACGTCTGGGTCCGCCTCGAAATGTTGGTCAGAACGCGCCCTGGGAGAGGTCCAGGGAGTACACCCCCCCCCTTCGAACGTAGACTACCCTTAGGTCGGGCCTGTCCCTCTACAGGGGGAATATTCAAAAATAGTTAAACAATTGTGAGGGGGCTATTTTTTGGGTATTTTTGGGCATCTGCTGAGCATTTTTTATTATGTTTGTTTTTTCGTCCAAAATCCCTCTGTAGGGGGACAGGCCCGACATAAGACTACCCACCTAACGTAGCCCGGACCTCTGAGACACCGAACCCGGCCCGCGCGGAGTGGGTGTGACGCCTGCATTCTGGCGACCAGATCGTCTCGGAGTAATGCTCCTGCCTGCGCGTCTTCCACATCTCAGATTGAAAGTGTTGCTCTCGCCTGGGCGCCGGCGCCGGCGGTATCGGTACCCGTGGGCTTCTCAATACTGGACCAAGTTTGGGAAGCACTGCGAAGGCCTGGCGGCTGGTGCCGCCGATTCTGATCGGCGGCGGCGGCGACGACGACGATGGTTTTTGGCCTCTCTTGAGGCAGTTCCTGTTGTGTGTCTTCAGAGTGCTCGGCAGATCCGATGTGGACGCTCCGCGGGGGAGGAGGAGGAGGAGGAGGAGGAGGAGGAGGAGGAGGAGGAGGAGGAGGGAGGCGAGGGAGGAGGAGGCGGAGAGGAGGAGGAGGAGGAGGAGGAGAGCAGGAGGAGGAGGAAGGAGCAGGAGGAGCAGGAGGAGCAGGAGGAGCAGGAGGAGCAGGAGGAGGAGGAGGGGGAGGAGGGGGGAGGAGGAGGGGGAGGAGGAGGTGAGGAGGAGGAGGAGGAGGAGGAGGAGGAGGAGGAGGAGGAGGAGGAGGGGGAGGAGGGGGAGGAGGGGGAGGAGGAGGAGGAGGAGAGGAGGAGGAGGAGGAGGAGGAGGAGGAGGATAAGGAGAGGGAGGAGGAGGAGGGCAGGAGGAGGGGAGGAGGAGGAGGGGGAGGAGGAGGGGGGGGAGGATGGGAGGAGAAGGAGGAGGAGAGGAGGAGGAGGAGAGGAGGAGGAGGAGGAGGAGTGAGGAGGAGGAGGAGGAGGAGGAGGAGTGAGGAGGAGGAGGAGGAGGAGGAGGAGGAGGAGGAGGGAGGAGGAGGAGGGAGGAGAGGAGGAGGAGGAGGAGGGAGGAGGAGGAGTGGGAGGAGGAGGAGGGGGAGGAGGAGGAGGAGGAGGAGGAGGAGGAGGAGGAGGAGGTGAGGAGGAGGAGGAGGAAGGAGAGGAGGAGGAGGAGGAGGAGGAGGAGGAGGAGGGGAGGAGGAGGAGGAGAAGAGGAGGAGAGGGGGAGGAGGAGGAGGAGGAGGAGGAGGAGGGAGGAGGAGGAGAAGAAGAAGAGAAGAGGAGGAGGAGGAGGAGGGGAGGAGGAGGAGGAGGGGGAGGAGGAGGAGGAGGGGGAGGAGGAGGAGGAGGAGGAGGAGGAGGAGGAGGAGGAGGAGGAGGAGGAGGAGGAGGAGGAGGAGGAGGAGGAGGAGGAGGAGGAGGAGAGAGCGCCAGTGCAGAGGGCGGGCAGGGCCAGCGGCCGAGGGGGCTCGCGTCCTCGGCGGGCAGGGCGCGGGCCGCGCGCGGGTGCGAGCTCTCCAGGCCCTGAAGTCGGGCCTGTCCCCCTACAGGGGGACTTTCGACGAAAGATAAGAACATATTCCAAAAATAATCAAAAAATAATCAAAGAATAGTCTGGGGACTACTTTTTGAGTATTGTTTGACCTTTTTGGGATATTTTCTATTTTTCATCGAAAATCCCCCTGTAGGGGGACACGCCCGACATAACCAGACCCCCTCGAGCACTGGCAAAATCACGACGGGGGGGGTTCTACAATTTTCGGCCTCTGGGGGCCCTCACCGGGCCTCGGGACCGTCAAACAACGATTTTCTGGATGAGAAGCGGGTCCTGGAGAATGGGTCGACCCCCTCGAGCAATGGCAAAGTCACGACGGGGCGGGTTTCTATAATTTTCGGCCTCTGGGGGCCCTCACCTGGCCTCGGGACCGTCAAACAATGATTTTCAGGATGAGAAGCGGGTCCTGGAGAATGGGTCGAGACCTCGGGGATGTCGACGTCATGCAAAAATCATGACGTCGGGGGCCTGGGCTTGGAGGACAGGGCAGGGGGCACCTGGTTTTTGGCGGTGGGGATGCCGGCGAGGAGCGCTTCGGCGAGGGTTGGCCACTTCAGTGCAGGCTCTCTCGTCGTCGTTTCCCCCTCGGCATCGTCCTCCTCCTCTCCCTGGTTCCCTCGTCGTCCCGTCTGCCTGCCACAGGGTGGACAACACTTTTTCCGTCTTCCTGTCGGAACCAGGAGGCTGCGTTTGAAACGCGTTGTCTTCCGCGGCGTCGCGTTTTTGTTGTACCCGGGCGCACCTGGGAGAGGTCTGGACGCCCCCGAACAAAAATTATTCACTGCGTGGAGCTCCCCATATGTGCATCTCATGTTTTATGTCATGCCGTGGTGAGCGTCTGTTCATGAGCGGTCGACTACAATAGCGCGTCCACGTGGCGACAGGGCCGACGAAGACGAGTGACCCCTAATGCGAGTGATTGCGTATGAGTCAGAGTGAGCTTTGAGTATGGTTGAATGCGAGCCTCTTCCTCTTCATCCCCCTCCCTCAGCTGCCAGGCCTTCCCCTTTTCAGCCGGTGGTAGCTTTGGAGCTTCCCACATGTGCATATGTTGTAGGATAGTTGGCAGTGGGATATGTAAGACGAGCGTTCAGCCACACAAGGCCATAAGTGCATGTCATGTTGGAGGATAGTGCCACGGTGAGCATTTCCAGCGATCCCCGCACACAACCACCGCCCCCCCCTCGCAGTCACCCCCTATGAATACATATATATATGTCCTGGACTTCGGAACAAACGTTCTGCTCGCGTCAAGGACCTTCGAGCAAAGCGCCCTCCTCCTCCTCCTCCTCCTCCTCCTCCTCCTCCTGTTCCTCCGCCCCCTCCCTTCTCCTGCTCCTGCTCCTCCTCCTCATCCTCCTGCTCCCCCTCCCCCTCCGCACCCCCATGCCCTTCCTCACGATCCCCCGCCTCCTCCTCCTCCTCCTGTTCCTCCTCCTCATCCTCGTTCCTGTCATTTCCCTCCCTGTTGAGCCCAGAAACAAGCGAACCGCTTGAGACATCCCCACAATATGGCCGCGAACGTGCCCGTGCAACCACCCCTGGCGGCTCCCCATAGGGGTGCTGCAACCAGCGCCCCGCTTGAGACATCGTCACAATTTGCTCTCCAAGCGAAGGATGTTGAGCCCAGAAACAAGCAAAGCGCCTGAGACATCCCCACAAAATGGCCGCGAACGAGCCCGTGCAACCACCCCTGGCGGCTCCCCTTAGGGGTGCTGAAACCAGCGCCCCGCCTGAGACATCCTCACAATCTGCTCTCCAAGCGAAGGATGTTGAGCCCGGAAACCAAACCGCCTGAGACATCCCCACAAAATGGCCGCGAACGAGCCCGTGCAACCACCCCTGGCGGCTCCCCTTAGGGGTGCTGAAACCAGCGCCCCGCCTGAGACATCCTCACAATCTGCTCTCCAAGCGAAGGATGTTGGCCCAGAAACAGGCAAACCGCCTGAGACATCCCCACAAAATGGCCGCGAACGAGCCCGTGCAACCACCCCTGGCGGCTCCCCTTAGGGGTGCTGAAACATCGTCACTCGATCTGCTCTCCAAGCGAAGGATGTTGGGCCCAGAAACAAGCAAACCGCCTGAGACATCCCCACAAAATGGCCGCGAACGAGCCCGTGCAACCACCCCTGGCGGCTCCCCTTAGGGGTGCTGAAACCAGCGCCCCGCCTGAGACATCCTCACAATCTGCTCTCCAAGCGAAGGATGTTGGGCCCAGAAACAAGCAAACCGCCTGAGACATCCCCACAAAATGGCCGCGAACGAGCCCGTGCAACCACCCCTGGCGGCTCCCCTTAGGGGTGCTGAAACCAGCGCCCCGCTGAGACATCCTCACAAATCTGCTCTCCAAGCGAAGGATGTTGGGCCCAGAAACAAGCAAACCGCCTGAGACATCCCCACACAATGGCCGCGAACGAGCCCGTGCAACCACCCCTGGCGGCTCCCCTTAGGGGTGCTGAAACCAGCGCCCCGCCTGAGACATCTTCACAATCTGCTCTCCAAACGAAGGATGTTGGGCCCAGAAACAAGCAAACCGCTTGAGACATCCCCACAAAATCGCCGCGAACGAGCCCGTGCAACCACTCCTGGCGGCTACCCTTAGGGGTGCTGCAACCAGCGCCCCGCCTGGGACATCTTCACAATCTGCTCTCCAAGCGAAGGATGTTGGGCCCAGAAACAGCAAACCGCCTGAGACATCCCCACAAAATGGCCGCGAACGAGCCCGTGCA
Organism: Prorocentrum cordatum; assembly: GCA_963575745.1. Taxonomy (NCBI): domain Eukaryota; class Dinophyceae; order Prorocentrales; family Prorocentraceae; genus Prorocentrum; species Prorocentrum cordatum. The sequence goes on along the minus strand of CAUYUJ010018248.1, from coordinate 288,442 downwards.
ACCACCCCTGGCGGATCCCCTTAGGGGTGCTGAAACCAGCGCCCCGCGTGAGACATCCTCACAATCTGCTCTCCAAGCGAGGGATGTTGGGCCCAGAAACAAGCAAACCGCCTGAGACATCCCCACAACATGGCTGCGAACGAGCCCGTGCAACCACCCCTGGCGGCTCCCCTTAGGGGTGCTGCAACCAGCGCCCCGCTTGAGACATCCTCCAAATCTGATGTGTGTTGAGTAAGTCTGAGTATGAGTAGGTCTGAGTATGAGTATGCCTGAGTATGAGTAAGTCTGTGTATGAGTAAGTTTGTGTATGAGTAAGTCTGGGTATGAGTAGGTCTGTGTATGAGAAAGTCTGTGTATGTGTACGTCTGGGTATGAGTAAGCCTGAGTATGAGTAATACTGTGTATGTGTAAGTCTGGGTATGAGTAAGTCTGAGTATGAGTACGTCTGGGTGTGAGTAAGTCTGTGTATGAGTAAGTCTGTGTATGAGTATGTCTGAGTGTGAGTAAGTCTGAGTATGAGTAGGTCTGAGTATGAGTAAGTCTGAGTATGAGTAAGTCTGAGTATGAGTAGGTCTGAGTATGAGGAAAGAGGAGGAGGGGAGGAGGAAAGAGGAGGAGGGAGAGGGAGTAGGAGGCGTCCAAGTAACAACAAGAACCCCATCTTAGGATATGGGGAAAAACTTCGGTGCAGGCTCTCGGTCTGCCGATCGCAGGGCTTGTGAGGAGCGGCCGTGGCCGTGCGCTGCCTTGCACGTGAGCTCGGGCACCTGGCGAGCGTGATGTCGATGGCACTTGGACCAAGACGTTGCCGGCGGCAGGGACATCTACAGTGAGCGGCTTGAATAAGGAACACTTCCTTTTCAAAAGGGGCTCGGTCGTTCCTTAGGCTTGCATGCGTTATTCTTCATTCCTTAATGCGTTATGTGTTATATATCGTTCCTTCTGCGTTACTCCTTGGAGAAGTAAGGGGCTTCGTTCCTTATTTATCATTCCTTAGGTCAAGCCCCCGACTGTACTCATCTGCCGCCTGGGCCAGCAACAGGGGGGACGACTGCGCTCACTGACGTTGCTGGACATCAGCCTTTTGATCAGGGCTGACCCGAATCCCAGCCAGACTCAATCTCCTCCTCCTCCTCCTCCTCCTCCTCGGAGAGAAGCAGGACGAGGAATAGGAGAATGAGGATACGAAGGAGGACGACAACGAGCGTGATGAGCAGGAGGGGGGGGATGGAGGAGGAGGGCGAAACGGCGACCGATCGGCTGAACGCAACGCCTGATTGGAATCCACGGCTCGCCGACGAAAGGTTTGGTTGCCGGTGCGATTGGCATGACGCGAATCCATGACTGGCCGCACATAAGATCGCCTCGATGATCCGCGGGCACGCAGGGTCGAAGCAAGGAGTTCGGGGAGCTAGAACTCGTCATTCCTCCTCTCTCTCTCTATCGGTTATCGTGGGTGGGGCGCGACCTGACGGCGTGACGTAGTTGCGCGACGGGACTGTTGATGCAATCGGCAGCGCGATCGGTCAGTTGCTATGTGCTCAGCATGCCTGCGCGCGAAGTCCGCCATCTCCTGCATTCTGATGTGGCAGCGTGGCCTGGTTATGCGGTGGGGCGCGAGTTGCGGTTGGCAGCCTGGTGAGTAAGGTTCCTCCGCGTGTTTCCGCCGTTCCAGCGCGCGCGGGCGCTCGCCTCTCAGGCTCTAGGCTTTTCCTCTGCTCCAGCGCCCTGGCCGCCCCGCGCCCGATCTTCGGGGGGACCGCCGCCTTCGGCCATGTCGGAGGGACGGCGCCATGTCGGGCTCCTACAGGGTTGGCGACGTGGTGAGGGCGCACTTCTTGGACGGGGAGTGGTACATGGCTACGGTGGAGGAGGCGGCCAGGGGGGGGGGGGGGGGGGCTGTTTCACCAGGAGGCCACATGTTCCCACGTCGGTTTTTGACGAAGCCCAAGTTCACAGATCAAACCTTGCTAGGATGATGAGCGCCTCCGTCCAGTCCGCACCCCTGCGCGGGTAGAGTTTTATTGAACGGCGCAGCTCGGCATGAGCGTCATCCTGAACTTGAGGCCACCCTAGGGGCAGTCATTGAAGGGAGGGGGGACGGACGTGGTCCCATCCTTTAACAGTGCGACTTGATTTGTCAATACTGTGCTGCATTAGCATCGCGGTGCATGCACTTACGGCTTCCTTGTGCTGTCAAGAACTTGTCCTATGCGGCGCAGTCGATCGTGGGCGCGCTGGTGCCGTATGTCTGATACCCTATGCGTTTGTGCCCTGTGCGTTGGTGCCAAATGGTCGATGCCTTGTTGCTTTTGCCTTGTCGCTTGTGCCCTTTGGTTGGTGGCCCATCGTTGGTGCCCCGTGGTTGATGCCCTGCGGATGGTGGCCGGTGGCTGGTAACACATGATTGGTTGCCCGACTGTTGTTGCTCTAGGGTTGGTGCCCTGGGGCTGCTGCCTCATGGCTGGTACCTCAAGCTTGCTGCCCTGTGAGTGCTGCCTCACGGTTGCACCATACAGCTTGGACATCGAGCATGCTGCAGCCTCCTGTTTGTGCGACACCCGCTATCATATCGCTATAGGACAGACGGAAGCCTAGGACATGTTCGCTAGGACCTGTTTTTGGTGTGGCGGGGGTGGGTGGAAGGAGGGCCAAGCCGTCATGATCGTGGCCATCGTCGCCATGGCGATCATCACCACATCGATCATCATTGTTCCCATCTTCGTGATCTCCATTTCCACTGTCATTGACACGGCCATCATCAAATCGATCATCATGTCGATCACATCACCATGGTTAGGGCAGTCGTATGGACTGGGATATTGGCCATCGTGACCATGATCACCATTATGATCATGGTCGCCACGATTGTCGTGCCCATTGCCATTCTGCTGGCAGTACCAGCCCCCCCCCGAGTAGCCCAGGGCGGACAAACAATACCCCAATCAGTGCTTGCACTGAAGGGGTCTTGGCGGATGTCGAAAGACTCGGCGAAAGCTTCCCGCCGATTTGGGTCGCCGGCTGGGTTCCCCGGCTCCCGGTTCCGGGCTCCTGGGTTCTGGGCTGCAGATCTCTTTGGGTTCCGGGTCCCCGGGCTTCCGGTCGATTTCTTGATCGATCTAGATCGATCTAGATCGATCAAGATTTCTTGATCGATCTAGATCGATCTTGATCGATCTAGATCGATGGAATCGATACAGAGCTCTGTATCGATTCCATCTCAAAGCATGCATTGATTTGGGTTGTTCTCTGGTGCGGTACCCCGACCCCTGCAGGGCGCGCAGCGCCCCCGGGGACGCCGCCAGCGACGGCGCCAGGGTGTTGGCACCGCCCTGGACTGCTCGGGGGGCATGCTGTGGCCAGCCGATGCTGCCTGGGGGGCCCGTGCGCGCGCAATCACCACCCACCTCCCCCTCCTCTTCCTCCTCCTCCTCCTCCTCCT
>CAUYUJ010018248.1:247500-280000 GCA_963575745.1 Prorocentrum cordatum | reverse complement strand
CCCGCACTACGCTCGGTCAGCTCGTTTGTCTACACAGTGTCGGCTGCATCTGGCGTGCAAGGTTCTCCTGAACAGAGAGGTGAAGAGCCTTTATCGGCGGACCAACTCCAGCGGGCAATCGACTACTTGGATGCGAACTATGCTATGTCAGAGGAGCACAGGGAGTTGGTTGTCTGGTTGCTCTCCCATCCGTCCGCGCTCTTGGAAGGTACTGGTGAGGAGACTGGTTCTCCTCCTCTCGACCTGGACGCGGTCTTCGATGATGGCGCCCCTGCGGACTTCGACGAGCTGATGCTGGCAGCGGATGGCGACGCATCTCACGACATGATTGAGGACCTACCACAGGACGAAAGGCTCGCGCTGTTGTGTCCCGATTCGGAATCTGATCAGGAGGATGTGCACGCGGAGGTCCTGGCCCAGACAGTGGCGCCAGAGCGCGGTCCTGGATCAGATGACAGTATTGATAATGGCGCGCGGCTGGATGCTGTTCCTGGTGACCCACAAGTGGTTCGCGACTCTGCGGCAGCGGCTTGGTGCGCATTGCTCCCTCTCAAGAACCACCTCAACTCAGTCTTGTGCCTACTTGCATATTCTCATCAAGTTCAAGTTCGAGTTCAAGTTCATCTTCTCATGATACTGTCCACTCAGGGCAAGCGGACATTACAAGGCAGCAGGTTCCGCGTGCAGATGCGTCTGTGGGTCACGCGGAGCCCCATCAAGTGGCAGAGACAGACCCCGTGCAGGCTGGTGGAGCTGAAGGGCATGCTGCGCTGGGGCATGCTGGCATGGGTCTCCGCGGTCACGAACCAAGGGATCAAGCCGAGCTCAGACAGCAAGTTCTCGCTATTCAACGCGCGCTTGCTGCTGGGGGGACTGCAGTCGTACTGGGTGAACAGGGCGGACAGCTCTCTGACAGTTTTGGTGAGGTGGATTGGGGCATGCTAGAGCCCAACACGGTTCATGCAGTCAGCATTGTGGTTCCTAAGATCCTGCCTGCTAATCCTAACATGCTGTACGTATGGTGCTGCGACTACATTGCGTTGGTCATCGTTTTCGCTGGCTCCTCTATCTGAACGACCGCCGGGACATTGGCAGGACAAGCTGGTGACATTTGCTGATCTGTCGGAACTTTAGATTTCGCAAGCTTTGCGGCTACTTCACCACTTATTTCCCAGGTTAACGAGGGACAAGTACTACGAGATTGACTGGATGCTTCGCCACCCTGCTGCGTTTCTTCTCCCTGCCATTGAAGGTCATGGTCTCTTTGATCCTTATGCTGGAGCGGAAGAAGAGGATGAAAAAGAAGTCGACGACGTTGGCCCTGGCGGGGGTGGTCGTCGCCACTTGGTCGGCGAGGTGGGACCACTCGAGGCTGAAGGTGTTCTCGATGAGAGCGGCGCTGCAGTTGATCTGCCTAGTAGCGTTGCTCCTCATGAAGGTGAAGCTGGTGAAGGTCCTGTGACTCCTCCAGGTGATGGTGGGCGTCCTCCTTGCGAAGCTGTGGAACGTGATAGTGGTGGTCGTGTCCAGGTATCACTAGCAGGTGATGCTGAGCTTCAAGTGGAAGATGCTGGGCACCTTGGCGTTTCTGATGATGGTGGGGGCCAGGGAAGTGCTGGAAGGGTCCAAGTACCGCACGATGGAGAAGCTGAGCCACAAGGACGGCTACAACAAGGACAACAACAACCAGAAGATGGTTTTCCTCATGAACGTGAAGCTGGTGAAGGTCCTGTGGCTCTTCCAGGTGATGGCGTGCTTCCTCCCCGCGAAGATGTGGAACGTGAGAGTGGTGGTCGTGTCCAAGTACCACTTGCGGGTGACGCTGAGCTTCAAGTGGAAGATGCTGGGCAACTTGGCGTGTCTGATGGTGGTGTGGACCATGGGAGTGCTGGTCGGGTCCAAGTACCGCACGAAGGAGAAGCTGAACCACAAGAACGGCCACAACAAGGACAACAACAACAAGAATATCGTGATCCTCATGAAGGTGAAGCTGGTGAAGCTCCAGTGGCTCTTCCAGGTGATGGTGTGCTTCCTCCTCGTGAAGATGTGGAACCTGGGAGTGGTGGTCGTGTCCAAGTACCACTAGACTGACGCTGAGCCCCAAGTGGAAGATGCTGGGCTCACTGGTGTTTCTGACGGTGATGTGGACCATGGGTGTGCTGGTCGGGATCAAGTTCCGCACGATGGAGAAGCGGATCCACAAGGACTGATACAACAAGGGCAACAACAATGACCATGGCCGTCGTGATGAGGGTGAGGTGGAGTCCACAGATGTTGGCCCTGGTCTTGTCGGGTCTTCATCGGAGCCTACCGTGGAGGACTCGCCTGTGGATGAGTACGCTGTGGGGTTGGTCGGCGACGCGAACACGGCCACCCGCTCCAGCAACTCCAACCAGGTGCTTTCCGAGGTCGCGGACCTGAGGAATGGCCCCGCGGGCGCCGACGGCGGCGGCGGCGCAGCCGGCGCGGCCTAGACAAAGACGTGCGCCCTTCAGTGGCGTGGGATCCTCCTCCTCCTCCTCCTCCTCCTCCCCCCCCTCCTCCTCCTCCTCCTCCTCCTCCTCCTCCTCCTCCTCCTCCTTCTTCTCCTCCTCCTCCTCCTCCTCCTTCCCCCCCTCCTCCTGCTCCTCCTGCTCCTCCTCCTCCTCCTCCCTCCTCCTCCCTCCTCCCTCTCCTCCTCCCTCCTCCTCCTCCTCCTCCTCTCCTCTCCTCCTCCTCCTTCCTCCTCCTCCTCCTCCTCCTCCCCCTCGTGGACCCCGCCAGGGGTCGCTGGACCTGGTGCTCCTGCGCTTCGTCCCCGGGAGCGCGTGCTGGCGACCCGCCGACGACGGGCCCGCCCGTGTCGACGGCGGCGGGGCGCGGCCGAGCGACGACTGCCAATCATCGTCCGGCGCTGCGCAGCAGGCCTCCCTCGGGCAGGACGGCGCGCCGCCGCCAGAGGACATGATGGGCCTGTTTTCCGCCACCACCACCACCATAAGTTGGAGGGGGAGGGGGTCCTCCTCCTCCTCCTCCTCCTCCTCCTCCTCCTCCTCCTCCTCTCTCCTCCTCCTCTTCCTCCTCCTCCTCCTCCTCCTCCTCCTCCTCCTCCTCTTCCTCTTCCTCTTCCTCCTCCTCCACCTCCTTCCCCCTCCAACTTATGGTGGTGGTGGTGGAAAGCAGGCCCATCAGGACAGCGGGCCCCCGCCAGAGCGCTGGGAGCCCGCGGCTGAGCGGCGGGCCGCCGACGCCGACGAGCCCAGCGCGGTGGGCGACCAGCCGCCGTGCGCGGCAGGGCCGCGCGCCACGGCGGAGGCGGTGCCAAAAGAGGAGGGAGAAAGGGTATATTTCGGTATACCGATACCACGAGCCTTCCGCGCTTTCGCGTTTTTGGGCCTCCCGGGAGGCCCTTGCCGCCACCGTTGAATTCGCCGTGGGATTCGGGTCAGCATGCACAGCAGCTGACGGGAAATGTCCAGAGGAGCAGCGGCGCCAGTGCCTTCTGGTATCTCCAGGTACGCAGCCCCGCCGCACCGCTGGGCGGCGGCAGCTCGGGGGCGGCCGACAAGCCCGACGTTTCGGGCGACCGGCCGCAGTCCGCGGCGGGGCCGCCCGCCCCGGCGGAGGCGGTGTGCAGCCCCGCCACACCGCTGGGCGAAGGCAGTCTCGTGGATCTCCGGCGAGATGTCTTTTTGCTCATCAGCCCTGGCGTCTTCTTTTTTGCGTTTGTTTTCCGTTTCGGCTCGAGCGACGGCCGTTGGCGGGCCTGGGGGCCGTTCAGAGTGCACCCGGGGCGAAACACCACCAACAGGGAAGCGGTCGGGACTGCAGGGCCGCGGATCGAAAGAGAACGCACCGGCGGACGTCAGGGGGTTCGGAGGCGTCCAAGGAGGTGGTTGAGGACTAAGCCCCTCGGCATTGCTCGGACGTGTGCATTGCTGCTTCTCGGTGCGGAGCATCGAGGAGCATGTTGGGTGAATTTGCGAAGAGATACACGCACGAATCCGAAAAATGCACCGGGAATGGACGTCCGAGCGATGACACGAGCGGGGGGGAGTTGTGGACGCCGTGTCCAGGGCTGTGAGATCTCCCAGATCTCATGGGCCCCCCTCGTGCGTCAGTGCGTTCCCTGGCCTCCCCCCCTCGTCCGCGCGCGACGTCCGAGCGATGATAGGAGGGGGGGGGGCGGGCGTGTTCCGAGCAGCGCGCGGAGGGGGAAGCTTTTGTCCGCATCCGTCCAGCGGTCGGAGACCATCTGCCGACCGAAGACTTCGCGGAGCGCTGGGTGCGGATGCTTCCCCGACCACCTCTCGAGTGTGAGGCGCAGCTATCCTCAACTCGGGCCTGTCCCTCTGCAGGAGAATCTTTTCCAAAAGCGTCACCAAAATAGTACGGGGACGAGGTGTCTAGTATTTGTGATGCAGCTCTGCATCCCCGATCCACCTTCGGTGGCCACGGGGCCACGAAAGCAGGCCCCAGAGACCCGGGGAGCGCGGCAGGATCGGAGCTTCTTGTCCGTCGGCGGCGAGGCCGAAGGGCTGCACCGGCGGTGAGCGATCGGGGCGGCGGGAGCGCGAGGTGGCCGGCCTGCGGGAGGGGGGGGTGAGACAGACCAATCGGGCGGCCGCGGAGGACGGGAGGGGAGCAGGATCAAAATACTCCTGCCCCAGGACTGTCCAAAAAATAAAGAAAATCTTTGAAACAAACATCAAGCTATTCCTACAGTAGAGGCGCTGGAGACAGAAGGTTCAATCGGGCATGTGCCTCTACCAGGAGAAGTGTTCAAACATAGTCTAAACATAGTCTGGGAACGATTCAAGGCATGCTTTGACTGTTGTCGAATATGTTTTGGCTATTTGTTATCCTGTCGTGGAAAATCCGCCTGTCGGGGGACATGCCCGACCTCAACATACTCCGAGTTCCTTCATAAGCGTCGGGGGTGGCGTCACCCCCGCCGACAGCCCCAAATCGACCCCCGTCGCGGGCAGCCACCGCGCGCCGAAGGCCCTCCGACCCCCGTCGCGGCGCAAGGACGAGGCGAGGTAGATCCCCGCAGGGGGGGCGAACCCCTCTTATACCCAGGGCACAGGACCACTCTGGGCCGAGGAGGGGCTCTGGTCTCCGGGCCGCCCCGTCTACCTCCGCGGCGGGGCCCTGTCCTCTCTTTGTGGCGCCGAAGCTCGCCGTGGCGAGAACGGAGCCCAGCTCTTCGGTCCTCCTGCTCTCTGCGCTCCCGGCTGTCGCACGTGCGAGGGCTGCCTCGTCGGAGGCCTGGGCACACGACGATGGTGGACTCGAAGAAAAGCACACCAGAGAAGCATCCCAGTCAGTGGATGGTTTTCGATGAAGGGGATCGACCGGGTACCCGGGAACCCGGAACCCACCGAAATCGGCCCGGAACCAGGAACCCGGGCACCCGGGAACCCGGAACCGGGAGCCCGGGGACCCCGCCGGCCACCAAAATCGGCGGGACTTTTTCGCCAAATCTTTCAATTTGCGCTAGCACCCCTTCAGTGCAAGCACTGATTGGAGAACAAAGCACGGCATGCGCGTAAGCTTTCGGGGCTCCGCGCGGATCTCCCGGATCGGCGCTAGGACCCCCTCTGGCGGCGCCTCCGCCGCCGCCCCGCACGCCAGGGAGGGGTCCAGCGCCGATCCGAGAAATCAGCGCGGAGCTCCGAAAGCTCACCTGCATATGGACTATAGGCGCGTGGATTAGCGACGGGTCCCATTACCACACGATGTCGGCGCGCGTTGTCGCCAAATGAGGCGGCACCTGCCTCACGTGTCTGGTGTGCCTTCCCCGATTCACGAATCTCACAAATCCTGCGCCCGCGCGCCAGACCCGCAGATCCCTGATGCATGTCGGCGTGCGCCCGATGTTGTGTTCCCCTGTGGACGTGAGCAGGCCCCCCGGGGCGCGGATGACCGGTGCCACCCAAGCATCCTAACACGCTACGTTTGTGGAAGTCGGCTCATGGAGAGGAAGCGTGCTGCCAAATAAGTTCCAGATGCCTAACACATGTTTCCACATGTCTTGAATATGGAAAAGCATGTTAGAAACATGTTTAGATCATGCCTTACACGGTTTGAGCACGCTTTTAATCCAACGACTGGATTGTTAGAGTGTCCATTGCCATGGCATCCATAACACTACGTGTGTGTGAGTCGCCCGGCTGTATCCGAGGCTATGCCTCCTCTCGGCCTCGCTCTGAGGCTCCGCCACTTCCTCCCTCCTCTTCTCTGCCTAATTCAAGCTTCGCGCGGCCCGCTTAGCTTCGACCAGAAGAGGTGCGCTCTCGACCCGCGGATCCAAAAGTGTGTGTGTGTGTGTGCGTCGCCCCCGGAGGGGAGAGGCGCGCGCCGAGAAGAAGCTGACGGCACATGCTCGGTGGCGGCCGCTCTCTGGCCACACTGGGGGGGCGAGACACTGCGAGGTGCGTGAACTACGTTTTCGGGTGTCGGGCGTTTTCCGGCTCCTGTCCAAGGTGCACCTTTTCCTGTGCAAGCTCTCCAGCACCGCCTGCACCCCGCGCCCTCCGGCCGCCGGAGTCCCCGCCCGCCCGTGCTCTGTCTCCCCCATTAGTGCCTCGCGCGCCCCGCCTGTAGCTCTTAACCAGAGGAGGCCCGCGCTCGACCCGCAGACCCCAAAAAACGTTCAGGTCGGGCGCGCGGCTCCGAGGAGGGCACGCACGCGCCAGTCGTTGAGCGTCGGTATTTGTGGACTCCCAGATCCCGCCTCCCTACCTCAAGAGTCAACACGCTTTTGCTGTGTGTCGTTATTCTCTGGGAGGGCCTGGACCCAATCCGCTTGATCCGCCTTCCTGCTTCATGTTTTACTTGCTTCTTCCGACCGACGTGTACGGGGGGGGGGCTTTGGTCAAGGAGCTTGCAGGGAGGCTTGAAACCCTGGAGGGTTCCTTATCTAATGTGAATGGCGGTGGCATCCATGGCCGATCCGCCAATCCGCGATTGGAGTACCACCGGCTTCCAGACCCTGGATTTCTCATCCAATGCTTCTTGATCCACCACCGTAGTGACAGCATGCCCTTCTGCGACTCACGCCTCCAGGGAGGACGCACGGTAACTAATAGAACAGTCGAGGCGGGTTAGCCGTTTGACCCCGCCAGATCAACGGTATCTTTGTTCTTTGTGTGTGTGTGTTTTTTTGTGTGTGTGTGCGTGTGTGTGTGTGTGTGTGTGTGTGTATGTGTGTGTGTGTGTGTGTCTGTGTGTGTGTGTCGCGACCCGTGCCTCCTGCACTCCTGGGGCAATTCGGCCCTCGGAGGGGTCTCGTGTCCTCTCGCGTGTCCTCTCTGATTTGCCCCGACTGTATGTCTGTCTTCGGCGGCGAACGAGGGGGCGGAGTGAGAAGAAGACGGCCCTCTCAGAAAGTCGGGACTCCTCAGAGGCCTTCGCGCCTCCCGACAGGTTCGTGGTGCTTCCGGGGAAGGTTCAGCAAACTTTTCAGATGGCCAGAGGGTTCCCGCGAGCGGCCCGGAGGCCGGCAGCAGGGCCAGCTGTGGCCCCAGCGGGCATCGGTTGAGCTTGGCAGAGCCCGGGAGGGGGCGCGGAAGGCCGGGCTGGGCCAGGGCGGGCGAGGAGGAGGAGGAGGAGGAGGAGGAGGAGGAGAGGAGGGGAGGAGGGGCGGAGGAGGAGGAGGAGGAGGAGGAGGAGGAGGAGGAGGAGGAGGAGGAGATGGCCAGAGGGTTTCCGAAGCTTCTGAGAAGGCCTTCTCCCTCTCACTTTCCCCCTCCCCAGAGCCCCCACCCCCGAGGTCTCGACTCCTTCCCCCGCACCGGCTCCTCGTCCCGTGCCGTTGTCTGCCAGCCCCGAGGCCCCGCAAGGGCCCCCAGAGGCCGAAAACGTCGCGTCGTGATTTGTTCATTGCTCGAGGGGGTCTGGGTCCTCCTCCTCCTCCTCCTCCTCCTCCTCCTCCTCCTCCTCCCTCCTCCTCCTCCTCCTCCTCCTCTCTCGTCCTCCTCCTCCTCCTTTTCCTGCTCCTCCTCCTCCTCCTCCTCCTCTCCCCCTCCTCCTCCCCCTCCTCCTCCTCCTCCTCTCCTCCTCTCCTCCTCCTCCTCCTCCTCCTCTCCTCCTCCTCCTCCTCTTTCTCCTCCGACTCCTCCTCCTCCTCCCTCCTCCTCCTCCTCTTCCTCCTCCTCCTCCTCCTCCTCCTCCTGCAGGCTGCTCGAGGGGGTCTGGGCCGCCCGTCGCCGCGCCCTCTGCGCCCCCCCGAGCGAAGGCCACGCGCCCTGCCCGCGCCGCAGGGAGCTCGTCGAGGTGCGGCGCGCCCTGGCGGCGCGCGGGCGCGGCGCGCCGGGGCCCGGCGCCCCCGCCGCGGCCTCGCCTCAGGAGCCTTGAGACGGGGGTCAACGCAAACGGGGGTTAGCCAGGGCACCAGATCCTGCAGGATCCTGCGAAGGCCCCCTCTGGCTGACCCGGGGTCGGCGAGCCGCTCGTGGCCGCGAGGCGGCCGCGCCTAGTGGCTGACCCGGGTTTGCGAAGACCTGCGTTGCAGTGTGGTTCAGTGTGTTTTCCTGCATTGCAGCTTTTGGTTTCCTGCTGACCCGGGTCTGGATTGACCCGGGTCGGGAGCCGCCCGCCCCGCCGCAGAGCGCCCCCGCCCGCAGCGGCGGCGGCGGCTCGCCGCGGCCGCGGAGGCAGGAGCGCTCTCTGGTCTCGGGCGCGGCCAAGAGCCCAGAGGAGGGAGGAGGAGGAGGAGGAGGAGGAGGAGGAGGAGGAGGAGGAGGAGGAGGAGGAGGAGGAGGGAGGAGGGGGAGCGGGAGGAGGAGGAGAGTCGGAGGAGGAGTCGGAGGAGGAGTCGGAGGAGAAAGAGGAGGAGGAGGAGGAGGAGGAGGAGGAGGAGAGAGGAGGGGAGGAGGAGGAGGAGGGGGAGGGGGAGGAGGAGGAGGAGGAGGAGGAGGAGGAGGAGGAGGGAGGAGGAGGAGAGGAGGAGGGAGGAGGAGGAGGAGGAGGAGGAGGAGGAGGGAGGGAGGGAGGGAGGGAGGGAGGGAGGGATCAATAGTATTAGGAATAGCTATTTGATGGTGTCATCAGAGTGAGGGGGCCGAACGGTCATTCACTGTCCCTGGGTGCGTTGCTGAAGTGGAATTCCGCGGTGCGGATTCTCGTTGTTGTTTGTTGTTGTTTGTTGTCGTCGTCCCACCCGCAACCCGCCCCGCGACCCCCGCGACCACCCGCGACCGCACCCACCGCGACCCACCCGCGACCCACCCGCGACCCACCCCGCGACCCACCCGCGACCCACCCCGCGACCCCCCGCGACCCACCCGCGACCCACCCACCCGCGACCCACCCCGACCCACCCGCGACCCACCCGCGACCCACCCGCGACCCACCGCGACCTACCCCGCGACCCACCCGCGACCCACCCGCGACCCAAACCACGTTCAAGGTACAAACCACCATTTTCGGCGCCTGCGGCGGGCGTTTTTTTGCATTCCTTCCAGGTGGAGAGCCCGCGACCCACCCCGTGACCAACTCGCAACCAACCCGTGACCCAAACCACGTTGAGGGTACAAACCACATTTTTCGGCGCCCGCGGCGGGCATCTCTTGCATTCGCTTCAGGTGGAGAGCCCGCGGCCCACCCGCGATCACGTTCAGGGTACAAACCATATTTTTCGGCGCCTGCGGCGGGCATCTTTTGCATTCGTTCCCGGTGGAGAACCCGCGGCCCACCCGCGACCCAAACCACGTTCAGTGTACAAACCAATTTTTTTGGCGCCTGCGGCGGGCTGCTTTTGCATTCCTTCCAGGTGGAGGTGGAGAGCCCGCGACCCACCCGCGACCTAAACCACGTTCACTGAACAAGCCAATGCCGCACAAGCGCGGCGGCGGATATTTGCATGCCGTCTGAGCCCGCAAGGACCTCTTCAAGCCCCGCGCATCCACACCAGCCCGTCCAGCAACTCTGCCCTGGCGAGTTGCCTTGATCAGAGAAGGCGGGGAGCATAAAGTGGAAAAAAGGATTGCGTTGCAGTTATCTTGGGAAAGGAGGGGGAGGCAGGAGGAGTAAACAGGGGACGAGGAGAACGCGGAAGAAGAGAGGATGTAAGGAGAATGTGGAGAAAGAAAAGGAGGAGGAGCAGGAGGACGAGGAGGGGGAGGAGGGGGAGGAGGAGGAGGACGAGGAGGGGGAGGGGGATGATGATGATGATGATGATGATGATGATGATGATGATGATGATGATGATGATGATGATGATGATGATGATGATGATGATGATGATGATGATGATGATGATGATGATGATGATGATGATGATGGACGACAATGGGAGGACGATGATGGAGGCCGATGAGGGGGAGGACGACAATGGGAGGACGATGATGAAAGGACGAGGGGGGGAGAGGGAGGATGAGGAAGAAGAGGAGGAGGAGGACGAGGTGGAGGAGGAGGAGGAGGAGGAGGAGGACGATGACGATGAGGACGAGGACGAGGAAGAGGAGGAGGAGGAGGGGGAGGATCAGGAGGAGGAGGAGGACGAGGAGGAGAAGGAGGAGGGGGTGGGCGCCATCGACAGGGAAGGCGGGGGCCACGAGGTCCGCCGGCCCGACGACGCCCGCGTCGCCCGCGCCCGCCCCCTCACTCTTATCCGCAATTGCGGGGTGCTACGTATTAAAACTAAAGTGGCCCGCCTCCCCTGAACTCGAACAGGAACAGCACGAATCGGAAGAAGATGTACATGTGCGCCCAACGCCCGTAGTAATACTGCCGAAAGCCACCGTGCGAACACGACAAACAGTGACAACGGACTGCGGATGAATACCTCATTAGTACTGCCGTAAAACCCACCACTGCTGAAAAGGGACTGACTCGATTCGGCCCAATAGAGCAACCTCAAATTCCTTACTAGCGAACAGCCGAAGGCTCCAAACTGAGATCGCCAATCCCTCAACTGCCCAATGAGCCAACTGCAGGTAACTTCTCTCCTTCGAACACGCAAATACGACGTGTCAGGCTTTGCACGGCACCAAAGGTAGTGAGCGGATTTAGAAAGGTACAGACTGAACATCCAGTAGCCAGCAGAACCGTTGCTTTTCCGATTGCAAAGTCCAAATTGCTGAAATAGTACGCCCATGCCGAGGAGTGAAGGACTTGCATGGGCTCGAAGCCCCCGTGCCTCCAACCCAACCCGCGACATGGGACGGAACACAGTGAAGAGCGGCAGGGGTACGCCCAGGACGAGGGGTGAAGGGCTTAAGTGGGCTCGAAGCCCCCGTGCCTCCAACCCAACCCACGCCCTGGGACGGAGCTTGCTGAGAACCGTTGGCAACAGAACACTGCAGGCACCAAAGAAAGCCACCTACCACGAAAGGCTCCTGATATGTACAAATGACAGTACAATAATGACTGCATGCGAAACTGACTGGCCCAACCAAGGAAGAAAACTTCCCCGCCACTGGAAACCGAGCAACGCACTACAGCCTGCACTGCTGAGTTGAATGAGCACGCCCCAATTGAAATGACCAGGCACCCACAACGAAGTGATAAACACAACGGTTTACGTAAAGACCCGATGAGGGAGCTCGAGCTGATGAAAAACGAGGTTTGCCCAGGTCTTGCCAACGTCTACCAGACAGAAGCCGCGAAATCGCCAAACTCCAGTCGCGAGACGTGCCCCTCGAGCGCCAGCGCGGAGGCAATGGGCGGGAGCTCCGGGCACAGTAGAGCCAACAGATGGTACTACAGGGCTCGGGCCCCGCATGCTTGAGGGAGGGAGGGAGGGAGGCAGGGCGGAGGAGGGGGAGGAGGAGGAGGAGGAGGAGGAGGAGGAGGAGGAGGAGGAGGAGGAGGAGGACGAGAAGGAGGAGGAGGAGGAGGACCCAGGCCCCTTCGAGCAAGGAACAACAATCACGGCGGGAGTTTTTTTTTCTCGCCAGTTTCGGCCTCCGGGGAGCCCCTGCCGGGCCTCGGGGCCGTCAAAAAACGACGCGGGATGAAACACCTGTCCCGGGGAATGGATCGAGTCCTCGGGGGGTCGATTCAGTGAAAAAAAACATGACTTCGGGGGTCTGGGACTAGGGGGGGGGATATCGTGGCGTGGGCCATGCTATTTCCTCCGATTGCATGGCGCTTCTTCTTATTCCATGACGTCCCTAGCCTCTCATCCCTGGGCAGCGCACATGCCGCCAGCCATGATTTGCGCTCCCCCCTCGTGGACGCCCCCATCTTGGCCGCCCCCGATTGTCTCGGCCACGCGCAGATGGGTTCGGTGGCAAATCATGGGAGCCTGGTATACCGTCTGAATTCCGTCTTCAGCGTCGACAGCATCGATCAGCGTCTGGAGTCGATGAGATAGCACCGATAGAGCGTCGGTCAGCGTCGATTTAACATCGATGTAGCGTCGACCAGCGTCGGTGTAGCTTCGATTAGCATCGACTCAGCGTCTAGGCCTCCTGGATGGGGTCGGAGCAGATGGGTTCGGAGGATCGCGCCGCATCGCCGATGCATCGGCGATGCGTCGGCGATGCGGCTCGATGCGGAGCCCGACTTTCGCCACGCCGACGGCGCCGATGCGTCGCCGACGTCGACGATGCAGCGCCGATACATCGCCGATGCGTCAGCGATGCGGCGCGATCCTCCGACACCATCTACTCAGACCCCATCTCGGAGGCCTCTATTGAAGCACCCCTGCTTCTTAGAAGGTGCGGGCCTTGTCTGTAGATGTAAGGCCCGCGCCTCCTAAGAAGCAGGCTCCTTGTAAGAAGCCTGCCCCCCTCCCCCTACCCTTTCGTGCGCGCCGCCAGGTGTCGGCGGCGAGCGAGGGGGGCAAGCGAGACGGAGCGCCCTCGGCGAGACGCAGCCGCCGGAAAGCATCCCGAGGCCGAGCGAGCGCCGAGAGAGCCACCGAGGCCGCCCGAGCACCTGGAAGCCCGAGGCCCTCTGCCCACCCCCCCGCCTCCCCCATATTTGGGCCCACCCCGAGCCCCCGCTGGCTCACCGCACGGCGTGGCCACCGCGCCGCTCTGGGAGGCCCCCGCCCGCCCTCCTGCCCGCCCGGCCGCGGCGAGTGTCAGATCGGACGGAAAGGAGGGGGCGGCACGGACGGGGGTGATGACTAAGGGGCGGGGGAATATCATGGCGTGGGCCATGATATTTCCCTTGATCTCATGGCGCCTCTTCTTATTCCATGACGTCCCTGGCCCCCCCCCTGGGCCGCGCACGTGCCGCCGACCCTAAGCTGCGCCCCCCCCCCTCTCGGACGCCCCCCTCTTGGCCGCCCCCGAGGGACGGAGGGAATGGCACATAGGGGGGTCAGCGAATCGGCTCACGCGGCTGGTTTCCCCAGCGCCTGCTACTCGCCTGGGGCGCCAAGGCCCCGAGGGAGGTGCCCTGGCGGAGGAGCCGCAGAAGCCAGCTGCACGCGACCGAGGGCGTACGTACCCCCCCCCTTTTCTCGGCGGCGCCCCTGGGGGGGGGGGGGGAAGTGAGAGGGAGCTCTTGTCGGCGGCGAGCCGGATGCACACGGCGCGGCCAGCCTTGGCGGGAGCTGGCTTGTGCACGCGGCAAGGTTCAGGAGGGGAAACACCACACAGACGCAATGAGTCGCCGATCCCCCAGGAAAATATGGGAAGTTGTGGGAAAATATGGGAGGTAGGGGGTTGAAGGTAAACATTTAAAACATATGGACAAATATGGGGAATCCTGGGAGTTGTGTGTGTATTTGTTTGTGTGGCCTCGGGCCCCTCTAAAAAGGCGTCTCCCCAGCGCTCGGCACCCCGGTGGCCGTGCGGGCCTGGCTGCCGCACGCGTGCCCAGCGGGCGGCGTCCGGGTGCTCCCCGCGCCGGGATCCAGCCTTGCGTCGGGCCTGTCCCTCCACAGGAGGACAATTCACAAATAGGCAAAACAAGAACAACCTGGGGACGATGTGTCGACTCTCTTCGACCATGCTGGGGGGTATTTTGTTGATTGCTTTCATTTGTCGTCCAAAACTCGCCTGAAGGGGGACACGCCTGGCCTAAATCCAGCCATGCGTGTCTCCCGCTCCTGTGGAGCAGCAGGGCGTCGGCGGCGAGCCAGGGGGGGAAGTGAGAAGGAGAAGGCCCTCTCAGAAGGCGGCTGGGCTCCTCAGGAGGCCTACTGAGAAGTTTGAGCTCCCGAGCCTGCTGAGACGGCCCGCCCCCGCTCGCTGCCCCCCGGGCTGGCCGCCGATCTTGTGTGGTCCTTTATGGGAGCCTCCCAGAGTCGCCAAATTCCTCGCGGTTCGGGGGATGTCGTCCAGATTTTGTTCATGGTAGGTTCGCAGGGAGGTCCACAGGGGCCCCCCTTATGAGCTTATGAGGGCTCACCCAGAAAATGTATGAAGGAGGCATCTGGGACCCCCCAGGGCGGTGCGGTGACCAGACTGTGTGAGAGGAGAAGGAGAAGGAGGAGGAGGAGGAGGAGGAGGAGGAGGAGGAGGAGGAGGAGGCGGAGGCGGAGGCGGAGGCGGAGGCGCAGGCGCAGGCGGAGGCGGAGGCGGAGGAGGAGGAGGAGGAGGAGGAGGAGGAGGAGGAGGAGGAGGAGGAGGAGGAGGAGAAGGAAGAGGAGGAGGAGGAGGAGGAGGAGGAGGAGGAGGAGGAGGAGGAGGAGGACGCCGCTCTGCAGCGCGCCCCCGGCGGCAGCGGCGGCGGTGGCTCTCGAGTCGGACGAAGGGGCTGAGGGGAGGGAAAGTCGGCGGCGCGTCACACAGGGGAAAGTGAGAGAGGGCGAACATGCTCGGAAGGCTCGGAAGGCCTGGGGCCTTCCGAGGATTATTCGAAGCCTTCCTTCCCCGACGGCATAAAAAGATTTCTCGGAAGGCGCGGGGGGGGTTCTGAGAAGCCCCGCCGCCTTCTGAGAACACCTGCTGCGTGCAGCTGGTTTCGGCCCCGCCGCCGGGCGCTTTCCTCAATGCATTGGCGCATCTGGCGGCAGCAGGCGCCGGGGGAACTCGGGCGGGGCTAGGGCGAGGATAAATCCGTTCAAGAGCGCGTTCTGGAACGCTTCCAGAGCTTTCCGGAAGGCTCTGTGAAGGCCGCGGCGCCCGAGACATCCTCCAGAACCGCCGGGTCTCATAGGTTCTTGATTTATCCTCACCCGAATGTATGTTCGTCTTGGCTTCGTCTTAGAAACCAGCTGCGTGGGCTGATTCGCTAACCCCCCTGTGCTACTCCCCCAGCCCTTTGCCGTCCGAGCTGAGACTCGCCGCGGCCGCGGGGGCAGGAGGGCGGGGGCCCCCAAAGCGGCGCGGTGAGCACACCGTGTGGTGCGTGCAGCTGGCTTCGGCTCCTCCGCCAGGCACTCCCCTCGGTGCCCTGGCGCCTCTGGCGAGCAGCAGGCTGGGGAAACCAGCTGCGTGAGCTGATTCGCTAATCCCCCCATGTGGCATCCCTCCTCCCTCCCGTCTCCGACCTGAGGCTCGCCGCGGCCAGGGGGGCTGGAGGGCGGGGGCCCCCAAAGCGGCGCGGTGACCACACCGTGTGGTGAGCCAGTGGGGGCTCGGGGTGGGCCCATGGGCCCATGGAGGAGGCGGGGGGGGCGGAGGGCCTCGGGGTTCCAGGTGTTCGGACGGTCTCGGTGGTTCTCTCGGCGCTTGTTCGGCCTCGGGATGCTTTCCGGCGGCTGCGCCTCGCCGAGGGCGCTCCGTCTCACTTCCCTGAAGTCGGGCCTGTCCCTCTACAGGAGGGGTATTCAAAAATAGTCAAAAGATCATTTCGGGACCATTTTTCCCTACCTAGGCTCTGCCTAGAAGGGTTCTTACTCTCTTTGCTTAAAGGGCCGGGCAGTGCTAACCGCCCCGGGCGGTTCCCCCAGTCCCCGCCCCGCGGTTCCCCCAGTCCCCTGGGAGCTTTAGCCTTAGCTTTAACTTTAGCTTAACTTCAGCTTTAGCTTTAGCTTTAGCTTAGCTTTAGCTTAGCTTTAGCTTAGCTTCAGCTTAGCTTTAGCTTTAGCTTAGCTTTAGCTTAGCTTTAGCTTAGCTTTAGCTTAGCTTCAGCTTAGTGTTAGCTTAGCTTTAGCTTAGCTTTAGCTTAGCTTTAGCTTAGCTTCAGCTTAGCTTCAGCTTAGCTTTAGCTTAGCTTTAGCTTAGTGCTAGCTTAGCCTTAGCTTAGCTTTAGCTTAGTTTTAGCTTAGCTTTATATTAGCTTTATCTTAGCTTTCGCTTAGCTTCAGCTTAATGTTAACTTAGCTTTAGCTTAGCTTTAGCTTAGCTTTAGCTTAGCTTTAGCTTAGCTTCAGCTTAGTGCTAGCTCAGCTTTAGCTTAGTGTTAGCTTAGCTTCAGCTTAGCTTTAGCTTAGCTTTAGCTTAGCTTTAGCTTAGCTTTAGCTTAGCTTCAGCTTAGCTTTAGCTTAGCTTTAGCTTAGTGTTAGCTTAGCCTTAGCTTAGCTTTAGCTTAGCTTTCGCTTAGCTTCAGCTTAGCTGTAGCTTAGCTTTAGCTTAGCTTTAGCTTAGCTTTAGCTTAGCTTTAGCTTAGCTTTAGCTTAGCTTTAGCTTAGCTTTACTGTTACTACTAATGCTGCTTTCCTAGGGGCTCCAACTCCTGGGTAGGGTCGCACTGGGACAATTTGATGTTTTTTAGGTATGTTTTGATATTTTGGGGTAGTCTTAATCTGTCGCTCAAAACCCCCCTGTAGGGGGACACGCCCGACTTACCACTTCCCCCCCTCGCTCGCCGCCGACACTTGGCGGCGCGCACCAAGGGGTAATTAGGGGGAGGGGGGCAGCCTTCTTGGAAGGAGCCTGCTTCTTAGGAGACCTGAGTGGTGGCCAGGAGGCCACGCATTCGGAGGAGGGCCGGTGTGTCGGGGGCGGCAGAGAGGGGGGGATGACCAGGGGGAGGGGGGGGATATCATGGCGGGGGCCAGGATATCACCCCAGATTTCACGGCGCGTCTTTTTCTTCTTCTTTCACTGCGTCCCGGGGCCCCCCCTTGGACCGCGCACATGCCGCCGGCTCCGAGTTGCGCCCCCCCCCCCCCTCTTGTTTGGACGCCCGGAATGGGTACGCAAAAATAGGTACAATGCCCAACAGCAAATGTTGTCCCAAACCAGCAGTGGCCGCTGTTGCGCAGGCGGCCTTCCGCCTCAAAAGTAAACGGGCCGCGGCAACACCGACAGCGAGTCTTGTTCAAAATGAACAGGAACTGCTGTTGGGCATTGTGCCCATTCTTTCCGTACCCATTCCGTTCGTGCCGATCCTGGGCGCCCCCCTCGTTGGCCGCCCCCTCCTCCTCCTCCTCCCTCCTCCTCCTCCTCCTCCTCCCATTCCTCCTCCTCCTCCTCCCATTCCTCCTCCTCCGCCTCCTCCTCCTCCTCCTCCTCCTCCTCCTCCCTCCCCGTTTGTCGGCTCCCCTGGCCGCCACGCGGGGCGCCCGAGGGAGGGCCCCTCTCGAGGAGGTCGGAGGCTCGGGGCGGCCGCGCGCGGATCTCGGGGCCCCGGCCGCTCGCGGAGCCCGGGCGTCTCGGGCGGCCGGCCTCCGAGGTCCCGAGCGCCGTGCGTGCGGCAGCACGTCGTGGGATTTTTCGGAGGGCACCAACTATACACCAACACCGATCCTGGCCCAGGATCACCCTGGGCCCAGGATCGGTGTATATGCCTTCTTGCGCAAGGCAGGAGGGCGTATACACCGATCCTGGGCCCAGGGTGATCCTGGCCAGGATCGGTGTTGGTGTATAGTTGGTGCCTTCCTAATTTTGGTGGGCACTCTTACATCAGCGTTAGAAAAGTTTCGTGATGGATGAGAAGTGTTGCTTCCACGTCGGGGTGTACAGCTACCCCGTTCAATCAGAGTATATATATACACCTAATAATAATATCAGTAATACCAATATTATTAATCATAACACTCGTAATACTAATAATAATAATACTAATAATAATAATACTACTAATAATAACAATAGTATTAGTAATAGTACTAATAGTACGAGTATTACTAATACTTATACTGATAATAATAGTAGTAGTACTAATACTAACAGTGATAAACATACTAATACTAATCATACTAATATTAACAATCATAATACTAATAATAATAAGAATAATAATAATAGTAATAATACTAATAATAATATTGATAATAATAATAATGATACTAATAATAACCATCATAATAATAAAGACTAATAGTTCTACTATACATCTGGCGGAAATTCCAGATTTAGAGATCCCGGATTCTTGATCCGACCGCTCTTGACTCAGCCCGCCAGGATTCTAGGGGGAAGGGGGGGCAGCTTGGCGGGGTCGGGACAGGGGTCAGTCGTCGCCCGCCCGCTCGCGCGGAAGTGTAACGGACGAAACCTGGATCATCTTGACGCTCCCATCAAACGTTACGAACTGTTGTAGCGGCGTAGCAATTTCGTGTTTAGCGTCGACACGCGTCGACCAGCGTCTGGGGATCGATGAGATAGCGCCGGTTTAGTCAGCGTCGATGCAGCGACGTTTCAGCGTCGAGCTGGCGCCGGTTCGCGTCGGCCAGCGTCGACGGGCGCCCACTCGCAGGAGTCGACAAGACGGTATGTGGGAGGCTCCCGTGCGTCGCCACCAGACATGCGGCGGCGGGCCGTGCGGCGACGCCCCTGGAAGAGGAGGAGGAGGAGGAGGAGGAGAGGAGGAGAGGAGGAGGAGGAGGAGGGAGGAGGGAGGAGGAGGAGGGGGAGGAGGGAGAGAGGAGAGGAGGAGGGGGGGGAGGAGGAGGAGGAGAGAGGAGGAGGAGGGATGGAGGAGGGGGAGGAGGAGGAGGAGGAGGAGGAGGAGGAGAGGAGGAGGGGGAGAGGAGGAGGAAGGAGGACGGAGGAGGAGTGGGGACCTCGAGAGGCTGCCGCACGGCCCGTCGCCGCACCGCTCGGGGCCCTCCGCAGGAGGGCGCCCGGCCGCCGCCCGGGCAGAGCGCGGGAGAGGCGGCGGCGCGCCCCGCGGCCGCCGCGGCGGCGCCGGTGGCCCCGCCCGCCGAGGCGCGCGCCGAGCCCGACACGGAGGAGGCGGCGGCGCGCGCCGCGGCCGCCGAGGCGGCGCGGGACGCGCAGGCGCAGAAGCTCGCGGGCCCCGCGCTGCCCGGGTGCGCGCAGTGCGGCCTGGACGTCTCGATCGCCGACAAGGCGCGGGCGGGCCTGCGATCCGAGGCGCTGCGGCGCAATGCGCTGGCCGGGTGCGCGATCCCGATCCCAGGCGGTGCGGCTCGGTGGTTCGGTTCACCGGCATCGGCTTGTGCCAGCCAGAGCCAGGCGCGGCGATCAGCGTTCGATTCGATGCGGGGCGATTCTCTGGCGATCCGCTCCGTCTTGGGGCCGACCCGGTGTCGCAAGTCGGTCCAGCTCGGCCCCGGAGGCGCCCGGGCCGCCTGGGCGGAGCCGAGGCAAGAGGCGAGCCTGCGGATGATTGTATACCGCGTCGCCGACGCCTCGGCGATGCGGCTCGATGTGGAGCCCGATCTTCTCCACGCCGATGCATTGGCGATTCAGCGCGATCTTAAGACCCAACTTGCTCGGACCCCATTCCCAGACATCCGACGATCTGATTTGTTCAATGCGCCCGACACTCCTTCCCCGGCTGCAGTTTTGCGTCCCTGATCCAGTTCTGATAGTCCCACATGGCCCGATGACGCGCCCCAGAGTTCGAGATCGAGGAACAACGCACTGATTGCAAAACACACGTCGTCGGAGATCTGGGTTCGGGCGGGCCCAGAAGGCCGAGGACGTCGCCGATACATCGCCGACGTCGCCTACGCAGTGGCGATGCAACGGCGATGCTGGGCGATCCCCCGACACCATCCGCTTGGATCCCATGCTCCAGGTAGGACCCAGCCCGACCCCCTCAACTCGCGCTTACCGAACAGCCCTGCGCGTTGACCGAACGGCCCTGCCCAGTCCGACTCCCACCAGGGGGCCCTCATGTGCGTCTACTATAAAGAGCCTCGCTTGCAGGGGTTATGATCCTCGCAGGCGAGTTTCCTCCCCCAAACCTGGAGTTCCAGTTCTGGCCCACCCCTTATCGAGCATGGACGCCCCCCCATCGTATAATATCCCGGGGTTGGACCCCAAACATTTGGCCCATTCGCAAACCCGATGAAGCCTGGAATGGGGGCCGACATTACCCATGGTAAGTAGTGGCGAAGCGTCCTGGCTCGCCTATAGACCAAATAATAGTATCAGATTCCTCTGTGGTCTGCACAAAATGTTCTGAGAACATTTCTGGCTGAGTCTGTCTTGTTTTAGCACATCGGGTTTCTGTTCTAAGCACGTTGTTTTTGCTCTTAGAACAGTTGGGGGTTCGAAGACCATGTCGTGGTAGGCCTTTTGGAAAGCAGGGACGGTCGGTCCCTGCTCAAATGGCAGATTCCAGGGGGGAGGGAGGGGAATTCTCTTTTGCCCTCTGCCTTTGGGCGGGGCCCACCAGTCTAGGCCTCCTAGATCGGATCGGGGTAGATGGGGTCGGAGGATCGCGCCGCATCGCCGATGCATCGATGATGCGGCTCGATGCGGAGCCTGACTTTCTCCACGCCGATGTCGCCGATTCATCGCCGACGTCGACGATGCATCGCCGATGCATCGCCTGTGCATCGCCGATACATCGGCAATATATTGGCGATGCGGCGCGATCCTGCGACCCCATCTACTCCGACCCGATCTGGGAGGCCTCTAACCAGGCGGAGGACGGGAAGCGGTACTGCGACGCCTGCTGGATCGCCTGGCCGGACGCGTTGACCGCGCCGCAGAGAGCGGCCGCGCTGCGGCGCCTGCAGGCCGCCGGGCAGGCTGCCCAGGCCCTGGGGAGGCAGGGGGCCCATCGAGCAGCCTGCAGGGGGGGGGGAGGAGGAGGAGGAGGAGGAGGAGGAGGAGGAGGAGGAGGAGGAGGAGGAGGAGGAGGAGGAGGAGGAGGAGGAGGAGGAGGAGGGGGAGGGGAAGGGGGAGGAGGAGGAGGACTCAGACCCCCTCGAGGAATGAAACAAATCCTGACGGGAGGCTTTTCGCCATGTTCGGCCTCCAGGGGCCCTTGCCGTGCCTCGGGACCGTCCAAAACGACTCGGGATGAAAAGCCAGTCCAGGGGAGCGGGTCGAGACCTCGCGGGGGGTCGACGTGATGAAAAAGTCATGGCCTCGGGGGTCTGGTTCGTCAGGCCCAAGACTGGGATTCCAGATCTCCGACGAGGCGTTGCCTGCTTTGTCTCGGTCCCAGCGTTTTCCCTTGGTGTCTGCCCTTCGGGGGGCATGCTGAAGCCCAGGGGCGATCAAACATGGACCTGGGACGAGCAACTGTCCCCCCGGGGAAGCGGTCGGGACTCCATTGGGGCAGCGGGTGGAAGCATCACACCAGCGGACCTCAGGGATGGGTGGGATTCCCAGGGTTGGTCGGGGGTCTCCCCCTGCAGGGAAAGCCCCAGCCGAGCCAGGATGGCCCCCCCTCCTCGCAGGAACGCGCGGCGCGGGACCGGGAGCTCCAGGCGCAGCGCGAGGATTTGGGCGCTCAATGGAGGGGGGTGCAATCAACCCAGAGGTTGACCGAAGCCCCTCCCCCGGAGGAGGAAAGCATACCGATACCGCTGCCCTTACCCTGCCGCCAGGGCCGGATTCGCTTCGTCATTCTGGTCAAAGCGCACCTCGGGAGAGGTTTGGGGAGCAGCGGTATCGGCAGGTCTTTACTTACTCGTAGGGGGCCACATGCGAACCCTACCCCTACCCCTCAGAAATCGTGGGGGGTAGGGGTAGGGTTCGCATGTGGCCCACTAACTCGTCTGTCAGACCCCCCACACTGCTACAATTCGATCAGCAGAGCGCTGAATCTCGAATCTCGGCCCGGGGTGTCACGGCAGCGGGGTTTGTGGGCCTGCGCCCGCCGGGTCGCTTCCACCAAAGGGGGGTTTTGCTGAAGGGGTTTTGCCCACCTGCTAGAATTGAGTCGGGCCTGTCCCTCTACAGGGGGACAACTCAAACAGAGTTAAAACACAATGTGGGCACGCCTTGTTTTAATTGTTGTGTTTGACCATTTCGAGGTATTTTGTTTTAGTCTTTTATTTTTCATTCGCCCGAAATCCGCCTCTGGGGGTACACGCCCGACCTAACGCTAGAACGACCCGGTGGGCCTCGAGGATCGAGCGGCCCCCGGAGGCCGACGGCGTTGCCGAACTGGCCGTCGCGGGTCCTGCTGCGCCGCCCGGGGTCGGAAGGGACACTGCTGCCGCGGGCCCGAGGCCGTCGAGCGTCGGTCCCCGGGCCCCTCGCTCCTCCTCCTTCCCCTCCTCCTCCTCCTCCTCCTCCTCCCTCCTCCTCCCCTCCTCCTCCTCTTCCTCTCCTTATCCTCCTCCTCCTCCTCCTCCTCCTCCTCCTCCTCCTCCTCCCCCTCCTCCTCCTCTTCCTCCTCCTATTCCTCCTCATCCTTGGGTCCATCCGGACCCGCTCTTCGAGTTGGGGGCAACGAGAAGGGGGAGACAGGCAGAGGGGGGGATGCATCGACCCCCGATCTCCCAGTGATCGCCGATATGGGCCCGATGGCCCCAGCCTGCACAGGAAGGTGGGGACTCACTGTCGGGGGCCTATCGCCGATCTATCTGCGATGTATCGCCGATTCCAGGTCGATGCATCCCCCCCTATGCCAGTCCCCCCTATCGTTGCTCCTAATCGAGGCGGGTCCAGCCGTGGCGACGAGAAGCCTCCAGAGGAGGCGCCACCAGGAGCGAACAAAAAATTAGCCTGGCCAAAGACCCAACATTTGCAGTTGTGAGTACCGTCATTGTATGCACCGCGTTCGGAGAAGCTCCATATAGGGCCACGAAACTTGTAAATCATATGCCAACGCTTGTCTGGTGGGCACACGCGAAAGCAGCCACTGGGGCTGTCGTTGGAATTTCTGGTCGGGCCACGAAACGCGTGAGAGGTGTGCCGAAATAGGCGCGGTGGGCGCATGCGAAAGCAGCCACTGGGGCCTTCGGTGGAGCTCGCTATAGCTCGCGATGGCGATGGTGCCGCGAAGCGTATGATGGGTGTACCAGAATGGGTGCGGTGGGCGCATGCGAACGCAGCCACCTGCGCCTTCGGTGAAGCCCCCTGTAGGGCCACGAAACGTGTGAGGGATGTGCCGGAATGGGCGCGCTTGACGCATGCGGGCGGTGGCACTGGGGCCTTCGGTGGAGCTCCCTGTGGGGCCACGAAACGTGTGAGGGCTGTGCCGAACTGGGCGTGCGTGGCGCATGCGGGCGGTGGGTGGCACTGGGGCATTCGGTGGACCTTGCTATGGGGTCACGAAACGTGTGAGGGGTGTGCCGATATGGGTGTGCGCGCCGCATGAAGGCGGTGGTGTTAGGGTCTTCGGTGGAGCTCCCTATGGGGCCACGAAACGTGTGAGGGGTGTGCCGATATGGGTGTGCGCGCCGCATGCGGCCGGTGGCACTGGGGCCTTCGGTGGAGCTCCCTATGGGGTCATGAAGCGTGTGAGGGGTGTGCCGGAATGGGTGTGCGTGACGCATGCGGGCGGTGGTGCTAGGGCCTTCGGTGGAGCTCCCTATGGGGCCAAGAAACGTGTGAGTGGTGTGCCGATATGGGTGTGCGTGATGCATGCGGGCGGTGGCACTGGGGCCTTCGGTGGAGCTCCCTGTGGGGCCACGAAACGTGTGAGTGCTGTGCCGAAATGGGTGTGCGTGACGCATGCGGGCGGTGGCGCTGGGGCCTTTTGTGGAGCTCCATATAGGGCCACGAAACGTGTGAGGGGTGTGCCGATATGGGTGTGCGTGACGCATGCGGGCGGTGCCATTGGGGCCTTCGGTGGAGCTCCCCATGTGGCCACGAAATGCTGTACTGGATGGGTGAAACACAGGGAGGAGGGAGGAGGTGAAGGAGGGAGGAGGAAGGAAGGAGGAGGAGCCGCGGGGCGCCGTCTCTTCAAAACCAGGACCCAACACCACAGGATGTTTGGGAAAAACACCCAGGGAGAACCGCCGACCCTTCGCGCGCGCCGACAAGCATGCACTGCATGCCAGGGCACCCGAGGGCCTTGGCTAGGCCGAAGTCGGGCCTGTCCCTCGACAGGAGGAATAAGATGCAAAAGTGTAAACAATAGTCGGGAGACTGTTGTTTTTTCCTGACTATTGTTGACTATGTGTAAGTCTGGCTTGACTATTTGCTACGTTTCTTCCAAAATCCGCCTGTAGGAGGACATGCCCGACAGAAGGCTGTAGACATGGCAGGTGCCTTCTGCGCGCCCGGAGAGGACGAGTACTGGCGGGCGCGGCGGGCGCAGGCACCGCGGGCCCCAGCGCCGCGGCCGAGCGCGGAGCAGAAGGTGCCCGTGGCCTTCTGGGGCATCTGCGACCTCAAGTACGACCCGCGGGAGCCGGAGAGGGAGCGCGTCAAGGCGGGTCCAAAGCTGTAAGGCTTCGGACGAGCGACGCAAAAAAAACGGGGCCGTCTGCGCCGGCATTCTGGCGCGCAAGCTGCCCGCGTAGAAGCTCACGCGCAAGCGCCCTCGTCTTCAGTGCGGCGTGCCGCGCTGGTGGCCCGCGTCAGCCACCGCGTGAGGTCGCGGCGTCAGCTCGCGCACGACCCGCTTGGTGGTCGGCGCGCAGGTGGTGCTCAGGCAGCTCCTCCGGCGGCGCGGCTGGGGCGCTCCGCGCACCAGGGGGGGGGGTATGTCGAGACCGCCCCTGGCTTGCTGGGGGTCCCGTTGAGGCCAGCTGGGGCTGCTCGGGGGGGCCCGTCGAGGCCAGCCGGGACTATCTGGGGAGCTGTCTGTGCGCAGCCCGACGCCTTGCCGGGTCAAAAACTGTGAGAACCCCCACATCCTTCAGAATCCTTCAACATCGTAGGAGCCTTCGATTTCTCAGCCTTTCAGAATCTCCCAATGTCTCTTCGATCGTCCACGCTGCTGTTGCCGTAATCGTTCGAGTTGCTGCCACGCGCCTCATGTTTTGCCTGTCGTAGCGGCGCAGGGAGGCCGGCCGATCTTGGAGCAGAACAGAAATTGCATACACATGAACGTTCGGAGGTCCGCGCAGTTCTCTTGGGTTGGCGCCGGGCCCCACGGCGGCGCCCCCGTGCATTCTGCAATGCGTGCACGAGGGCTGCCGATGAATCGCGGAGCGGGCGGTTCAGCATAGCGGACGAGACCCACTCCCAACGACGGAAATGGTGAGCCCACGGAGCCCGCGGCGACGTCCTTGGAGCCTGCTTGGCCAGGCCCCTGCGCCCACTTCGCCTCGCAGAGCGCGTGTTTGGTGACTGCGCCGACCCGCTTCTCGAGCGAAGCGCCCAGCGATCGGGGCCCGTGTCGCGCTGCGCCGCGCCGCCGGACAGGGCCGGGCAAGCCTCCAAGACGGCGACCAAGTGGCCAGGATGGCTTCCAGCGCGGCTCCCAGACGCCCCTGTCAGGCCACTGAGACGGCCCTGGATTGGCCCCACGGCCTCCCATGGATGATGTTCCTGCGGTCCGCATGCGCGAGCGAGAAAGCCTGAGGTTCTGGAGTACGCGTGCTGCCTCGCCGTTTCCGACGATGTGCATCTGACTTCAAAGTTGCCCGGAAATAGCCCAAGCAGGCCCCAAAGGGGCCCCAAAGGCCCCCAGGAGCACCCCATGGGAACCCCATCAAGGTCCCAATAGGCCTTCCCTAAAACTGCAAATCTGGCACCTGTGCCGCTGGGTGCTTCGTGGCGTCCCAGGAGAGCAGGCGGGCTGGCAGCCCGATCGTCACCACAGTTCGACGGGGCTGTGGGAGAGACTCTTGCCCTGTGGTTGGCCAGCCACAGTAGGTGCGGGCCCGCCGCGCCACCCCTGAGAGGCCCGATGGGGTCAGGGGTCCCCCGACGTGGGGGGCGCGGGAACTTAAGTCCTTGGGCAGCGGGCTCTCCGCTTCTTGACGCCGGTTGCCAAGGTGGGGTGGTGCTGGTGGCCGTTGTGCCGCCGTTCATGTTGCGAGGTCCGACTGCATGTGAATTCATGCAGGCGCCTTGGGCACCTCCATTCGGGTTGCGTCGCCCAGGTGTTCTGTCGGGGCACCAAAAAACTGCTAATCTGAGAGTGGGCCCAGCAGGGACCTTCACGCATCCAACGGCCCCACGTGGGTCATCCTTATTTCTGGGGTTGGCAAGGGCCGGCCACCGCGCCAGATTACCAGCCAGCCCCAGTCCCCAGTCCATCTGCGACGGCAGGCGAGGGAGGAAGTGCCACTCGATTGTTCATACGAGGTCCAAGACAGCCAAGACGGCCAGCGGTAGCTTCGGAGACGGTCCAAGATGGCGCCCAGACGACCCAAAAGGGCCCCAGAGGCGCCCAATACGCCGCAGGACAGCTGCAGGGGAACCCCGAAGAGGCCGCTCCACCGCCTCAGTTGGTACGGCCGCACAGCGTCCGCCCATTCCTTCACACCCCGTCACATGCCTCGTGGCTCCATAGGGAGCTCCACACATGTGGGACCGACCGCGTAGAGCCCCCCTGCCCGTTCGGCACACCCGTCCCACGATTCGTGGCCCCATAGGAAGCTCCACCCACCGCCTCAGCGGGCCCTACCGCATATCGTCCCCCCGCCCATGTTCAGTACCGTTTAACCGACCACCATCCCCATCCTCATCCCTTTCGAGGCCCCCACCAAATTACCACCCCAGTTGGGGATACACCCTTCGAAACCCGAAGGGAACGGCCTATATCCCCATCTAGGGGGTTAATCGGCCAGTGGGGCCCAGGCCACGCCGATGGGGATGGGGATCGGTTAAACGATGCTCACTTCCGCATATCGTCCCCCGGCCTGTGTCGGCACACCCCTCAAACGCTTCCCGTGGCCCCATCAATCAGAGAGCTCCACCTGCGGTCACAGTGGCAGGGCTTGCACAGCGGCGGTGGGCACCCTTGTCGGAAAGATTGCCACAGGGGCCGCTGGCCCATAAGGAGCTACACCTACGGCTCCAGCTTCTAAAATTTCACATGCGCGGCTCCGCACGTTTCGGCACACGCCTCCCGCGGGCCCCGCCGCGGCCCCGGTGGGAAAGTTCGCATGATTGTCCCGTGCATGTCGGCGTAACTGGTAACACGCCTGGCGCCCCCCCCATAAGGAGCTCCACATAACGCTCCCGCCATTGTCAACACATCTCGCACACAAGCTGCCCATAGCAGGGCCGATCACCAGCCTTACTGCCTGAAGCTCTTAAGGACTGGGCCCATCGCTGGGAGACTTGCTCGTTGGCAATTCAACCTGGACCTCGTCGAAGACATATAGAGATGGCGGGTCATGTAACAAGTTGCTTGCTTGCGCGCAAATTCATCAATTCGCCTGACCTTCTGAGCGGATCCAGCGAACGAGTTGATGATAATACGTTTTTCCATGATTGCCCGTTGGGTACTCGTTGATTTTAGGATTGGTCTCAGGAGATGCCCTAGGCCCTCCAGAGGCCTCAAAGGCGCACCAAGTGGCAAGATGCGCCACATATAGCCCAAGAGGCACACGCGACGCTTCCAAAGAGACACCAGCAACGCGTTTCAAGAGGGTCAAGGAGAACCCTCGGGGGGCTTCACGGCTCGAAGAGCCGAATCCACACCCCAAGGGCACAAGGCAGCCAAGCAGAGTTATTGGCGTAGCTTTTGCAAGCGTCTCCTCAGATCTGTGGGAACAGCCTGTGAACACTCTTGGTGATTTTTGACGGGACTCGTCGAGAGATGTTGCGCGAGGTCACACATAGAGTTGACTTCCCATGCATGTCTTCATGGCTGGTGCAAGGTCGCTAAACTAGAACCTGAGCGCGAACGAAGCGCGCGCGTGGTTCTACTGCCCAGTAGCATGTTCACAGTTTACATACTATACAGAGACAAATAGGTATGAAGAGACTGCAAGAAACAAAGAGAGAGAGAGAGAGAAAAAGAGAGAGAGAGAGAGCGAGAGAGAGAGAGAGAGAAAAAAACAATTATGACACAGCAAAGCGATCGTCCCAGAAGGTGCTGGAGCTCGGGGACGGGCGCTATTCGAAGTTTTCCCATCACGGTGCTGTCATCAAGGAGACGATGGAGGGCGCGTACTGCATGGGCAAGAACCCGCTGAAGAAGGGCGTCATGGTAGACAACAAGCGAGTGATGCACGACGCCTTCGTGCAGTGCGGGCTCGCCTTCATGCGGCCGAGGCAGTTTGCATACCCGAGGAAGTACTCCCCAGGGCTGGCCGACCGCATCAAGCGCGACCTCTGCGTGGGCAAGGTCAGGCAGGCCTAGGCTGAGGGCGAATCGTTCCAGAGCGTTCCGGAGAGCTCTGGGTCGGCCGCGGCGCCCGATCCATTTCCCAGACCCACTTGCTCTCAGATGTTCTCGATCTCTCTTCGCCCAAACTTGCCCTCGCTCTGGCTTCGTCCCACAAGGGCGGCGCGGTCGTGCTGAAGCTCGTCAACCGCGCGCGCGGCGCGGGCGTGCTGGTGTGCCCCGCGGCGGATCTGGACGCAACCCTGAGGCAGCTGCTGCAGGTGCCCGCGGGCAACGACATGGAGGTGTGGCTGCAGCGCCAGGCTCGGCTGCGCGCAAGAGTGGCCCCATCGCCAGGAGTGCCTTTGGGTGCGGGCCCACGGGAGCCCCCCGACCGCTGGCCGCGAAGCCATGGCAGCGGCCTGCGCGCTTGGGCTCGCCTCCCCCCCCGCGTCCCCCCCCTCCAGCCCAATGGGGCCGCTCCCTGCGTGTTACGGCCGGCAGGCGCCCCGCGCCGTGCAGGACAGCTGGTCTGGGAGCCCTCTGGACGAGCAGCGGCTGCACTTCTGGTCCAACGAGTCCCCCGTCTTCGTGGCCGAGCAGCTCTGCCGCTCCGAGCCCGTCTCCGCGCCCCTGCTCGGCGGGGCCGGCGCCGAGGGCGCCTTCGACGGGACGATGCGCG
Organism: Prorocentrum cordatum; assembly: GCA_963575745.1. Lineage (NCBI taxonomy): Eukaryota > Dinophyceae > Prorocentrales > Prorocentraceae > Prorocentrum > Prorocentrum cordatum. The sequence continues at coordinate 251,209 of CAUYUJ010018248.1, read as the reverse complement.
TGGCCTTTGCGCTGCGGGGTGCCGCCCAGGGCGGCCTCGAGCTGGAGTGGCTCGGGGGCTACTGGAAGCTGCCGCCCGCGCCCGCCGCGCTCGGGGAGCCAGGGGGCCTCGCCGCGGAGCAGCTGCACGCGTGCATCATCAGCTCCTTCAACACGGAGGAGAAGCGCACGGCGGAGGTGCCAGAGGCGCACCTGCAGGCGGTCTACGCAGCGCTGGGCCCGGCGCTGACGCGGGTCTTCGAGCTGGACATCGCGGACTGGCAGGTGCTCATCAGCAGCTACCCGGACGAGGCGGCCTTCCGCGCCTTCGTGCTCTGCCGCTGCGCCGCGAACCTGCGCGGCGTCGGCCAGTGGGACAAGTCGTGGTGGCTCCTGGACCGCGCTGCGAAGCACGTGCAGGTCGCGCGCCCGAAGGACAGCGCGCGCGCTCCAGGCAGCCGCCCCCCCGGCGCGCCCGCTGTCGGGCAGCCCGCCGCTTGCCTGTTCCCTCGGGAGCGTGGGCTGCCGTCGGGACCAGGCGTTCTTGGGCATCGGGCCCCAGACGCGGCTACACGGAGTTCGGTCGCAGATCATGGGAGCCTTGTATGCCCTCGTAACTCCGTCTTTAGAGTGCATTGGCGTCCATCATCGTCTGGTACTCGATGGGATGGCGCCGATCCAGCGTCGATTAGCGTCGATCAGCGTCAGTTAGCGTCGATGTAGCGTCGATTCGCGTCGACAGCCGTACACTAGCGGGCCTCCGTTGCGTCCTTCGTTTTTTGGGGGGATCTCGTGGAGGCCTCTCGTCGCCCCGGCTGCATCTGCTCCAGACATTTGGTCAGAGTGGACCCCACAAGGGATTCCGGGATTGATGATGAGCGGTTTGGGACAGGCGGAAGTGTGGCGACCCCCTGTGCACATGACCATGTGCACCCAGACCTCCGACGTACTGAAAAAATCGAGAGCCTCTGGCGGCCCTCGCCGGGCCCCGGGACCGTCAAAGAACGACTCAGGATGAAAAACCGATCCTGGGGAATGGGTCGAGACCTCCGGGGACCCCGTATTGAAAAAACACGACATCGGATCTCTGGGCATGCTCGTCCGTGGCATGCTTCTCTGCTTCCTCGCTGGTCGCTGCTTGCCCCTTACCCACCAGGATGTCACGGCATCCGGTCGAGTGCACTCGACATGGACTTGCACCGCGTGGCCCACGGCGCCCCAGGATGGACAGGTGCGTGTGATGCGTGTGCGCTTGCGCGCCTCCCGACCTGGCCCAACAACGAGCCATCCAGGCAGCGGCGCCCTGGTAGCCGCACCCAGCGCTCCGAGCCACCTGGCCTCCCAACCCCCTGCCCGTGCAGGGTGCACCTCCGCCCCGCACGGCCTGACGGGCCCCCCGCTGCGTCGTCAGCCCTGGCGTTCCCGCACTGCGCCGCCGCTTCTTTTCTCCCTTCCTGGCAGCCGCCGCTCGCAGGTCCGTCTTCGCGTCCTCTGGGCCCCCGCCCAGGGCGTCTCTGCGGCGCCTGCTTGGCCCCGGCGGTCCGGCCGCCCCCTCCCCCGAGAGCGGCCCGACCCCGGGGGGCCCCGCGCCAGAGGCCCCCCTCTCCAGCGCGAGGCCGGGCTCGCTGCTCTTGCGTGACAGTGCTGGCTGCACCAGTTCGGTGCTTCTCCGGGCGCCCCCTCCCATGGGAGGGGGGCGCCCGGGGGGAGCAGAGTGCACCCTGCTCCCCCCGGGCAGGGCGGCGGTGGTGGATGCCCCCCCCCCTCCCCGCTACCACCGGTGCCCGCCCCTGGCAGTTTCGGCCCGGTCAGGGCCACCGCCCTCGCCGCGCTCTGAGCGCTCACCCTGCTCCGTCCTGCTCATGCGGGCCGTGGCGGCCCTCTCCAGGTCAGAGGCGACTGTAGGGGCGAATAGCCCAGGGGAGAGCAATACATGTATCCAGGGGCTCCGATGAAGGCAGCGGGGCGAATGCGTGTAATGCGCGCCCCTGGGCCATTCGCCGTTGTCGTCGCCGCCGACCAGCTCCTGCGCTCGCGCCGTCCCGGTGCCCCCCCCGCTGCACAGGCGGGCTGCCGCGCCCGCCTGTGCAGCGGTGCGGCTGTACGGTCGCCGCCCTCCGCCCCCCGCCCCGCCCGCCCCCGCCTGCTCATGGGCCCGGGGAGCCGCACTTCCGCTTGCTTTTTGGCCAGGCCAGGCCGAAGAGCCGCGCGCTCCCGCGCACCGCCCCCTCTCCCCTGGCCCTCTCCCCGCCGCTCGCCCCTCCGACCTTGGGCTGCCCCCCGTCACTACTCCGCCCGCCGCGGCCAGCACTCGCCGCGTCCCCTCCGGGCTCGTGGGTGCGCGTCCTACGCAGCGACGGGCGGGCCTCCGGCCCACTCGCCCACCACCGTGGCCGTTGCTTTCCCCCGCCTGGTGTCCTCCTTGTCTTTCCCGGCAGGGTGGCCTGCACCTGTTCGGTGCCTGCCCTCGTGCTGTTGGGACCCACCTCGCGGTTCCCGCAGGGTAGTCAGCAGCGCGATCCCTTCGGCCTGCTGGCCGCGCACGTCCCCGCCTCGGCGCCCGGGTGGGTCTTGCCGCCCGCGCCTACCCCCACGCCCCTTGCCCGTTGTCGAGGGCCTCGCCGTCCCCTCCCTCGGGGTTCTGGCTTTATCTCTGATGGTACGCACTCGCACCTCTACCAGCTGACCTGGTCGGCCCCCGCCTCCGCCCCCGCCGGCCCCGCGGCCCCGCCGCTGCTGCGGACCCCCCTCGCCCCGCCCTTCTGAGCGGCCCCAGCCCTCTTCCCTGCCTCCCACGGCCGTCGCCCCGTCGTCCTCCCTCCCCCCCCCTCGGGCGACGGTGGCACGATTCGCTCAACGCCTTCCCCGTTTCGCTGGTGTTCGCCGGCGCAGTGACCCTGCCTAGCCGCGGACGCCAAACGTGTGTGCTTGCGCGCGTGTGTGCGTCAGTGTGCGCGCAAGTGTGTGTGTGTGTGTGTGTGTGTGTGTGTGTGTGTGTGTGTGTGTGTGTGTGTGTGTGTGTGTGTGTGTGGGGGGGTGGGGGGGGGGGGGGGGGGGGGGTATGTAGGTTTGTGCTACGTCAGGTGTTAACTCGCCTGAGCGTGACCCGGCTTGGAGCATCGCCACGTTGTTGTCACTTCGTCGTTGGCGGAAAAGTGTGTGTGTGTATGTACACATTTGTAAATCCTAATTATTCGAAAGCTCTTTGATTGTTTTGGGGGCCAAGAGCATTTCATTTCTAATTGTTTTATCCTAGGCCTCTTCCTGCCCACAAGGAGGCCAGGAACGATTAGAAACGAGCACATCTAGAAATGAGCACGATTAGAAATGAACGACGTGTATGTGCGCCACTACACCGCGCCACCGCGCGCGTGGCCGCGACGCCAAAAAGTGTGTGACCCTGTGTGTGCGTGCGTGCGTGCCTGCGTGCGTGCGTGCGTGCGTGTGTTTGCATAGGCGCGTGCGTATGCGACAGCTTGTCGGGGGAGACTATACTTGGTAGATCGGCTGGCCTTCAGCGCGCCAGTTTGGTTGCGAGCAGTTGCTTCTGTGAGGTCGGCGGCCTGCCCAGTAATCGTTCCCGTTGTCGGCCAAGTGGCGCTCTCGATGAGAGAAGGTGCTGTGTGGCCCGTGGGTAATTATTCATGTGGCCCGGTGGGTGTTTGTATGGCCAGGGGTGCTCCGGACCCTATAAACCCCTGGAGTACGACAGAAGGGGGGGCTAGCCTCCA
>CAUYUJ010018248.1:212500-242500 GCA_963575745.1 Prorocentrum cordatum | reverse complement strand
CTCGGCAGGCCGTGGGTATGGACATGGTCGGGCCCCAGGGCGCGGCCCCAGGACGCGGTCCCCACGCGGTATCCATATCCGCCGCCCGCTGGGGCACCAGGGCGGCGGTCCCCAGGCGGTGGATCTGGATACATCCCCGCCTCGCAACTACTACGACTACTACTACGACGACCACCACTACTAGTATTATCACTATTACTACGACTACGACTACTATTACTACTACTGCTACGACTACGACTACTACTACTACTACTACTACTACTACTACTACTGCTGCTGCTACTACTACTACTACTACTACTATTCCTACTACCACCCACTACTACTACTACTACCACTACCACTACCACTACCACTACTACTACTACTACTACTACTACTACTACTACTACTACTACTACTACTACTATCACCACCACTACTACTACCACTACTTCTACGACTATTTCGACGACTACTGCTACTACTACTTTTACGATTATTACTACTACTACTACGACTACTACTACTACTACTACCACTACTACTACTACTACTACTACTGTTACTGTTACCACTACTACTACTACTACTACTACTACTACTACTACTACTACCACTACTACTACTACTACTACTACTACTACTTTTACTTTCACGACTGCTTTTTTCACTTCTATTACACTACAACTGCGTCTCCAGCTACTTCCCTTACACCTGGTACGACTAGTTACTGATACGACTACTAGCAACTACTACTGCTACTGCTACTGCTACTACTACTTCGATGTCGACGACTCCTGTTGTTTCATGCGGTCGGTGCTGGTACTCGTAGGAGCGGGTCTGCTGATACTGCTATTGGTACTCCTGCGATAACAACGAGCAAAATGTTCGACGGCTACCACTATCACCACCATGTGTGTTACTACGATCACTACTGCTAAGACCATTACCAGTACAATTGGGACCAGTCGGACTCCTCCGGTTAATATACTTATCGCCACTACTACTACTACTACTACTACTACTACTACTTCTACTACTACTACTACTACTACTACTACTACTCCTGCCACTACCCACGACTGCTACTATTATCTGTTTTTCTCCTAAGTTATTTCTACTACTACGTCTGCTACTACTCCTACTACTACTACTACTCCTACTACTGCTACATTTGCTAGTGCGACTACGCCCTACTACGACGTAGCACTTCCTACCACGACCTACGACCCAACTACCACCGACTACGCCTTACGACTCCGACTACGACTACGAGTAGGACGCATTACTATTACTACTCGTAGCACTACTACCTGTACTACTACTACTGACCACTACGACTACTTCTGCTACTACGACCGCTACTATAACTACTACTACTACCACTACTATTACTATTACTATTACTACTACTACTACTACTACTACTACTACTACTACTACTACTACTACTACTACTAGTACAAGTACTACTACTACTGCTACTACTACCACTACTACTACGGCTACTACTACTGTTGCGACTATTGCGGCTACTATTATTACTACTACTACTACTACTGCGACGACGATGACCACGACGACAGCCACTATTAGTACCATTGCGACATCCATTGCGACCCATACTTTTATGATATTTACTACAGGTGGCAACCGTACTGGATTTACCACCGCCACTACCATCATTATTACTACTCCCGACTACTACTACTAGTACTACTACAGTTACTACTTCACTGCCACTACTGCTACTACTACTACTACTACTACTACTACTACTCCCACTACTACTACTACTACTACTACTACTACTATTACTACTACTATTACTACTACTACTACTACTACTACTATTACTACTACTACTACTACTACTACGACTACTACTAATCCTACTATTGCTACTACTACTACTACTACTACTACTACTACTACTACTACCACTACTCGTACTACTACTACCACTACCTCTACTACTACTACTACTACTACCACTACTACTACTACCACTACTACTACCACTACTACTACTACTACTACTTCTATTACTATTTCTACTACTACTACTACTACTACTACAACTGCTACTACTACGGCTGCTGCCACTACGGCCACCCTCGCAGCCATCACAAGTTGTCTTACTACTGCCAACTTGCTGTAAACACGCATCCAGATGTGAGGCTGTGCGGCCATCTTTTCCTAGGCGGGAATGCTACCCTTCAAGAGTTGCCCAGAGGTTTTCAGCTAACACAGGGAAGCTATCGACATATTAAATTTAACTCACGGGCCAGTACGGGCCACAGTTCCACGCATCAGGCCGCGCGCTTGGCCACACAAACAGGAAACGGGCCCCACGAACACCCAATGGGCCACACAAGCACGCGATCGCGCTCTCCATCTAGCTTACGAAGGTTCCGTCGGGGCCGAGAGGCAGTGCGCCTGCCGCCCCCGTTTGGAACACCCCCTTTTTATGCATAAGCCAGGACCCCGGCTGCCTTCCCGAGCGCGCGGTGCTCTCCTACGTGGAGCGGACCAGGGGGACGAACTTCGCCATGAAGGAGGAGTGGGGCAAGGCTCTGATGTTGACCGCCTGTCGATAAGCATAGCGATGCTATGCCGACAGATAAGCGGGGATAAGTGTTGGACAGGCATATCCATGGGAGTCATGACCTGATCGTGCTTTCGGCGACGTAGCGCTGTTCGCACGCAGTCGTGGTGCCTTCACGCCTTCTTGGTTGTTCCCTGGTTCATTGTTTCCTATCATGCTTGTTCCGAGCCGAGAAGGCCCAAAGCAAATTCCGGCTGAGACCGAAGGGGGTTTGCTCTGGAGGGTGAAGCCCCGTTCGGAGTCGTGGCTTTTTTGCAAGTGCACCAACAGACATGGAAAAGTGATCCTGTCAAGCAGTTGTTCTCGTTGCCTTTCGCTCTGATGTTGAAAGGTCCACGCCCAGCGAGGCTGGCTGAAACGGAGGCTGAATGGACTCCAGCGGACAGAGCAGCAGCACTCCGTGAGACGCCGCCACCCGTGTCCCTTGCAGCGTGTCAGATCCCCGGCGTCATGATTTTTTCAAAACGTCGATTTCCAGAGGGCTCGACCCATTCCGTGGGACCGGCTTGTCATCCGAGCAGTTTTCCGTCGGTCCGGAGGCCCCTCGAAGAGCCCCCAGAGGCTGAAAGTGCCGAGAGTCGCTGGTTTTTTCATGACCCCTGGGGGTCAGGGGTCAGAGCATCAGATTTCGACTTCATCAACTACCCTGGGTTGCCAGCCGCCGCTGATCGTCGGGTGCCGTTGTGGTCACAGGCTCGGCGGCGCATGGACATTTGTGTATACATATGTATATATATGAATATGTATGTGTATATATGTGTATATGTATATATGTATATACACATGTATATATATATATATACATGTATATATATGTATGTATGTATGTGTGCATGTGTGTGCTAGCCACCGCGGACCCCGAACAGTGTGTCTCCTAGCAGTCCATGTTGTGCAATCCATGTGGTGACGACTTCTGTTGTGCAATAGATGTTGCGCAATCTATGTGGCGCAACTTATGTAGTTCAAAAGATGTAGTGGAACCTTTCTGGCGCCATATACTTGCAGCACATGTTGTGCAATGTATGAGGTTCAATCGTTGTGCTGGCAACTCTGTGATGCAGGCTAAGTGGCGCAACTAATGTAGTGCAATATATGTTTGGCACTCTACGTGGTGCAAATCAGTTGTGGAGCTTGCAGTTGTCAACGCCACTGGTCGCGCAATCTTTCCACCCACCCACCCGCAAGTTGTTTGGCAAACCGCATTCGGCGACTGCGATGAGTGTTTTAGTGTTGGTTGGTGCATCTTTGCGGCCGCGCTGGCCCGCGCATGCTCGCGCGCAGAGCAGCCAACGAGACTGGCGTAACCGACGCGGCCGCGGTGGCGCTGACCGCTGGGCACTTCCCAGCGGGCACTTCAGTGCGAGTCGGCCACCTGGGCGGGCGCGGTATCATCGCAACGCCGACAGCACTAGACACGATGATGATACGATCGACGGTGATGACGATGATGACAACGGCGACGACACGGCCGGTGACTGTGCCGATGCTGATCATGCCGACGACGATGACGGCGTCCTCGCGTTGGCGATGAAGGTTTTGAACGGAGCTCGTTATGCGCGCAAGGCCGACGCGCGAAAGTGGCCCGCATGGTGTTATTTGACACGGATCGTGCTCCCCATTAGGCGCGCACAAAGGGCTTTCGAATGATGCCGACATGCGGCGCGAAAAACCAATGTGGCCGCATTTCGTGAAGATGTTTCTTCTCTTAAGTTAGTGACGTCGTTTTTTTTTTCGAGAATTCGCAAACGCGCGTGGGGGAAACCAGACGTTGCCAAACCATGTGTTTGATATTTGTTCGGGGACCTCGATTGCGAAATCCTCGATCAACCTGCAGTTTTTGGAAAATTGGTGCATGCCTTCGTCACTTTCGTTCGCAAGGGGTTCTTGCGAAAGCATTTTCGCAAGGGCGTCCAGACCATTTCGACATGCGCGCGCGAGAGGGCCATTTCGACCATGTGATGTACGTGTTGAAAACCTCGGTTTCTAAGATTTTGCAAGAATGCGAACGCGATTTTTTTTGAAAACGATTTGTTGCGAAACCAATGGTTTTTCGTTTTTTGTTCGGGACATTCGATCGTGAAAACCTTGCGAAATCCACGGTTGTTGAAGGATTCCGGCATGACGACGCGCGCGTGTGCAGTTCGTCTTTTTCCATTGCAAGGGTTTCTTGAAACTTGTGATTGTTGATAAACGAGTGCGCGCATATTTTTCAGGCGAGGGTGGGGGGAAACCATCACAAGTTTGGCGTACAATGGACGATGACCGACCTTCAGGCCGAGGCGACGGGCGGCGACGAGGCGGCGACTGGTCGGCGACGGCGGATGCATCGCCGCTAGACCGACCTTCGAACCCAGACGACCGGCGGCGACGAAGCGGCGACGGGGCCGCGGCGGCGGCTACATAGCCGCCAAACCGACATTCAGGCCCAGTTGTTTATTCCAGCAGTAAGAACCCCTAAGAGCAAGGACGACTTTTTGGGAATCCACTACATACACATGTTTACATCCATCTGTATAGAGACCCCCTCTCGTAGCCTCCGCCCGCCCAGTTTTCCGACCCCTCTCCTCCAGCTCCCTGCATGGATTACCCGCCAAACATGTCCAAAGAGAGAGAGAGAGAGAGAGATCGGTGGACCTAGGAAGAGCTCAGAGGTCCATCCCGCTTCCCGTCGTCTTTACTTCGGAGTTGCCCCTCGGATCCGCTTTGGGGCGAACGTCCACCAGACACACGCAGCATGCACTCTGGGTAGGCCCACCGCGACACCTGCGACACCTCAGAGACTGGCCCGAGCCTTGCTGGATATGCACGCGAGAATCTGGCGTCCAGTGGCGGGTGCAAGAGGCAAAGAGGCAGCCACGGGAAATGGCAGTGGCGGCGGAGCGGCGCAGGCTGTGGGAGGATGTGGCTTTGATCTGGCTGTCGCTCGACGCACCGGCAGGCGCCAGGCCCGAGTTCGACCAGCTCGTCGGATTGGCCCGCGGCAGCGGAGGGCACCCGCAGCGGGCTTGTCGAGAGGGTCTCGGGTTCGGGCAGCTCGGGCATGGCTGAAATTGCCGCGCTGGGCGGGGGCAAGACCCCTACTCGGAAGCCGGGCAAGGGCTGCGAAATCCGTGGCTGCTAAAATCGACCTCCGGGAAGTTGTCCTCGTCCTTCACGGGACGAAGCCCGTTGATTGTCTCGCGTGCCGCGCCTCATTCCGGGAAGTTGCTTGTTCCTTCCGGGAGGGCCGTTTTAGCAGCCACGGTTGTAGCAGCCCTCGCCCAGCTGCCTACCTCCTTCCCCGCCCGCGCAAGATGCGGGGCATGGCCGCCCGGCCTGCTCGGAAGGCCACCCCGCACTTCGAGCGGGCCCTGGACCTCCTGCCCTCGAGCGCGAGCGCGTACTACCTGAAGGGCGTGGCCCTGCAGGAGAGGCAGAGGTGGGAGAAGGCCCCCCGAGGGGGGGGGGGCGGCGGCCGGGAGGGCCGCTGCCAGGCGTCGCGCCCCGCGCCTGCTCCACAGGGTCTCGTGCCCGTCTCTCGCCCTGCCCTCCGACCCACTCCCCGAGGGGGTCCGTCGTCGTGCGGCCTCCGATGCTCCGTCGTCCCGTCTGTCCTCGAGGGGCCCTCGGCCCCCGACCCCCACCCCGCAGGCGTGCGGCATCGCATTATTAGGCCATGCTGGCGAGCGTGTGTTGGGGAAGCGCCGTGGCTCTCCATCGGGGCTGAATGGAACTTTCGCCTCGACGACGTCTTTCTCTGCTAGCTTTATCTGGTATGACAAGAGCGTATCATGTCGGGTGGCAGTATGGAGCCAAACATGCGCACGCCAGGGTTCATGGAAGAATACCCCGTCCATGTCAACGCCTGCCCCCTGGGGGGGGGGGGGGGACCGTCCTGCTCAGCGGACCCATCGAGGCGCTGGACGGCTCGTTCAGAAGGATGGACAACGCGAATTCACGTGTGCTTCCTGAATGCCTGCGTCTCTGCACTGCACACACGTCCCACGACAAAAGCACAGCAACTCGACATTCTGGTTTTGCCCGACGTGGCCTTGGCCCAAGGCGGCCCCGCGTGCCCAGCGAGGCGCAGATGGCTCTCCGAGCACACCCCCCACCAGGCCCACGAGGGCCCCACGGGCCCCCCAGACGGGCGCGAGAAGCTGGGGCCACCTCGGGGCAGCACCATTTCCAGCACAGCACCCGCATGACGTGTCTGGTTTCGGGCATGAGTTCAGGCTGGCTTGTAGGAGGAGGAGGAGGAGGAGGAGGAGGAGGAGGAGGAGGAGGAGGAGGCGTGAGGAGGAGGAGGAGGAGGAGGCGTGAGGATGAGGAGGAGGAGGAGCCGCTGAAACGAAGGAGGCGTGAGGAGGCTAGGGGAGGGGGAGCAGGAGGAAGAGGGGGAGAATAAGGAGGAGGACGAGGAGGAAGAGGAGGCGGATGATGATGATGATGATGATGATGATGATGATGATGATGATGATGATGATGATGCTGATGATGATGATGATGATGATGATGATGATGATGATGATGATGATGATGATGATGATGATGATGATGATGATGATGATGATGAGGGCGACGACAGCGACGATGACGACGACGACGATAATGATGATGAGGAGGAGGAGGAGGAGGAGGAGGAGGAGGAGAGGAGGAGGAGGAGGAGGAGGAGCTGATTCCTGGCCACCGGTGCCGTAGCGAAAAAGTACGACTTGTGGGTTCCATCGCGACGAACTCGGCGCCTGCCCCCGACGGCCAGAGATGCCATCTCGGGCCTTCTTCGCGCCTCCGCGTGCCCCGAGGGCTCCCCACCCCCCCACCGCCTCCACACGGCCATCGCGGCCACGACGACGGCCACCACCAGCTTTTGTTTGTTTGTTTTCTTGTCACGTGTTCTTAACGTTGTCTTCTTGTTTGTATGTTCTGTTTTGTTCGTTCACATTTGTCGCGTGTTCTTGCTCGTTGATAGTGGTCGCGTGTGCGGAGCTACGCTGTCAGGGCCGCGCTTTCCTCTGGTTTTTTGCCGCGTTCCTGCTCGCAACGCACGCCGCCAGAGGCGGCGGAGAGTTTGAGAGATCCGCCCACAAAAAAAGCTCCCCCCCCCACCGTCTCCACACGGCCATCGCGGCCACGACGATGACCACCACCATCGCCAACCTCGTTAAAAAAACCCTCCAGGCAAGGGCAGCGGCCTCGGCCTCTTGATGTTTCCAAGGCGTTGGAGGTCTGGGTCTGTCGTGGCCGGCGGACAAGCTTCCACGGCAGCAGGTTGGCGCCGCGTCGACGCGGCGGTGACTCCAGCACGGACGTTCAAGATTGAACGCCGCCGGTGGCCCAGAACCCGATGATATCGGGAGCCTCTAGACGGGGGTCAATGTAAACGGGTGTCAGCCAGAGCGCCTGATCTTGCAGGATCCTGCAGGGCACGGGTCGCATCGACCCGGGTTTTTGGGCGCAGGGTCCTGCAGGATTTTGCAGGATCTTTCGCATCGACCTGGGCTTGGGCGCAGGATCTCGCAGGATCTTGCAGGAGTCTGCCAGGCCTGACTGGCCCGGGTCTGGATTGACCTGGGTCAGAAGATCCCCGAAGAACGGTGCCGCCCGCGCGGGCATTCCCGCGCAGGGCTCCCGCATGGGATATGTCGCGCGTGAGCGCCCTCTCTTCCGCGCGGCGTGCCACGCTGGCGGCCCGCGTGGGCCGTGGCGTGCGGTCGCTATCACGTCGTCTCGTGGCTCATCGCTCACCGCGTTTGTATTCGCTTTCAAGTTGTCCTCTGTCGCTCTCTGCGCTTCAACCCCCCTCCAACCTCTGCCTGCCTCCCTTCCAACTCCCCCTCCACCCCCCAAACCGCCGCCGCAACTCCTCGCACGCCTCCCGTCGTCCCGCCGTCCCGCTGCACCCGGCCCAGCACCAGGCTGGGGTCATCAGCATTCGCCCGATCCCCCCTTGTGACTCCCAGTGCTCATGGACGAAGCGCCGTGTTGTCTTTGTAAGTTAGGTTGCTGCGGTGGGACCTGCGCCTTCGCGCGCCAGTGGTTGGGCAGGAATCCCCACAGAACTCCGAAAGCTGATGCTCCTCAGGAGGGTGGTACTTGGGAGTGGCCAACATTGGGTGTGAAGAGCAGGGCCCTAGAAAGGGGCCTCTTCCTTCACCCACCATTGAGGTCACCCCCCATTACTACCCCGCCCGAATTCCCCGTTCAACAGGTTGCCATCGATAGATTCACAGGAAAAGGGCTTCCGACCCGCCTCGCACACACTGCATGCCGGGGCCGCCAGGCGCCTTGGGGGCCCTGGTGCTCTCTGGGTAGCGTGCGTGTCCCGCGAGTAATGACTGCACAACGCCGCCGCTGGGCTTCAATGCAAACCCTAAACCTGCAGGTGCAGTCGACGTTGGGTATCGGACACTTCTTCGTCAGCGGCGAGGCGGCGAACTCCGCTCCAGCAAAAAGCTAGATAGGGGCACTAACTAGCGAATTGGCCGGCGAGCGAAGAGGGAAGGGGACGGCCGAGAGGAAGAGGGGACGCTCAGACGTCGAAGAGTTCGACGACGAGACGCCGGAGGGGCAGCAGCAGCCAGGCGCGCAGGGCCAGAGCGCGGTCGGACACACCCGGTGGGGTAAAGCATTGCTGCTGACTGTGCCGACATTCGCGCGTAAGTTTGCCACGTAAGGTGGCGCCGAACCGCCCTCGCTTCCAATGTGGCGGTCCGCGCTGGCGGCCCGCGTAAGCCACCGCGTAAGGTCGCCTTGTCTTCTCGCGTAAGACTGGCCCCTTTCTCTTCGTCCCTCACGTGCGGTTGTCTGGTATTCCGCCCCGCGCTGTGGGGTGGGACCGCTCGAAGAATATATGCTGTTGTGTTTGCTAGTACTGTTGTTCCCTTATTATATTTCGGCCCGTTCGGCAGCTTGGGCATTCCGCATGGTGACTTTCGATCCGATCGATCCGGTTCGATGCTGATTTTGGCTTGCCCAGTCAAGTTCCATTCCGATGCGCTGTCGGCCCGACGCGGCCCACTGTTTGCATGGCGCTGGTGTGCATCTTGGCGCAGCCGATCGGATTCGATTCCGACGACGTCCCGACGCAGCCCGATCCAACGCACATTTCGATTCGAACCAGAGAGAGCAACCTAGCCTGATACGCTTCCAGGGACAATCCGTACCGTTCCGTTTTCCGCTCCTGGTCCTCGCACCGGGCTCTGTGACGGGCGCGCGGATCAGCATGGACGGTGGCGCCACTCTTGTCGCCTCCTCGTTCTCCCCTTCCCCCAGAGGGTGGCGCTGGTAACCAAAAAAGACACGTTTTTCGAGCCGATAGGCGACTTCCCGCGCCAGTGTCGACCGGTCCTCGTGCCCCCCCCGTGGGCCACACGAGGCGGCCGACTGCCACCTCCGCGCGCTCGCGCTCGACCCCGACTTCCGCACGCCGGCCATGGCCCTGAGCGAGTGCTGGTCGCGCCTGGGCCGCGGCCCCGGGAGAGTCAAGCAGTGGCGGAGCGTCCTGGCTCGCTTGTAGGCCCACCAAAGAATGTGCTAAGAACCGAGTGTGGTCTGCACGAAATGTTCTTCAGGCGGTCTTGTTTTAAAACGTCGGGCTCATGTTCTAAGAACATGGTTTTTGCTACTCGGACACTGTTGGGTTCTAATAGCATCGCGTGGTAGGCCTATAAGAATGCCGGGACGGCTGGCCCCTGCTCAAGAGAGAGAGAGAGAGAGAGAGAGCCGAGCCGCCGCGGCCGCTTCGGGGCACGGAACGAGGCCAGTGGGCCCCTTTACGAAGGACACTCTTGCAGAAGTCAGTACAGAGAGCTCGAAGGGACCTGAGGACACTCCAACACTTGCCCGAGGGCACTGTTGCGGACACGCTTTTTTGGGGCGTCGGCGGCTGGGCAGAGGGCGACTGCTCCGGCGGGTAGGCAACAGGGGACACACTGTATGCAAATTAGAGCTGCCAGTGTAGCAGGCACACATGTACACACATACATGTTTATCTATGTATGTTCTAGTTTGTGTTTACATCCATTCATCCAACCATCCATCCATCCATCCGTCCATCCGTCCATCCATGCATACATACATACAAGTCTGCGTTGGCGTTTCGCGCCACGCATCTTGGTCCTTCAAGTTTCGCATACGCTGGCACTTGGCACTTGGCGTCATTATGTTTGGCCTTTGAAATTTGGCCGTTTTCACATCCCCTTGCCTGTTCCTTATTTGCTCTCTCCCTCGGCTTACACGTTCATGGGGCCATCCGATTTTTTTGGGGGTGCGTTGTGATTCGAATTTCGAGGCGGACCCGAAGACGTGGCGACAAGGACGCCACAAGGAGGTTCCGAACAAAAGGTGAACCAAAATTGCGCGCCTTCTGCTGGATAGTGCCCCGATTGGTGTCGCAAGGGCTTGCGCGTCGATTCTTGACACCGCTTGGATCGTTCAGCCGTGGATGATCGCGCATTCCCGTTCAACACCGGCCGATTCCTGACCACTGGCCGCGTTCATTCCGAACGCCCGCGCTGGGGTCGCCGCCGCGCCGACACAACGTGAACCTACAGTATGGAGGAACATTGTTTCTGGGGTCTCTACTCGGGGATTTGTTTCTCGGGCCCTCCGGTTTGCAGCGGCCGGCGCCGAACCAAAACCTGCAGAGACAGCTGAAGCGCCAAGAAGCCTGGCGGCATCCAGCGGCCGCCAACGGCGTAACAACAACAACAACAACAACAACAACACCAACAACAACAACAACAACAACAACATCAACAACAACAACAACACATATCGATATGACATCGTAGACCACGGAGTCTGCGGTGTTGAAACCTGGCGGTGAGCTATGTGACCACGACGACGACGATTTTCCTCTTTTGCCACCCATCGGCCACGCAATGAACCTGGTTGGAACGGTGCTCTGGCCGCCGCGCTCAGACTCTGACTGTCCTTAGTCTTAAGCTTCAGGTTCTGATTTTGGTGATAATGATCGATGCTTTCCGTCTTATTTACCACGCCCCAAAGCCAACAAATCGGACCGTCAAGCGCGCACGCCTCTCAACGGGAAGTGCGTTCTGTGTGTAGCTACACATCAGACGCGAAAGCGTCCTTTCGTTGAGTGGGATCGGCAAGCAGCGCAAAGTGCACCTCGCGTACGAGCTTACATATCAAACCCGCCCCCCACCCGATCGTCAACGTAGTCCGTTGGACAGCGTTGAATGCTTCGGGCGTGTGAATTTGCAAGCCGAGCGCAAATCGGCTCGGACCCAACCCCGTGGTCGAGAAGCTGCAACGCTTGCCATGCCCTGCGAACGTGGGACGCGAACGTGAGACGGATAGAAATCACGCCCCCCGCGCACCCCCCCGGCGTCGGGAACACCACGCTTTGCGAGCGTGAGACGGACAAAGACCGCCCCCCTTTTGCGCCCCCCCCTTGCGTCGAGGGCATGCCGCGCCTGCAGGGAGGGCCATCGGGCACGAGCCGCATTGGGGCCGCATCCCCGCGCGCCCCCTGAAGCGTCGAAGGGTGTCGCACTTGGCGCGCCTTGCGAGCGTGCGAGGACACCTTGATTGCGGCGGCACCTAGGAAGAGTATGATGGGCACGGCCCTACAGACCGCGGAGCGGTGATGTAGGTGTCTCTCGCGAAAACCCTGGCATTGTTCGGACGGCTGCTTCGGTTGCGTCTGAACTGTTAGTGGAGGCGCGCCAAGAGATGGGAGGGAATCGCGCGGAAATCCATCACTAGGGCAGACGTGCCCACAGCCGGGGAACAAGTTGTCACAAGATTTGCAAGGCGTCTTGCATCATCTGCGAAGGGCCACGCCCACGGGAGGATCATTAATTGAGTTTCGCCTTCAACGTCGGCAGCGTGCGCAGGTGCGCACCATGGGCCGGGTTATCGATATACCACAATTTGGCTTGTGCGCTGGTAGCAACAGCGAGAGGCGGATGCCAATTAATGCCCGTGTGTTTTTCCAAGTTGACCCTTCGCTGGGCCGCAGGCGTGGGCGGTTCCAGGTTATGCCTTCCAGCTTCGTTCCCCCAGTGAGATGACGAACGTGTGCCGCGCAGCGAGGGCGAGACGGTAGTCCGTTACATTGACAGGCGGACGTCGCATAATGCGAGGATATGCGAGGGGGGCCGCCCCGTTTATTTCAACATCATGTCGGCGTCCATCCCTGTGCCATTATTGTTTCTTCCGCGGGGATCTACTTTGTGCAAACTAAATATGGCGGACGATGTGGTGTAAGTTGTACGGTGCAGGACTGGTGGCATGAACAATTTGGTGGGAACAGCGTTACGGAAACTATTCGAAGTGAAGAACCAGCGCAAGCTATATACTGCGGGGCTCCCGAGCACCCACGATGCGGCATGGGCGGGCACGCCTTTTGCGGAGGCTCCTTGACGGAGAACCTATTGCGGGCTCCGCGAGTGCCTTTCAAGGGGGACCTCTGGAGGCTTCTGGGTGCCTCTCTTGGCCGTTTGGGGGGAGCTTCTGGCGCCGGTTTGGGCCTTCGGCCTTGCTGAGGCATTTTTGGAGCACTTGGGCCCTCTACGGGCCTTGAGGTCATCTTGGGCCCTCCTGGGGACCTCCCATGGCACTCGCGGGTCTCTCTCGGGAGCCTTCGGGGGCCTCGTGGGTTTCTTGTGGGCCGTTTTGGGGTATTCTTGGGGCCTGTTTGGGCTGTCTCGAAGTTTTCTTGGGCGGCCCTTGGGGCTTTATCGGACGATACTGGAGGCTTCCTGGGCCGCCGTGAATGCTTCTACGGCGAAGAAAACGAACATGCTGAAAATGCAAGTCTTGCCAAAGAAAGAGAAGGAGATGTTTGCCTCTTGGGGGCCCTCCTGTCGTGTTTTTTGGCCCAGGGGAATCTTGGGCAAACGGGCGTCGAACGGACCCCCAGACGACCCAGAGGCGCCCAGGAGGCCTCCAGAGGTCCCCAAAGCCCTTGAGAGGCACTCGTGGGGCCCCAAAGAGGTTCTCCAACGAGGAACCTCCGCAAACAGACCTGCGGTGGACGGGGAACGGTGCGCAGCGCCAGACGAGAGCAAGCTCAGGTTCGAGGGAACGACGAACGATTTCTCGCAGGTTCCCCAGATGGTGCTTGCACTCGGGTTCCTTGCTTCGGCGTTCAGAACTTGAGTGGGTCGGCCGAGGTTCCGTCACGTGCCCGCCCGTGCCGCGTCGCGGGCGTTCGCGAGCCCCACACCATCGAGCTCACACCGGCCTTTGCTCTTCGCACAGTCTCCATAACGTTGTTCCCAACATATCGTTCATGCCACCAGTTCTGCGCCATAGAACGTACACCCTGTAGATACCACCACGTCGCCCGCACTACACAGTCTACACCACGCAGTCACGATTTTAGAGCTAGTTTACGTACATCACAAAGTTATCACTTTGAGCTAACACGAACGAGCGTTCACCGCATAGTTCGCACCACATGGTTCCCACAATAGAGCTCACACCACACGCTGCAGAACTTTCACCGCTGGGATTCGACGCATCACTCTACGGGGTTAACGATGGCTCATATACTTGGTGGTTTAATGCCGTTGGGAGTCGCTGGAAGCCGCCAGGCTTCGTTGAGTTTCTGCACTGTTCGGAGGTTGTGGTTCGACGTCGGCCTCCAGGAGCCGCTGCAACCCGGAGGACCTGAAAAACAGATCCCCGAGTAGAAACAAGAGCTTCCATTCCATCGCGGTAGTCTTACGGCGTGTCGATGCGGTGGCCACATTGGCGCGGGCTTTCGGAATGAACGAGGCCAGTGGTCAGGAATCGGTCTGTGTTGAAATGGAACGCGCGATCGTTCACAGCTGAACGGTCCAAGTGGTGTCAACAATCGACGCACAGGCCGTTATTACTTTTGTCGGCGCAGGATCTAATGAAGAAGGCACGCGATTTTTGTTCAACGTTTTTTCGGAGCCTCCAGGTGGCATTCTCGTCGCCACGTCTTCGTGTCCGCCTCGAAATCCAAATAAAACCGCACCTCAATACAAGTTTGGGTGGCGCACGAAGGTGTAAATCGAGGACGAGAGCAAATTATCCCAGTGCGACCCTACCTAGGAGTTGGAGCCCCTAGGAAAGCAGCATTAGTAGTAACAGTAAAGCTAAGCTAAAGCTAACCTAAAGCTAAGCTAAAGCTGAGCTAAAGCTAAGCTAAAGCTAAGGCTAAAACTAAAGCTACAGCTAGAGCTAAGCTAAAGCTAAGCTAAGTCTAAGCTAAATCTAAGCTAACGCTAAGCTAAAACTAAGCTAACTCTAAGCTAAAGCTAAGCTAAAGCTAAGGTAAAGCTAAGCTGAAGCTAAGCTAAAGCTAAGCTAAAGCTAAGCTAAAGCTAATCTAAAGCTATGCTAAATCTAAGCTAAAGTTAAGCTGAAGCTAAGCTAAAGCTAAGGCTAAAGCTAAAGGTAAAGCTAAAGCTCCCAGGAGACTTGGGGAACCGCGGGGCGGATACTGGGGGAACCGCCCGTGGCGGGTTCCACTACCCGGCCCTTTAAGCT
Organism: Prorocentrum cordatum; assembly: GCA_963575745.1. Classification (NCBI taxonomy): domain Eukaryota; class Dinophyceae; order Prorocentrales; family Prorocentraceae; genus Prorocentrum; species Prorocentrum cordatum. The sequence goes on along the minus strand of CAUYUJ010018248.1, from coordinate 227,433 downwards.
ACGAAGTAAGAACCCTTCTAGGCAGAGCCTAGGTAGGGAATAAGACATGGGTAAGCGGACTGGGAAAGGAACGGCCAAATTTCAAAGGCCCAAGAGGACCACGCCGAGTGCTACCATATGCGAAGCTTGAAGGGCCAAGATGCGAGGCGCGAAGCGCCAACGCAATCCTGTATGTATGCGTGTATGTATGTATATATAGACATGTAATGTGTGTATACACATGTACAAATATATACAGACATACACATACACACATACATACATACAAACATACCTAGAACCCCGTTTCGCAGAACGCACACAGCACATGTGTCTTACTCATGGCTCCTCGACCTCCCCCCCCGTTGAGGTCGAGTATCACCGTCTGCCCTCTCGTGCCGAGGCCGCTTGTACATCATCCGGCAGAATCCCATTCCATGCCATGGAATCCCGAAGTGTCTAGCTTGGCCAATACCAATAAGGAGAAGAAACAGGAGAAGGCGAATCAAAACATATTAAGAATATTAACAATACTCTTACAATAAGACAGTAAGAATAGTACGGGCTAGTCAGGCTCAATGGCCCTAACCGGGCTCAACAGACTCTCCCAGGGTTGCCGCCCCCCGCCCGCCCTGTAGTCGAGTGCTGCCGTCGGCGCTCCCCCCGTGCCGAGGCCGCTTCGAGCAGGCCATCGAGGCGTCGCTGGCGTGCTTGCACCGGCAGCCAGACGCGGCCGTTGCCCAGTACAACATGGCGCAGGACGGGCCCCCCATAGCGCCCGCTCCCCGCCACGGGGCAGGGGAGGGACATGCTGACCGTGACCCAGGTGTCGCGGGATCTTGTCGACGCCGCTCTTTGTCAGGGTCCATGCCGGCCGTCGCCGAGACGCGAGGAGGATCCACGGATCGACGGTGACCAAGAGGAAGGGTGACCCACGTTGACACCGACGGTTCCGCGCTCAGTCTTGGCCATAGTTACCGTGCTCGCTCCTGCCAGGGGGAGGAATGGAGGTCCTGCAGGCGCTTCGCCGCGTTCGGCCTCCCTTTGTGACGTCCCCGCGCACCTCTCTGGGCCTTCCAGGTGGCGTCGGAGTAGACGGGGTCGGAGGATCGCGCCGCACCGCCGATGGATCGGCGATGCGGCTCGATGCGGAGCCCGACTTTCTCCTTGCCGACGTCGCCGATGCGCCGCCGACGTCGAAGACGCATTGCTGGTACATCGCCGATGCATCGCCGATGCATCGCCGATGTATCGGCGATGCGGCGCGATCCTCCAACCCCATCGACTCGGACCCCAGCAAGGAGGCCTCTATCCTTTGCATCATCCGTTCCTTTCGACGCGTGGGAGGTTAAGGATGTATGGGTGTTGGGCATGTTGCGTATTCCTGGTGCCTGTGGAGGACTCCACCCCCTCTCCTGCCTCTCTCTTTCGCTTCGACAACCTCTTCACTCCTCGGAGCACTTGTAGTCTGGGGAAGGGGCCCTTGTAGTCTGGGGGGTCCTTGTAGTCCGGGGGCCCAAAACTATCAATGTATTCAGAGCGCGGTCGGCTGGTGTCGAGTGCTGACGGTCGCCAGAGGCCCAGAATCACAATTTGGCGTGTTGATGTTCCAAGCTACTTTAGCCTTGATCACCAAAAATAGTTTCGATCACCAAGAAGGTACCGAAACTGGAGGGTTTTCAGGTGTCGGGCCATGGGAGGCGATACTCATTCGACACTGTTTCGATATTGCTCTGGATGTTCTTACGTATTTGTGGGATGTGGTCCTGAAGTACGATGGGAGCAACATACATCTGGCGATCGGAAAACCTCCCGATCGCTCGGTGCTGAGCGATCCACGCAGTCCCGGGACTCAGCACCAGGGTCGCCACGACGCAAGCCTGCCGTACGTCGGGGGCGACCAAGAGAGGGGTAATGACTAAGGGGGGGTGTATAAGGGGGGGTGGATATCATGGCGGGGGCCATGATATCTGCCCAGATTTCATGGCCCCTCTTCTTATTTCAATATTTCCCGGGCCCCCCCCCCCCTGTTCCGCGCACATGCCGCCGGCCGTGATTTGCGCTCCCCCCTCTTGGACCCCTCTTGGACCTCCTCGAGTACGGGCCTCCAGGCCACCCGCATGGGCGCGGAGATGGCCACGTGTCGCGTCGCCGTCCTAAGAAGAAAACCCAAGCTCCCCCTGCCTCGGGACCGTAGAGTTGTGCCCTGGGTGAGGCCCCCGGAGCTCCAGGCCCCGTTCCCCTCGGGGCCCGCCGCCTTCACACCGAGTTTGCGCGCGGGGGGCGGCGCGGCCCCCCGCTGGAGGGACCTCTTTTGTGGTGCGGCACGCCCGCGCCTGGACTTTGCCCCTGCTCCCCCCCCGCGGCTCCGCGAGGCCGCGCGCCCGAGCAGTCGTTCCGTGCCCGGAGGGCACGCAGCTTCGCGCGTCGCCGGCAGGGAGGCCCAGCTGCTGTGATTGCTCTTGGCGCGCGCGCAGGTTTGCCGGAAGAGGCGCCCCGGTGGGCCGCAGTGCTTGGCGCGGGGCGAGGGGGAAGCCGGGCGGGGGCGACACGCTGCGGAGGTGGGGGGACGTTCGCTGCGGCTTTCACGGGGTTCAGGGTCCAGCGCCGGCAGCGCGGCGACAAGGCCGGGGAAGTGCACAGGAAGGGGGCGAGACCTATGTGCCACACGCCGCGAGGGTGGCACAGTTGACAATGCTGTGTTCTCCTCTTCCTCGTCCAGCCGCTCCTCCTTCCCCGACGTTCGACGGCGGCATGTGCTCGCGACGCTTTGTTCGCATCTCGAAGCGATTCGTGCCCCGCGCCGAGAGACTGGCGGGGAGACATGGCCGTCACGGTTTTTCGGCTTGACGCCGGAGGTCTGGGTCCGCCTGCTCCCCAGGCCCCCGACGCCACAAGTCTCCAGGACTTCGATCCAGGAGTCCCCAGGACAGGCTGTTCTCTGCCCGAGTCGTGTTTCGGCGGTCCCGAGGCCCGGCGGTTGCGAACAAAAGTCCCGTCGTGTTTTTTCGTGTATCGATGGGGTCTGGGTTCCCCGCCTCTTCTTCCCGCTCCCCTCTCTCTCTCTCTCGGCAGTGGCCCAGGCGGCGATGCCTCGACCAGAGGTCGGGGGTCATTGCAAACGGGGGTCAGTCACAGGATCCTGCAGGATCTTGCGAAGCCTGTCTGGCCCGGGTCTGGATCGGGGCAGAAGAGACTCCGTCCTCCTCCTCCTCCTCCTTCTCCTCCTCCTCCTCCTCCTCTTGTCCTCCTCCTCCTCCTCCTCCTCCTCCTCTCCTCTTGTCCTCCTCCTCCTCCTCCTCCTCCTCCTCCTCCTCCTCCTCCTCCTCCTCCTCCTCCTCCTCCTCCTCTCTGCAGAGCGCCCCGAAGAAGAGGCCGCCTACCAGCTGCTGCGGCAGGGGCACCAGGCCTCGGAGGAGGAGCTGCGGAGGTTGCGCCGCCTCGCGCTGGACAGCCTGGACGCGGCGGAGTCGTCGCCCTTTTTCCCCGAGGATAAGTGGACGGAGGCGGCCGCCGTGCTCTCGACGAAGGGAAGTGATAGTTGCCTTATGCATTGTTCTGCCGATCGGCGCGGGCCCCCTTCTCCTCCCCCTTCCCCTTCCCCCCCCCACACACGGAGTGGGTCTTTGCCGTTTTTCTTGGCGCTTGTTTCGAGCGGGCGGAGTCTCCCCCAGAGGCCGCACTCTTGCAAAAGGTCGCACTAAGCAGAGGTCTGGAGCCAGACCCCCCCCCCTCCCCCTTCTTTCCGCCCAATGTCGAAACGCTGAATAAGAAAACGCTCGAAGAAGAAGAAGAAGAAGAACATCGGAGGTTGGTAGACCTCCTACCCTGACACGCCGATCAGCGAATTGTGGCCGTGCTCGGTTCGCGGGAGGGCATGGCGGCCGTCACTCTTGCGTCTGGGGCGGGCCCCCGCCCGGCCGAGGCTTCCCGCCCGTCGCGGGGCTCCGCGGGGGCCCTGCCGCGCCAGCGGCGCATCCACGCCGCGGGTCGTCGAGATGCGCCCGGGCGGTGCAGAGACCACCGCCTAGGTGGGATCGATCTGCGGGGACCTCGGCAGGCGGCGGATGTGCATAGATTCGAGCACCTTGTGCCCCCCCACCACACACACACCCGACACACACACACACATACACACACATACACACATACACACATACACACACACACACACACACACACACACATACGCGCCGTGCGCCTTCTTCTGGACGCTTCCTCGGCAAAGCAAGAAATCATCATTTGCTTCAGCAGGGGGGACCTCGAGGCTTGGACGGGCGACCGGCTCAAGTTTCTGATATCCATGGTGCCTGCTGACACCGCGTTCGCCCGGTGCGCTTGCACACTTGTGCGCAGGAGCGGGGAAGGAATGATAATTCTTTCACGCGCGAAGGTCTTTTGAGAAAGTAAAGAGCGCTCCCATGACACGCCGAAGAAGTTGCAGTAGCTCCGAACAAATCACTGTTTGGTCGCTTCCTGAATGCCAGGAGAGCCCCAGGCACCCAGGACATCTCCGATCGTCGAAATTCGAATCCAGATCCATTGCCTGTCTCTCTCGACCGAGGAATTCAAACGTCGAGCCTCAAGCGTGGAACCAAGATCGTCGGGTCAGCTACATGTATTTCGTAGGAGAACGCCGTCTGGGCGTTTTTGCCTACACACATATAACTATAGATACATATATACAAGACTGCATTGGCGCTTCGCGCCATGCGCCTTGTTCCGGACGCTTCCCTGGCAAAGCAATAAATCATCGCTTTCTTCAGCAGGGAGGACCTCGAGGCCTGGACGGGCGACCCGCCCATTTTTCCGATATCCCGGGTGCCTGCTGACACGCTGGCACGCTTGTGCGCAGGAGTGGGGAAATGCTGATACTTTCGCGCGCGAAGGTCCTTTGAGGAAGTAAGGAGCGTTCCCATGACACGCCGAAGAAGTCACAGTAGCTCCGAACACATCGATTTTTGATCGTTTCCCGAATGCCTGGAGGGCTCCAGGCACTCAGGAAATCTTCGATCGTCGAATTTCGAATCTAGATCCATTGCCCGTCTCTCTCGATCGGGTAGCTATTGAAACCCCGAGCCTCAAACGTGGAACCAAGATCGTCGGGTCAGCTTGATGTATTTCGTAGGAAAACGTCGTCTGGTGGTTTTTGGTGTTTTTTTTGTGCCGTCCTGGGGCACTCTTGGGCCGTCCTTGGGGCTTCTTGGGCCGCCTTGGGGAGCTGGGGCCCTCCAGAGGTCTTCTGAAGCCATCTAGGGCCCTCTTGCGGGCCTCCAGTGGCGTTCTTGGAGGTATCCCATGGCTTTCGTGGGTCTCTCTTGGGAGCCTTTGGGGGCATCTTGGGTTTCTTGTGGGCCGTCTCGGGGCTCTCTGGGGCAGTCTTGGGGCCCCCTTGGGCCGCCTTCAACCCCTCTAGGGGGCCTCCCGGGCCGTCTTGGGGCGAGATTGGGGGCCCATTGGGCCGTCTTGGACGCTGCGAAGATGCAAAAAGCGGATATGCACAACAAGTGTATTTCCTGAGGGAATGTGACGATTTTGGCTTCTTCGGGGCTCTCTTAACGGCCTCTTGGGGTGTCTTGGGGGCCTCTTGGGCCGTCTTCAGACCATCGAGGTTCCTCTTGGAGCGCTCTTGCGCTGTCTTGGGTCTCTCTTGCGCCTCTCCGACGACCCCTCTAATCGCCTTCAGTCGGCTCACAAGGCCCAGCGAGGCGCCCTGGGAGGCCCGGAAGGGCCACCGAACCTTTTCCAAGGGCGTCCAGGGGGCCGCCGGAACGTCCGAAAGGGCGTCCGGAGCGTCCCTGGGGGAAGGATCCGGTTTAGGGGGGGGGTCTGGGGGGGGGAGGGGGGCAGGGGTTCCGGGTAATTACAATATGAGGATAGGAATACATTGGTTGGTTGAATTCAAAAACCCACCGCCCCCGGTGGGGTCCCAGGACGTCGGTTCCCCAGGGTGTGGACATATATCATTCCCCGCCCCGCATTTTCCGCCCCACCTGGCCCCGTGAGAGGTGCCCCTGTTTGCGTCGTCGGTTCCGACCAGTTGCTGACCAGGACAGCAGAACAAGTCAGCGCTCCCTCCCCTGTGCGTTCTCGCCCTTTCCTTCCTGGCGGCCGCCCCCTGCTCCCTTTGACCCTCCTTCCTTCCTGCTTCTCGCCCTCTCTTTTTCTTGTACCGCTCGTGCGCCTCCTCCTCCTCCTCCTCGCCCCCCCTTGCCCGTTGTCATTCTTCTGATCCCCATCCCTCCGCCTTCCGGCCCGCTTTTCCGCCTCCGGGTTCCCCGTGCCACCCCGTTCTTCCTAAACGCAGTTCTTTTGCGGCCCGAAGCTAAAGCAGACTGCAGTGCCAACAGAGAGGTCATTCGGGGCGCGTTTCTTTTTTCGTGCGTAGTGTGTCCTCTTGATTGTCATCCTCCCCTGCACAAGCCTAAGTGTGGCGCGATCCGGGCATGTCACCAACAAGCAGGTCACGTGCTGACAAAATTGCATCGGCCCCGCGCTGATAGTGCCGCGCAGTTCCCCTTGCCAACGCATGCGCCTGCGGACCACAGAAAAAACATTCAAGATCCCCTCGTTGTCGTCGCTGTCAGAAGCCCTGCCCCAGTACTCTGTGCACCATGCCGCCTCCCTAACGGAAGTGCTTCGCCGATGGAAGGGGAGTTTGGTCGCTTGCGCATTCAAAGCTTTCTGCTTCTGTGCATGGGTGACAACATTGCAGGGAGAGGGAAAAGAAAATGGCATCCATCGGCTATTATGCCCCAGCGTTCTTTGCCCCATCGCTGCCGCCGCCGCATTGCAATCTCTGGTGGCCGTGGCGAAGGCAGCGGCGGTGGGATGCTGGTGGAGGGCCCGATCGTCGTCGTTATCGTCGTCGTTCTCTTCCTGGTTGCCACAGTCGCCCCCCCACCCCTCCGCTTCAGGCATTATCTTTCCATCCGGTTCCCATCCCCCGCGGCTACCTCCACTCCCGTGCGTCTTGCCTCGCCGGCTCGAGCTCCTCCGATCTTACGCCCAGGCTTTCCAGCCTCCCATCCCCTGCACGGGGGGGTGACCGCAGGCTGTGCGAAGTAGAAGTGCTTTCAGCGCATATGGCTCTCGACCCGAGCACCGACGAGACCGCCCCGCTGCAGGCCGATGGCCGCGAGCTGATCGGGTTCGGCGAGGCAGCGGTGCGCCACGGCTTCGTTCAAAAAGTGTACGGCATCTTGGGCGCGCAGCTGATTACCACCACCATCATCGGCGGGCTGACCATGACCATGCTCAAGACCATGATCTCGACAAGCCCCACTGTCGTTATGTTTCTGATGTTCGGCTCGCTTGCGATCACGGTAGCAATGATGTGCGTGTTCATGTGCAAGCCAGACCTGATGCGTCAGTCTCCGACCAACTATGTGCTGCTCGCGCTCTTCACACTTGCCCAAAGCGTCGCGGTAGGTGTCATTAGCGCGCAGTACACCCGGGAGTCCGTTCTGATCGCGCTGGGCATTACGTGCCTTGTCGTAGTCGGCTTGACGGTGTTTGCATGCCAGACAACGTATGATTTCACGGGTTATGGACCGTACTTGTTCTGTGGATGCCTCGTCTTGATGGGAGTCGGTTTCACGATGTCCATTGTGTCGATGTTCGGCCTCACAGGCCCAGCTTTCAGGATTGCGAACATCTGTCACGCCGCCATGGGCGCCCTGCTCTTCTCAGCGTACATCGTTTACGACACCCAGCTCATCATCGGGGGCAAGCATCAGCACCGCTTCTCGGTTGACGACTACGCCATGGCTGCCATTAGCCTTTACATGGACATCATTCAGCTCTTCCTCCACCTCCTGAGGATATTCGGGAAGCGCAGGTGAGGCCTCGGAGGCTCTGAGCCCAACGCCGCATCCGCCGCCCGCGCCGGCTACAAGGCGCGCCATGCCGTGCTCTTAGTTCGCGCTCGCCGTGCCGTCTGCCCGAAGAGGATTGGCGGCGAAGTTGCCCGAAGAGGCGCTGCGTCGTGCAATGTGTTGCTTGTCGGCTTGACTCGTCGAGCTGACCAGCGAGAAACGTCACAGACGAGGCCCAGGCGTCCTTCCCCCTTCGGAAAAAACTCAGATCGATACGCATGCGCGTACCTCCAACGGCTGTGGCGGTTCCATGCCTCTGGCGGCATATCTGGCCGCAGCGCGTTGTCAAAACATTATCTTCATTCAGCTGCCGGCGGCAAGTCCGCCTCCATGCCAGTCCAGCAGTCTTCCTGGCAGCTGTTCGAATCGGACGATGATAATGACGATGACGAAGAGATGTAGAAGATGGGCACGGGAAGATGACAAGGATTGTGGCTGGCGACTGGGATGTACAGCATGTTGATGTTGACGTTGGTGATGATGGTGATGCTGTTGATGATGATGACGAGGATGGTGGCGATGTTCCTAATGCAACTCATGGCGATGATGATGGTGATGATAATGCTGAGGATGAGGACCACGAGGAGTTTGATAATGATAATGGGGATGAGGATGCTGATTGGGATGATGAGGATGCTTCCTGATGGTGGTGCTTATGATGATGAGGATGCTGATGATGATCGTCATCATCATGATGGTAATGGCGGTGGTAATGATGATGCTGATGATGTTGATGCTGCCGATGCTGACGGTGATGGGGACGATGATGATGATGTTGCTGATGATGCAAATGATGGTGATAGTGATGATTATGATGATGGTGAGGAGGATGATGATGATGAGGAGGAGGAGGAGGAAGAGGATGAGGAGGAGGAGGGGGATGACGATTATGTTGGTGGTGTTGAGGAGGACGAGGATTATGATGATGACAATGATGCTGATGATGGTTGTGATGACGAAGATGATGATGCGTATGATGATGATGGTGCTGATGATGATGATGCTGATGATGATGCTGATCATGATGATGATGCTGATGCTGATGATGATGATCATGATGCTGATGATGATGATGATGATGATGATGATGATGAAGATGCTGATGCTGATGCTGATGCTGACGCTGGTGTTGATGATAATTATGCTGATGATGATGAGGATGATGATTATGCTACTGGTGCTAGATGGTTTATGAGTGAGGATTGATGATGATGGTGATGACGATGATGTGGAGGAGGAGGACGACGAGGAGGAGGACGCGGAGGAGGAAGAGGAGAGCCGTCAATTGCGACACCTCTCGTCTTCTCTTTTCGAGGAGCTCTCCTGGACATCATTTGGGGCTGGCCTGGGCTGCCGCGGGGCAGTTTCGGGGTGTGCCTGGGGCCCTCCAAGGCCGTCTCGGGGCTCTCGTGGGCCGTCAGGGACGCCCGTGGCCGCATGGAGGGTGTCTTGGGGCTGTCGTGGGGCCGTCTTGGCGCCGTCGTGGGGCCCTCTGAGGCCGTATGGGCTCCCGGCGGAGGCCCACCACGGCCAGTGTGGGGCCGTCTTGGAGGCCTCTTGGGCCATCCTGGAGGCCTCGTCGGGCCATCGTAGGACTCTCACGGGGACCTCGTGAGGCCATGTTGGAGGCTGCTTGGGCCACCTTGAGCTGATGGAAGCCCGAGCAGGCGAGAGTGCGAACATCCTGCACAAACCAATCGAATAGCCATGATGTTGGCCTCCTGAGGGCTCCGTCGGGCGTCCTCCTGGTGGCCCTCTTGGCCCCTCTTGGATGCGTCCTTGCCCGAGTTGCGGCCATCGTGGGCCGCCTTTGGGGCAACTTTGGGCCGTCTTCGATACATCTCGGGCCATCTTGGCGGCCTTGGTCGGCTATCTGGGCCGTCCTAGAAGCTCGGGACGCGGGTCAATCTTCTTCTGCACGAGGGATCGTAACCCAGGAGCTTCGGCAGAAGGGGGCGGCGCAGGCAGTCAGCTGCTAGTAGGTGTGGGGGGGCCCTGATTATAATATCAAAACCATGTCAGACAGCCCTTGGCATTCTTCCATGGCTCAAAATGCAGATGGCACGGTGGCGGACATGACGCCAAACTCGAGAAAACAAAAAAAAAATCTGCTCAGAGTGCAATCCCCGTCAGGGCTTCATCCGGAGCCCTTTTATGTCAGAGTCGATCACCTCACACTGTGTAGGGTTCGCACGCGCCGTCCAAGCATGGGGTGGTAAGATTCGCTTCCGAGGGGATGACATATGTTTCATGGGAAGTTGTATCAAGATCATCTCAAGCTCCCGAGCCGAGCCGGTGCCACATGGTCGCGGCAAGGGCGCACCATGACCCCCAAATAGAAGTTGTACCCATGTTCGCCGATTGAGAAATATCTCCCCCTAGCGATTGCCCCCCGCTGCCTCGACATGGCACATACATAAGATGAGGCTGAGCACGATTTGCCCTGGAAGCTGGAGCAATCGCTTGGTCGCATCAATGGAAACGACCGCTTTGATGATTTCACCGCACGTTGACGACATCGGGGCCAGATATCTATTCACTCATTCTCTGTCAATGTTTCCCTTCCGCCAGCTTTCTTAGTCTCTCAGCAGTCTAGTGGATGCAATATTGGACAAGGCAATACACGACGCCAGCGCGTGGACCCCAAGCAGTCATTCCGTGTAAGGAGATGACGACCAGTTTGTGGAGTTTATTCAATCGTTTCGCTCATTCCGCCGGCCCGTATTTTGCCATCGTTTGCGTTGGCGTGCGCGTTCGTGGGCCATGTGGCGCTGCTGGTCGGCGCTGTTGCGGTTGTTGGGGTGAGTCCTCATGGATGATTCGTGGTGTCTCTTCTGAGGGTTCTCGGGGCCATCCTGTGTAGCAGTTTTAGGGGCTCGGGGGCCTTCTGGGGGCACCTTGGATACCTCTTGGGGCTCTCTTGGCGCCTCTTGGGGCCCTCTTGGACCTTCTTGGGGGGCTCTCGGGGGCCGCTTGGGGTAGCCTGGACGCCTCTTGTGGCCGAGGGCTCGAAGGGCTCTTGGAGCTTCTGAGGAGCTCCTTTGGAGGCCTCTTGCGGCCTCCTGGGTGCGTCTTGGGAGCCTCGTGGGGCCTATTAGGAGCTCCTCGAAAGCCCAGGGGGCGGCTCTGGGGGCGATGTGGAGACCGAACGCTCGGAATGTCAGTTGGGGCTCCCCTTCGAGGGGGTTTTCCTGAAGATGTCTTGGGGCTCTCCAGCGCCGTCTTGGGAGAAACATGAGCCGTCTTAGAGTCCCCGTTGGCCGTTTTGGGGCTCTCTGGGAGGCTGAACGGGCCCTCTTGGCGCGATCTTAGGGGCTTCTTGGGCCGTCTTAGAGCGTCGGCGGCCGAAAAGGTGAGAACGCTGAAAGCAAAACCATGCCTCGAGGGGGCTTCTTTGGAGTGGTCTTGGAGGCATCTTCGGGCGCCTTGGAGGCGGTTGAAGCCGTCTGGAGGCTATCTTGGGCATCTTGGAACGACTTCCGGTGACCCTGGGCCTTCTTACGTAGACCGCCTTCGGGGCCTCTGGAGACGCTCCTGAAGGCCCTGACGGCAGCCCCCAGGAGTTCCGGCATCGGTGACGGGGACCGCCTTGGGACCGCCTTGGGACCGCCCGGGACTTGCCCGGGGACCCCCAGGGGCAGTCACGCGCGCGAACTAGAAGTATTCTGAAGCTGTTACCGGAGATTTCAGCACACCTTTGATTGGCCCGTCTGGCTGGCGAGTTCTTTGGGATGCAGATGTTGTTGGCCGCATCGGCGCGTGACCACCTCCAATGCTCGCACAAACGTCCAACCCACCCGCTTGCAGGCAACCTGTTGGCAAAACTCGGCCTGTGGGTGGACCCAGCAGCTGGAACGCTGTGGGTGCGACGCTGGTTGCTCGACATGCGGGTGTTGTTTGTTCTCTTCGCGCCGCGCCTCGTTGATGACGTGCGGTGGTCCCCCCCTTGGAGGTGCGCGGCGGCCATCGAGCTGGCACGCGCGTCGGGTCTGACTCGGGAGCGCCAGGCTGTGAGGCCAGCCTCCCCGGGCTCCGGGCCTCATGGATGAGTTCGCCGAGCCAGGGGGGATTTGCACGTCAGCCGCCGGATCCCTGGAGCGAGCCACGTGCCCACCTCGGATCGTGGGCCCATGAAGCGGCCCATCTGGGCTTCGTCGCCGTCGTCCTCGTTCTCCTCGTTCTCCTCCCCCTCCTTCTCCTCTTCCTCCTCCTCCTCCTCCTCCTCCTCCTCCTCCTCCTCTTCCTCCTCCTCCTCCTCCTCCTGTCAACACAGCGGACGGGGGTGCTTGTCGACGTGCCCTGCTCCGGTCGGCCCGGCAGCTCTCGCCGCGACCCTCGCCTCGGGCCAGACGTCGCGCTCGGACAGCCGACATTCGGCGGAGGGAGGGGAGAAAGAGGGAGGCGGATGAGGAGGAGAAGGAGGAGGTGGAGGAGGAGGAGGAGGAGGAGGAGGAGCGAGGATGATAATGAGGAGGAGGAGGAGGAGGAGGAGGAGGAGGAGGAGGAGAGCGGGAGCGAGGAGCGAGGAGCGAGGAGGGGGGGAAGGGAGGAGGAGGAGGAGGATGAGGAGGAGGAGGAGGGAGAGAGGAGGAGGAGGAGGGATGGTGAAGGAGCAGGGTGAGCGGAGGACGGAGAGGCGGAGGGGAGGAGGAGGAGGAGGAGGAGGGAGGAGGAGAGGAGAGGAGGAGAGGAAGAGGAGGGAGGAGGAGAGGAAGAGGAGGAGAAAAGAGGAGGAGGAGAAGGATGAATGGAGGAGGAGGAGGACGGAGGAGGAGGAGGAGGAGGAGGAGGAGGAGGGGGTAGCCAGCCCGTCGCGGACGGCCACAGAAGATCGGCCGGAGACCTCTCGCAACTCCCGCCGTGCCTGGTCTCTCTCTCTCTCTCTCTCTTTTGCGCTGTGCCGCATCTTGTCGGCTGCACGCGGGAGTGATTCTTCGCCAGAGTCCGAGCATTTTCTTTGGGTGGAGGGCAAGGGGTGAAATCTGAGATGCCGTTTCGATGCATGCTCGAGGCTCGAATCTGCAAGAGGTGCATCACACGACGGACTGGTGTCCGAGGTGCAAGAGCCCATATGGATTTCACCCTGAGCCATCCACCTTGCGGACATGCTCGGAGAGTGTCTTCCGGTGTGCGGCTTTCGGGGGGCGCGGGTGCCCAAAGCCTCAGCACGCAGGCCGCCGCTCTACCGTCGCAGCGCTCGTGCCGAGATCGGCGAGCCGCGCGCGCCGAAAAGCATCATGGCTGCTGCCAGGAGCCGAGGCCCGTCGGGCATCAGTTGGCTCTCGGAGTTTTGGGGTTCAAATCGGGCGTGTCCCTCTACACGGGGGATATTCCAAAATAGTGAAGAAAACAGTCTGGGGGTTATGTTTGTTTCTCGACAATTTCTGAGCATTTTGGGAGTACTGTTTGAGAATGTCTGCTTTTCCGCCCAAATCCGCCTGTAGGGGGACAGGCCCGACCTAGGTTTAGGTCTGTCTGTAGAGTGGCAGTGGGAGGGCCATGCATACCCCTGCCAGGTGGAGAGGCAGATGCGGCGGTACTTCCGGGTGCGGGCCTCGAAAGACGCAGAGGGAACCGCGGAGAGGGATCGCGCCCAGTCGTTGCACACCTCAGCGAACGCGACCGGGTCTGGTCTGGAATACGCGCAGAATTTGCCGGGACAGGTATCGGCTGGTGTCCTGCCTCCATGTCTGGATTTGAGGTGCCCAGGGATCTGCGCGCAGATGTCTTGGCTGACGGGGCGCGGCCAGTCTTCTCGGGTGAGGTGGCATTCCGACCCTCCCTTGAGCAGTTCTCTAGGGACTGTGCTGCAAGAGGGCCCCGAGGTTTCCACCACACGAGGCCCCACCGTCAGCCAGTAGCCTGTGGTGCCCCCCAGGGAAACTGCAAGACACGCTCTCATGTCTTTGCATTTGTCTGCAAGAGTGTCGGATATCCAGCACTTATTACAGCTAACCTTGGATCGCATTGACTGCTAATTCACTCATGTAGTCCTTCCCGTTCTCTGTCGAACTCCTCCTGCCCCTCTTCCTCCCCCACCCCTTGCCTTGACTTCTAGAGAGCCCGTCCCCGTCGCACCACCAGGCGCGTCGGCAGGGCTCTTGGGGCCTCCGCTCCGGGCTGAGGCGGGGAAGAATCGCGAGACGCTGCCGAAGCAGCCCCTCAAGAGCTGCAAGACGTACGCCTGGCGGCCGTGAGTCGTGCCGGCGGGAGACGGCCCCTCTCGCACACCTCGGAAAAGAGGCCCTCGCGGCACCGCGCCAGTCCCGGCGTCAACAGAAATGTTGCCGCGGGCCAGAGCACGCTCGTCGGAAGGAGGGGCAAGTGGGAGGGCGAGTGGGCGGGAAGGGAGGGAGCAGGGGGTTGGAGAGGAGACGAGGTATGATGAGAGGGGTCGGAGAGGGAGGAGGAGGAAGGAGTTGGAGGAGGAGGAGGAGGAGGAGGAGGACGAGGGAACAGCCCAGAAGGATGAGGGAGAAGTAGGATGAGGAGGAGGAGGAGGAAGAGGAGGAGGAGGAGGAGGAGGAGAAGGAGGGAGGATGATAATGAGGGGGAGCGAGGAGCAAGGAGCGAGGAGCGAGGAGGAGGAGGAGGAGGAGGAAGAGGAGGGATGGTGAAGGAGCAGGATGAGCGGAGGACGGAGAGGAGGACGAGGAGGAGGACGAGGAGCGAGGAGGAGGAGGAGGAGGACGATGAAGGGATGAAGAGGAGACGGGAGAGGAGAGAGCAGCAGGATGAGGAGGAGGGGAATGAGGAGGAGGAGGAGGAGGAGGAGGAGGAGGAGAAGAAGCAGGAGGAGGGGGAGGTGAAGGAGGTAGAAGGGGGAGAAGGGTGACGCAGGCGGGATGAGTATGGAATTGGAGCGAGGAGGAGAACGTGTAGGAGGAGGAGGAGGAGGAGGAGGAGGAGGAGGAGGAGGAGGAGAAGCAGGATGGGGAGGACGAGGAAGGAGCAGGAGTGGGGAGAGGAGAGAAAGTGGACGGATGAGCGCTGGCGGAGCTGGGATGGGGAGAACGGCTGAGGATGTGGAGGATGCAAGGGTGAAGAGGAGCTTGCAATGAAGCCGTCTTGGCACCC
>CAUYUJ010018248.1:190000-207500 GCA_963575745.1 Prorocentrum cordatum | reverse complement strand
TCGAAAGTTGTTGTTCATGCCGTTTTGGTTGTGTGGGGCGCAACGATCGATGATCCTCAGGGCGTGTGTTAGCCTAATGTGTGTGTGGTGTGTGTGTGTGTGTGAATGTGTGTGTGTGTGTGTGTGAATGTGTGTGTGAATGTGTGTGAATGTGTGTGAATGTGTGTGTGAATGTGTGCGAATGTGTGTGTGTGTGTGTTTACCCCCATTGAGCTCAACCAGTAGAGCGTCACACCGCCTGCGTCGTGTCGAAAGGGCCCCGACGGAAGAACACACGGTGGGGGCTCACACGAGCTCCGAGGATCACCGAAGCGACGCAAGCGAGGGCGCGGAGAGGAGAGGGGAGGAACGAGGGGACGAACGCCAGAGAAAGGGGGGGGGACGGACGAGGGGAGGGGAGGGGAGGAGAGGAGAGGCACGAGGGGAGGGGAGGAGAGGAGAGGAACGAGGGGACGATCGAGGAGAGGAGAGGAACGAGGGGAGGGACGAGGGGGACGATCGAGGAGAGGAGAGGAACGAGGGGAGGGACGAGGGGACGAGCGCCCGCCAGAGAGGGGGGGGGGGGGGGGGGGGGGGGGCAGGGGCGGCGCGCGGGGGGAGGGCCCTCGGAGAGCGCGAAGAAGCTCTTCGGGGTGCGCCCTTGGGGGGGCGGGCCGCGCTCGCGTGCAGGGCAGCCGAGAGGAGCTTGAATGTAAGCAGGGCAGGGGGAGGCCAACGCTGGCAAGAGTAGCAGACAGAGGGAGAGAGAGCGAGAGAGAGAGAGAGAGATTCAGAGAGAGAGAGAGGGAGGGAGAACGAGAACGAGAGGAGTAGTGTGAGGGGGAGAGAGAGTGAGAGGAGTGAGAGCCATGGGCGGCGGGCACGCCTGTGCAGGTCCACCCGAACCTGCGGAGGAGGCCGGAGGGGGCCAGGCGCAACGCGCTGCCGGCGGACCTCGGCGGCAGGCCCCCCCGCGCAGCAGGGGATCGGTCGGCGCCCGCCGGCGCGGGGGCGTGCAGGGGCAGCGTTGCGGCCGGGAGCTTTTTGGCTTAGTTTTAAGTCGGGCCTGCAAGTCAGGAAACAGTATAGGGACCCAGACCCCCTCGAGTAATGAAAAAATCGCGACGGGAGGTTTTCCACAAGTTTCGGCCTCTGGGGGCCCTTGCCGGGCCTCGGAACCGTCGAAAAACTATTCAGGGTGAAAAACGAGTCCCGGGGAGTGGGTCGAATCCTGTGGGGGTGGATGTCATGAAAAAATCATGACGCCGGGGGGCTGGGTAGTCAGAAAACAGTCTGGGGACGATCTTTTCGACTGTTGCAAGTATTTTCGAGCATAGTTCTCGGCTGTTCCTTAATGCTTCTTCCGGAGTCCGCCTGTAGCAGGACATGCCCGACCTAAGGCTCAGCTGTCGCTCCGCGGGTTCTTGCTTCCCCTGCCCCTCCCCCCTGTCTGCACATGTGCACCGGACCTGGAAGATGCTGCTGCCTCTTCCCGCTCTCCATGGTCCTCTCGGAGTCTCGGAGGGCCAGCGCGCCCTGCGGCGCGCCCGCCGCCCAGCACCGGGCCGCCTCCGGGCGATGACAGTCGGCCGTTTGAAGTTTGATTCGTGCCGCCAGTTTTTGCCCACCGAGCTTCGGCGCGACGCGCTGTCCACTTCCCAGTCCCCAGGCGTCCACGGCGCGAGCCTTCTGTTCGGGCCCCCCGCCCCACGGAGCGGTGCGGCACGCCAATTATCCGCTCGCAGGGCACAGCGCGTCGCCGGGGCCGCCGCCGCGACACGCTGAGCAGAGGTTCCCGGCCGAAGGCTCCGGGGAGGGACAGTGTTATCGGCATCGAGGCCCGAGGTTTTCGGGTATGTTCGGAGGTGTCAATGGCACAGATTCTGTTCCAATGTAGTAGCTATGCATGATGTAATGATTGCTAGCATGCACGTGTGTGTGTGCTGCTTGCTTGCTTGCGGTACATACTTGCGTGTAGGTGTGCGCGCGCCCGCTGCCTGTTTTGACTCAAACTGATTCGTAGGGGCCCCTGAGCTGATATTAACTACGAGCGGATCTTATCGATCGCAATCTATCCAATTTCATATTCGGTTTGGAACTTTGTGTGTTCAGACTTCGGTGGTTCTATTGAGTGTTACCGACATTGGTAGCGGAGCTACGGCTCCAGGTCCACGGCCCGACCGATAACGTCCGCTCTTGATTTTTCCCAGCAGAGACGAGAGATGCGGCCCAACGGTCAACCAGGACCGGGACGCGGACGAGGTGAAGGGCGTGGCGGTGGCGACGCTGGACGAGGAAGAGGCCAGCAGGAGGAACGTCGCCAAGCCGAGGAGCAGGAAATACCTGACGACGACAGCGAGCTCCTCGGAGGAGGAGGTGGCCGAGGACGACAGGGTGAACGGCCGCCACAGATGGACGCGGGCTTGGCGAAGTGCTGCCCGGATGCGACGGACCTCAGCCACGCGACGTACAGGAACTTTCGACGTAGAGCGACGGTGTTCCAGAGGTTGTGCGCGCGCCGAGGCGCGCCAGTGGTGAGTGAGGGCGCCTACTTGCTCCTGCAGAGCCTGCAGGGCGACGCATGGGACGCCTGTGATGAGATAAGTTTCGAGAGGATGGACACCGCAGAGGCATTCGAGGAGATTTTTGAGAAGTTGGACGTGCTGTACAGGTACACGCAGGAGGTCGAGTTGCCAGGAAGATGCGACGGATTTTTCGGAGAGTTCGCGCGGCAGCCGAAGGAGACGCTCAACGCGTACGTGCTCAGGCATGGCAAGGAGCTGACGAAGCTGCGCGAAGCGGGACTTGAGCTGCCAGATCTACTGGCAGGATGGCATATGATGACGCGAGCGGCGATTCCCCAGTGGCAAGTACCCAACCTCAAGGCGCTGTGCAACAACAGGTTGACGGCGCAGGTGGTCACGGAGAGCCTGAAGACGATGTTCGGAGGCGACAGCGTGGCGCACAAGAAGGACATCGATCGCGTGAGAAGTACGTATCACGGACGAGGCAGTCGAGAAAAAGGCTACTGGATGGAAGACTACTATGAAGAAGATGATGATGCTTACTATGAGGACGAGTACGACCCGCATGAAGAGTATCAAGAAGATGACGGATGGTACGAGGATGACGAGGAAGTGCCGGAGGATCTCGAGAACGCCTACGAGGCTACCGAGGAGGCCTACGCAGCGTATGCGGAGGCTCGAGCTAAGATGAACGAGTTGGCAAAATCCCGAGGATTCTACCCCGTGGTGGCGCTGATCGACGAGAAGCGTGGACTACCCCCTCCAAGAGTTGGAAATGCCAGGCCGCCAAAAGGAAGAGGACGCAGCAGCAGCGGCAAAGCGAGAGGCGCGCAGAAGGGCAAGCAGAAAGGACGATACGGTGGACGAGCACCCTTCGGCGGTGGCAAGGGTGGCAAGCATTTCGACGGCAGCCCGAAGACGACGCATACTGGATCTACGCAGCAACACGGACCAAGGTTCAAGCGGCGACGAGATGGAGCACCCGCCAAGCACGACGAGGACGCGAAGATGCTGTACGAGATCAGCACGGACAACAAATTGACTGAGATTGCGCCCAGTATGGAGACGGCGCACGGATTACAACTCGAAGAAGTGAATTTGGCTACGGGCAAAGGAGTTGGCGACAGTGGAGCTACGAAGCCAGTCATGGGACTCGACGAGTGGCCGAAGTGGCGCAAGAAGTTGACGGACATGGGCATGGCCGACCAGATCACGACGGAGCGGTGCCAGAAGACATTCCGGTTCGGCAACGATGCTACGGCGACGGCAAAGCAGATGGTTACGTTCCCAGTCTGGGTTCGCAAGACGAGGCGCGAGATCACGGTTTACCTAGTGCCGGGCAAAGTTTCTCTTTTGGTGGCTCGGCCGTGTCTCGAAGAATGGGGCATCGTGGTGGACTACCGCAACAAGAAGGCGATGTACCTGGACGAAGTACCGCAGACGTGGAGCGACATCGAGACAAACGAGAAAGGCCACATGATCCTGGACCTCTTGAGTTTCCCAGAGGACGCGCTGGAGGTCAAAGAGGAGTCTAGCTCGACGGACGCCGACACGGACGGAGATCGCGAGGTCGAGAGCGAAGAGGAGATAGATTTCTACGTGACCAGCACTCATGGCGAGGAGAAGGAGGACGCGGAGACGACGAACTTCGACGCCGAGCAGCTGAAGGACTGGTTTACGAAGGTTAACAGGACGCTCGACGAGAAACCCAAAGTTAAACGCAAGTTCTGGGAGATTTTTGTCAATGAGGGACGTATTTCACAGTATGTCGAGCAGCATGGCGACTTCAAGACGGACAAGTATACGTTGGACACTGGCTGGGATTTCACGAGGAAGTCACATCGCGAAGCGTTCTTTGATAAATTACGACGTGAAAGGCCAGAGGAAGTTTGGATTTCACCGCCATGTACGCTGTGGTCTTCGATCAACACGCTGAACGACGCGAGTAAGGACAACAGATATCGGCAGCAACGCAGACGAGAGCGAGAGAAGCAGAAGAAAGAGTTTCTGAAGTTCAGCCGGGACATCTACGACGAGCAGCAGAAGAACGAGAGGAACGCGCGTTTGGAGCATCCCAGATACGCGACGTCGTGGAGCGAGGACGTCTGGCAGGACATGGAAGGATACGACACGTTCGTGGACCAGTGCGCGTACGGGCTGAAGGCGCTGGACCGCGACGGGCGCAGGATCGGTCCGATCAAGAAGCCCACGAACGCGCGGACGACCAAGTACAAGATGCACGAGGGACTCTGGAGGCGTTGCAGCTGTAAGGAGAAACGCGTTATGCTGGAAGGAGCTCGCAACATGCGCGGAGTGGAGAACTACCCGAGGAGTATGGCGCTTCAGGCGGCAATCTGCATCGTGGACGACCCGCAGAACGAGTCAAGCTACGCTGTAGAGGAGATGACGCAAGAGGAGTTTGACAAGATCGAGTACAAAGAAGTTTGGAATAATTTACTTGAGAAGTTCACGCTCGACGAGGTCAAGTGGGTTGAGAAGGTGCATGTGCAGATGGGTCACCCATCGAGTGAAGCGTTGGCGGCAGCACTCAAGGAGATGAACGCGGATGATCGTTTGGTGAGCTGCGCGCGGATTTATATTTGTGAGATATGCTTGAAACGGCAGAGGCCTAAACCAGTACGGATCGCCAGGATTCCAAAAGATAGAGGTTTCAACGACACGATCGACATAGACACTTTTCACGTGAAGTGGAACGACAAGCACAAGCTGATTTTTACGATTATGGACGAGAGCCCGCGATGCGAGGTCGACACGGTGGTGCCAGACGAAAAAGCGAAGACCGAGATAAAGGCGATCGAGAAAAACTGGATCAATTGGGCTGGTGTGCCAGTGCGTATTCGGGCTGATCAAAGTGGTGCGCATGTGAGTGAGGAGTTTTCGGAGCGGTGCGACATGCGGCAGATAAAATTGCAGCTCATACCGAGTGACGCTCATCATCGACTCGGGATCCTTGAAAGGAATCACCAAGTACGACGAGAGCAGATTGCCAAGTATCACGAGGACCGACCGGACGACAGCCTGAAGGTTACGGTGCGAGTGACGTGCGACATGAGGAATCGGCTACGTAACGTTCGAGGGTTTACTCCAGCGCAGCGTGCGCTAGGACGGCAGCCCAGAGATCTGGGCAACATGGCGGACGAGCCGACGACGATGGGCGATCTTGGAGAGCACGACGAGGGATTCTACCAGAACCTGGGTCGCAGGCGAGACGCGGCCAAGGCCTACTTCGCGGCGAATATGTCGAGGGCCGTGCGAGAGGCTTTAGCGGCTCGCGATAGACCCTTAGCGAAGGAGTTCCAGATCGGCGAGTACGTCTACTTCTGGAGGCGCGACAAGGGCGAGAGCGACTTGATCAAGAGTTATTGGAAGGGACCGGCGATGGTGACGCAGGTCGAGTACACGGACGACCCCGACAAGCTGAGGCAGTCAGTCATCTGGTGCGTGCATAACAACACGCTGCTCAGGACGACGCACGAGTTGCTGAGGCCAGAGCTACCAGAGGAGCGGCGACAACGCGAGGAGGCAGATGATGATTTCGGTCTACCCTTGTCGACGGCGGAGAGATTGCTCAAGAAGTTGAAGAGCACGACCGGCTCCATCAAGTACAAGGATTGCGTTGGCGACGCGCTCGGGGACCCAGAGGACCACGTGGGCGACGGACGGCCCGAGGACATGGACATGGACGCTACAGGCGTGGACACTGATGGCAAGGTGGAGGAGCCAGTCGAGGAGCGTGCCCATCGTGACGAAAGGACGAGGAGCAGCGAAGAAGCCGAGCCAGCCGAGCGCGAGGTGAAGGAGGAGCAGCCGCAGTCAGCGGCGGCCGAGTCTCGACCCGAAACCGATCTACCGGAAGCCGATGGCGGGCGAGAACCTCATCTCGAGGCTCGAAGCCAAGAGAAAGAAGAGGACGCTAAACCGGAGGCCATAGTGGAGAAGCGGAAGGTGGACGACAGGGACGAGTTACTGGAGAGCATTAACGCGGCAAGACGGCTCGACGGGCTCAAACCGTTGGCTAAGAGACCAAGGATAACACCGATGGAGACAGAGACCATCAAGACGGACACAGGCGACGACGAGCTGCTACTGCTGTACGAGGACGAGGAGATGATCTACCTCACGAACGCGGCGAAGCGCGACGCTGTGGTGGAGGCCAGGCTCACGCCGGACGAGAAGGTGCAGTTCGACGAGGCCAAGACCAAGGCATTGCTACCCTGGATCGAGAACCAGGCGTGGCAGGCGGTGAACGAGGCGACGGCGGGAGCTGGCGAAGTGTGTCCGATGAGGTTTCTGTTGAAGTGGAAGATGAAGGATGGAGTTCGAGAGGCAAATGCGCGAGTGATTCTTCAAGGATTTCACTTGGAGGAGGTGACGAGCACTAACGTGGAGAAGGCAAGCCCTACTCTGACGAGGCTCGCGAGGTACCTCATCCTGCTCATCCTGTGCCAGCAGTCGTGGAAGATGGTGGCAGCTGACGTGAAGAGCGCATTCCTCCAGGCCAAAGACATTCGTGAGCAGGGAGTGCGCATTTTCAGCAGACCGACGAAGGACATCCGAAGGAGGTTGGCGAAGATGATGGGCCTAAAGGACGACGAGATATTGCAGATGCTGAAGCCAGCTTTCGGGGATGTTCGCGCTCCCAGGCAGTGGAATCAGACGATCACGGAGGCCATGATCGACATCGGATTTCTTCAACACCAGTTGGATCGGTGCTGTTTTCTGTCGTACCGCATCGCGGCCGACGGCGACGACCCCTTTCTGGTGTGGAGCGCAGACGACGGACAGAACTACGTACTGGACGGTATTTTGGGTTTACACGTGGACGACTTCATCGGTGGCGGCGAGAACTTGGAGTGCGAGGCCGACCTGACCGACAAGCAGGCCTACGAGGGCACGTTCCTGGACAGGGTGCAGACTCTCAGCAGGCGCTTTAAGTTCGGCAAGTGGGAGTTTCAGAACGGTATTGTTTTCTGTGGTATGGAGACCACGCAGTCGCAGTCAAGGAACGAGATCGAGGTCAAGGCCGAGCAGTACATACACAAGGTGAAGCCGATTAGCATCGAGAAGGTACGCCGCCAGCACCCGGACGATTTGTGCACGCCGAAGGAGATAAGCCAGCTACGAGGACTTAATGGAGCTATGCAGTGGCCGGCATCCCAGTGTATGGTGCAGGCGGCGGCGAGAGTTTCTTTTGCCCAAGGTGACGTGAGCAAAGCTACGGTTGGAAGTTTGCTGGAGGCCAACAAGTCATTGCGGTTCCTGAAGGCGAGTGGCGACGTGGGCATCCGTATTCGTTACGTGTCCAAGTGGGAGCAGCTACGACTTGGAGTGTATTGGGACGCTTCATGGGCAACAAGACTTAACGGCGAGTCGCAAGGAGGCTACATGATCTTCGCGATCGAGGACGACAGGATCGACGACGGCCAGGCCACGTTTCTGGTTATCATCGATTGGACGAGCAAGAAGTTGGTTCGCATTTGCAGGAGTTCTCTGGCCGGGGAGGCTCAGGCGGCGGCCAACGCGGTGGACGCTCTGGAGTTCGCGAAGACGATGCTGACCACGATGCTCTACCCCAACATGCAGCTGACGGGACCGGACATGTTGCAGGTGCTAGGGCGAAGCCCGTGTATCACAGACTGCAAGGCGCTCTACGACGCAGCCAATTCTCAGGCGCCAGCCGGTGGCCTGACGGAGCGCAGGACGGGCATCGAGATCATGCAAGTGAACGAGAAGATGAAGGAGTTCGGCGGAGTGTGGAGATGGGCGAATACACATCAGCAGATGGCGGACGGGCCGACTAAGTTGCAGGTGCGGCAGCAGTTCGTGGAGAAGCTGAGGAGAATGACACACGCGCTGAAGTACGACGCAACGTTCACTGCAGGCAAGAAGGTCAGCCAGCAAGAGCGTAACAAGAACGAGCAGGAGCTGAACGACGCGGCGGCCGACTTCGACGAGGCGAATGCAGTGGGCCAGACACCAGATGAAGCGCCAGCGCGAGAGATGGTCAAAGCGACGAGGGCAGGTACCAGGACAGCACAGAGACTCGCGGCGCTGGTGGCGATCACGGCGGCTACGACGACAAAAGCAGAGGAGACATGCCCAAGCCTGGACATCAACGAGACGCAGTGGATCTACGTGACCGTGCTCACGATGTTGCTGGTTGTGATAGTGCTGGTCTGCGGCTGTTGTTTGTGTGTGACGTGCTACATCAAACGGGCGAATGAGCGATTCTGGAGAACAAATAACGAGGAGATGAAACGCTGTTTGAAAGACACGCCAGACTCATGCGGAGACGGCAACGCCGAGTATATGCAGATGAAGATAAAGATGAGTGAGCAAGCCGACGAGATCGAGCGCTTAAAAGAGAAGAACGAAGGGCAACGGACTAAGATCGAAGAGAGAGCCAAGCAGATAGTCGACATGCAGCCAGACATAGAGAAGCTGATGCCGGATTTCGAGCAGCGCGGCAAGAGCTTGGCGGCCTACGAAGAGAAGTTGACCAAGACCGAGAAGCTACTGAAGGACGCTAATGAGGAGCTTGGATTGTGCTATAAAAGGCTGTCGGCGCTGAACGGTTCGAACGACAAGTTGGAGCGGCAGCTGAATAACGCGAAGGACGAGCTACGGCAGATGACGCTGAGAGCTCGAGACGTGCCGGGGCCCAAGCGGATGAGGTCGGCGAACACTCAGTCACAGTGTACGTATCGACGAGATCTAGCCACGCCGAGGTTTCAGGTGATACAGTCGATGAACGAGCCGACGGTGATCACGACGGAGGAGTTTACAGCAGGCTCCCCATCGGCGAGCTCGAGCAGTTCATGAACGGCGTGGTGATGGTCATCGTATGTGGGACCTACGATATTCAGGAGACCAGGACACATCTCTCGACTCTGTAGTTGAAACGGTGCAGGTTTTCTGATTTTTCTTGAGTTGATTTAGGTATGGCAGCGCGTGTGTATTTGTAGTATGCTGAGGAATCGGGGCTTAAAAGCTTATTTTCTTTCCCCTGTGTCAATGGCACAGATTCTGTTCCAATGTAGTAGCTATGCATGATGTAATGATTGCTAGCATGCACGTGTGTGTGTGTTGCTTGCTTGCTTGCGGTACATACTTGCGTGTAGGTGTGCGCGCGCCCGCTGCCTGTTTTGACTCAAACTGATTCGTAGGGGCCCCTGAGCTGATATTAACTACGAGCGGATCTTATTGATCGCAATCTATCCAATTTCATATTCGGTTTGGAACTTTGTGTGTTCAGACTTCGGTGGTTCTATTGAGTGCTACCGACAGGAGGCATCCACCCCGCCCCCAGGAGATGCGGATTCGCGGTCGGGCAGGTTGTCGCCGGTCTATCGCTGATGTATCGCCGATTCCCGCGCGATGGTTCACCCCCTGAGCTGGTCCCCACCCCCCACCGCTGCCCCTTAGGACCTGTCTCTGGAGGCTCTGCTCCAGAGCCTCTAGTCGAAGTTCGGCGGCAAGCGAGGGGGGGACATGAGACGGAGAATGTCTCCTCAGATGGCGGCGGGACTCCTCAGAAGCCCCCGCGCCTTCTGAGAGCTCTCCTCTGTTTCCGGGGAAGGCTGGGAAGCTTTTCAGCAGGCGGGGGGGGCTTCAGACTCTCAGAGGGCCTTTTCCTTCTCCCCAGACCCCCGACGTCATGATTTTTGCATGACGGCGACCCCCACAGGTTTCGACCCATTCCCCAGGACCAGTTTTTCATCCAGAGTCGTTTAGGGCCCCCAGAGGCCGAAGATCGTGAAACATTTCCCGTCGTGAGCTGTTTCTTGCCGTGAGGGGGTCTGGGTCACTTAACCCCCCTCCGTCGCCGCCGGCGCGAGGCTGCGGCCGGCGTCCCCGGGACAGAAGGCGAAAACCCACCCCCACCCCCAGTCCCGACGCCCATCCCCGAGCCGGCGATTCAAGGGGTCGGCCGACGGGACTGGGGGTGGGGGTGGGTTTTCTGGATTCCTGGACCCCGAAAACCTACCCCGACCCCCAGTCCCGACTCCTTGAATCGCGGGTTCGGGGATGGAGTCGGGACTGGGGGTGGGGGTGGGTTTTCGCCTTCTCACCGGGGGGAGCGCGCCGATCTCAGTCTCGGTCAGACCATAAAGGGCCTCGCGGAGGCGCCCCGCGTGTATGGGCCTCGTGGGCTGCCCCGCCTCCGCCCCCGGGCGGGCACGGCGCCGGCGTGCGGGGCGCTCCAGAGAGTCGGAGGTGGACAGACCTCCCACCCCGACGCTCAAGCAGTGGCGAAGCGTCCTGGCTCGCCTATAGCCCTACCAAACAATGTTCCAAGAACCTGTTGTGGCTTCCACGAAATCTTCTTAGGACACCTCTGGCTGGGACCGTCTTGTTTTAACACATCGGGTTTATGTTCTAAGAACATTGTTTTTGTGATTATGACATTTTGGGGTTCGAAGAACATTTCGCGGTAGGACTATAGGAATGCCGGGACGGTCAGTCCCTGCTCAGGACACGTCGATCAGCGACGTGGCCGTTTTCGGTTCGCGCGAGGGCGTCGCGGCCGTCACCTCTGGCGGGTCCTAAAGGCCGTCGGGTTCGGTCATAGGTAGGCCGTGCTCGGCCTGAGCGGTGGCTGGCGAGAGGGAGGCGTGCCCGAGGCCGAGGGAGGGGCCGTGCCCTCGAGGACCGAAGCCGCAGGCGACGTTTCTGCCGCCCCTCCCTCCTCCCTCCTCCCTCCTCCCTCCTCCCTCCTCCGACCCAGGCCCTCTCGAGCAATGAAAAAGTCAGGGCGGGCCATGTTCGGTCTGCAGGGGCCCTTGCCGGGCCTCGGGGCCGTCAGCAAAAACGACGCTGGATGAGAAGCCGGTCCCGGGGAATGGGTCGAGACCTCTGAGGTCGATGTCATGACAAAAATCATGACGTCGGGGGCCTGGGATGAAGCCGTTCAGAAAAGGATTGAAGCCCCGGGATACACCCCAAGGGGGCTATTCGGACGCACCCCTTATCGAGGATGGACCCCCACCCCATCGTATCTATTCCCTTTTATATATTTTCACAATCCGGGCGGAAGGCGAAAGGGGTCACCCCCCCCCAAAAAAAAAAACGGACTCCCGGGATCTGGGGCTTTGGGACCCTCTGGACGGGCCTCGAAGCGGCCCCGGGGGCCTCGCAGGGCGTTTTGCCAAGCCTTCCCAGCACACCTAAGGCGATCAGGGGGGTCATCGGAGACGTCCCAGACACCCCCAAGACAGCACAAGAGCGCTCCAAGAGTGACCGACGTGACCATGACGGTCCCACAGAGGCCTCCAAGAGCACTCCCAAGAAGGCTCCAAGATGCAAAAATCATGGAGTTTCTGTTTGTTTTTGGTGAATTTGGGGGTTCTTCTCTTTTCGGCTTCCCGACGCTCCAAGACGGCGGTCTTCTGGGAGTCCGAAGCCGCCTGGGAGGCTCCAAAATCGCCCCACAACCATCCGAAAGGGCTTCCGGGCAGTTCAAGAGAGCCCCAAAACGGCACAACACGGGTCCAAGATGGCCCTCAGAGAGCCCCATGGCGGCCCAAGATGGCCCCGAGACACCCTCCGAAGCATTCCAAATCGTGACCCGGTCGTTAAGGGAGACAGCGGTTGGAGGCAGGGTGGCCCGAGGAAGCCCCCAGAGGCCCCCAGAATACGCCCAGGAGGCCTCCAGAAGGCCTCAAGAAAGCCTGAAACAACTTTTGTGAGGCCCCCAGAGGCTCTCCAAGGAGGAGCCTCCGCAAAAAAGAGCTGCGGAGGATGGGGAGAATGCGCAGGGTATGGCGAAAATGAAGAAAAGGAAGCATGGAGGAAGGATAACGAATAACAATTTTATAGCGGCGATGGCAGAAAAGGCAACAAGGAGTTGTCGCCATATTGTCGGCTTGACCTTCCTGCTATTTCGCCTGCACACCAATTTTCAAGGACCAAGGTGCATGGCGCGAAGCGCCAATGCAGTCTTGGCGCTTCGTGCCATGCACCTTAGTCCTTGAAGTTTGGTGCGCAGGCGGAATAGCAGGAAGGTCAAGCCGACAATTTAGCGATAACTCCTTGTTGCCTTGTCTGGCATCGCCGCTACAAACATGTTCTTCGTTATTCTTCCTCCATGCTTATTTTTCTTCATTCTCGCCATACCCTGCGCATTCTCCCCATCCTCCGCAGCTCTTTTTTGCGCCGTCCGAGGGCCCCAAAGCCCCAGATCCTGGGAGTCCCGTTTTTTTTGGGGGGGGACTCCTGTCGCGTTCCGCCCGGATTGTTAAAGAAAACAAAAGGATGGATATATATATATATATATATATATATATATATACATATATATATATATATATCCCTGGGTTGGGGTTGGGCCCCAAATGTCTGGTCCATTCGAAAGCCCCACGAAGCCTGGGATAGGGGGACGTCGACAGGTTGCGGAAGGTTGCGGAAGGCGGCGGAGTAAAACGAGGCTGCCTCTGCCGGCGTGAGTTGCCGGAGGGCTGGTGGACACAGTCGCTGTCCCTCCGCCGTTGTGTCTCTCCTCTGGCCTCCGCTCGTTCTCTTCCGGGCCCTCGTGCGGCCCTGTGCTGCTGGGAGCTCGCGCGTGATTCTCATATAAGTAGGTCCAGGCCAGCGCCGACAGCCCCAGACCCCCGACGTCATGATTTTTTCAGTGCGTCGACCCCCCGAGGTCTGAACCTATTCCACAGCACTGGTTTTTCATCCTGACTCGTTTTTTGACGGCCCCGAGGCCCGGCAAGGGCCCACAGGCCGAAGATGGCGAAAAACCTCCCGTCATGATTTTTCCAGTACTCGAGGGGGTTTGGGGCTCGAGAGCCCATGCCCGCGCGCACGCCGACGCGGCCAAGGCGGTGCCATGAGAACCGCCTGGGGCCCTGGAGGTCAAGCAGTGGCGAAGCGGCCTGGTTCGCCTGCAGGCCTGGCAAAGACTGTTCTATGAACCTTTTGTGGTTTGCACGAAGTGTTGTTGGAACAGTTCTGGCTGGGACCGTCTCGTGTTTGAAACATCGGGCCTATGTTCTAAGAACAGCGCTGTTGTTCTTAGAGCACTTCTTGGGATTCTAAGAAGATTTCGTGGTACGGTAGAGGGAAACAATTAGTGAGCACCCCCCTCTGCCCCCCAAACTCAAGGTTGGCACGCGCGGGGGAGACTGCGGCCGAGGTGCAACTCATCAGACCCACCGCCAACTTTGAACATTGGGGGGAGGGGGAGGCGTTCACAGATGAATGTGGCATGAGTGTTCGCTATTTTTGTCCGAGGCCTGTAGGCCTATGCCGGGACGGTCGGCCCCTGCTCAATGAGGGGCCCCTGTCTCCAGGCCGCTCCTCGGATGTCCGGGTCCGGGGGCCTCCCGTTTGGCCGGGGACGCCCCTCCGTCCCGGACGCTGTCGGGGCGCACGGGTGCCTGCTGCTGCAGCCGAGCCTATTCGCTCCTTGCTTCAAGT
This sequence comes from Prorocentrum cordatum, assembly GCA_963575745.1. Classification (NCBI taxonomy): domain Eukaryota; class Dinophyceae; order Prorocentrales; family Prorocentraceae; genus Prorocentrum; species Prorocentrum cordatum. The sequence goes on along the minus strand of CAUYUJ010018248.1, from coordinate 193,551 downwards.
CGGGCCTGTCTCCCTGCAGGAGGAATCTCCAAAAATAGTCAAACAATAGTCTGGGGACTATGTTTCTACTACTGTTGATTATTTGTTTGGTCTTTGTTGGGTACTTGTTATTTCTCGTCCGAAGTCCGCCTGTGGGGGGACATGCCCGACCTCATCATTGCTCGGCATTCCGTCTGGCAGCACGATAGCTGTCCCCTTCCGCTACTGCGGGCGAGGCCAGGGCATGGGTATAGGAGACCACTCCAGAGCGCTCCAGGACGCGCTCGGAGCGTCCCAGAGCGCTCCGCGAGAAGGCCGCGGCGCTCGGCACCTCCTCCAGAACTGCCGGAGCTCAAAAGAGATTCCCAGGTCATCCGTGTCCTAGGTTGTCCCTGCGCCCTGGCCTCGTTCTGTATGCCTTTCCGATCCCAGTGAGGGCGGCAAGGCGTCCGCATCAAGCGTTCCAGGAGGAGGGGGAGGAGGAGGAGGAGGAGGAGGAGGAGGAGGAGGAGGAGGAGGAGGAGGAGGAGGAGGAGGAGGAGAGGAGGAGGAGGAGGAGGAGGAGGAGGAGGAGGAGGGAGGAGGACGAGGAGGAAGGAGGAGGAGTTGGAGGAGGAGGAGGAGGAGGAGGATAGGAGGAGGAGGGAGGAGGAGGAGGAGGAGGAGGAGGAGTTGGAGAGGGAGGAATTGGAGGAGAAGGGAGGGTGGCAAGGCGTCCTGCGGGATCCTCGGGGGCCGCGTCTCCCCAGCCGGTGGGGGCGGGGAGCGAGCTCCCCGAGCGCGGGACAGGGCGATGCAGCCGCCGGGCATCTCCGCGAAGAAGTGGGAGAAGGCCGCGCGGGCGGCGTCTGGGCATCTCCTCCTACTCCAACTCCACCTTCTCCTCCTCCTCCTCCTCCTCCTCCTCCTCCTCCCTTCCTCCTCCAACTCCAACTCCTCCTCCTCCTCCTCCTCCCTCCTCCTCCTCCTCTCCTCCTCCTCCTCCTCCTCCCACCTCCTCCTCCTCCTCCTCCTCCTCCTCCTCCTCCTCCTCCTCCCTCCTCTCCTCCTCCTCCTCCTCCTCCTCCTCCTGTTCCTCCTCCTTCCTCTCCTCCTCCCTCCCCCTCCTCCTCCTCCTCCTCCTCCTCCTCCTCCTCCTCCTCCTCCTGCTCGCCCTCCGCCCATCCCTTGCTCCTACTGCTCCGAGGTCTCGGGCAACGGCGAGGCGTCCTGGCGTACCTATAGGCCCACCAGAGAATGTTCTCATAACCTTTTGTGGCTTCCACGAACTGCTCTCAGACATTTGCTGGCTGGGCCTGTCTGGTTTTAACACATCGGGCTTATGTTCTAAGAACTTTTGTCTATGTTTGGAACATTCTCTCGTTCTAAGAGCATGCCGTGGTAGGTCTACAGGAATGCTGGGAAGGCCGGTCCCTGCTCAAGGAGAAGGACCGAGGTCGTCGTCGTCGTCGTCGTCGTCGTCGCCGAGCGTCGGATGAAGCGTCTCGCTGCTATCGCAAGCGGGCGGTTGGCCAGGTGGCGCGAGTGGCTCAGCGGAGGAAAAGGTACGGTATCCATACCGCTACCCTTCCCTCGTTTTCTCACTTCTTGGGCCTCTCTGGAGGCCTTCATCACCACCGCTGTGTTCGCTTCGACACTCTGGTCAGAACGCACCCCGGGAGAGGTCTGGGAGGTGTAGCTGCATCGGGGCGTCATGCCACCAGCAACCCCAGACCCCTGGCGCCATGATTTTTTTATTACGTCGACCCCCCGAGGTTTGAATCCAGTCCCCGGGACCAGTTTTTCATATCCCGACTCGTTTTTGGACGGTCTCCAGGTCCGGCAAGGGCCCCCCCGGGGACCGGGACTGACGAAGAACTTGCCGTCGTGATCTTTTCATTGCTCGAGGGGGCCGGGGGTTCTGGCCCCACTGCGCCTCTGCGCAACGCGCTGGCCACGCTCCCTTTTCTGGCAGAGCGCCACCGCCCGGAGCTCTTTTGAGCCTCCCGCCACGCGCAGCAGAGCCTGGCACGTGCTCCACTTCTGCACGGCACCGCGCGCCGCTGGCGCCGCCGCGGCGGCGCGCGCGCAGCAGAAAGCTCTGAGCCGCTCGCACGTCTCCGTGAACAAAATCAAGACGAGAGGTTTCCTACAGGTTTCGGCCTTTGGGGGGCCCTTGCCGGGCCTCGGGACCGTCAAAAAAAGATTCAGGATAAAGAACCGGTCCCGTGGAATAGGTCGAGACCTCGGGGGGCCGACGTCATGAACAAATCATGACGTCGGGGGTCTGGGACTGCAGATAGGTGTCCGAGGTGTCGTCCACATACGTGCTCGCCCGAGTATACCTTGCGCGACCAGCGTGCCCGGCTGGCGCTCGCTGCCGGCGCGCCCGATCCGCGTGCCCGCGAAGCGCGCGCCCGCCCCCCCAGTCGAGGCTCCGGCACCCGCGCGCGCAGAGAGAGAGAGAGAGAGAACACGACCGCTCGGACACCCCTCACTCTTGATGACTGCGGGGGACGTTTTGCATGGGCGCTCTGGGCAGCTCTTGAGCGCGGGGAGAAGTCGCGGCGGGGCACCGAGGGCCGTTTATGGCTATTCCTTTTGCTTGTCTCCAATGCTGCGGGACGGCTATCTTCAGCTGAGGCACACCCCCGCCCTGCGCGCCCGCGAGCGCATTCTCGCCGCAGGTGGTCACGATTCTGCCTGCGCCAGTCGCCGATTGTGCCCTGCGTAAGCGCGGGCCCAGCCTCGACGCGACGCCCAATTCTTGTCCCTCGCGAGGTGGACTGGCCGCACCCACCCATTAGGCAGGCCGCTGTATTTTCGTAGTTCGTTCTTCCCTCCCGGGCCCCCTCGCCTGCCTGCCACTCACCGGTCCCCGCTCTCGGGCCCTCTCTGGGACCCTCTCGGGGCGCTCCTGGGGCGTTCCCGGGGGTCTTCGGGGCCCGGCTGGGGCACACGTGGGCTCTTCTTGGTGCTGCCTCGAGCGGTCTTGGAGTCGTGGCGCCCCAGAAGCCCATCGGAAGAGAAAGCGCGATGAAGCAGACAACATGAAGACAGCTCCGTTCACTATTGAAGGAGTTGGGCGTCTTGACGGCTTTGGGGGGGGACTCCTGGGGGGCTAGCTTGGGCAGTCCTGGGCCATCGTGGGGCAATATTGGCAACTTCGTGGGGTCATCATGGGGCCACCTTGCGGCCAGCACTGGGCCTGACACGCTTTGCTCCGCGCTCTTGGACATATTTTGCCCGCTCCTCGCGCCATCTTGTCTCCTCTTGGAGATCCCTTGGGTCCTCTTGCAGCTTCCCTCGGGGGGCATTGGGGGACCACTCGGGACTCATTGCGGGATCTCTTGAGGCTCATGGGAGCCCGCAGAGGCAGGACGGCCAACCGTGCAGAAACGCTGTCAAACAAAACAAAACAGAACGATGCGAACTATCGTGAGGGACTTCTGTGGATTTCTGGAGGCTTCATTTGGGTGATCAGGGTGTCTTCTGGGGCCTCACAGGGGCGTTCCCGGGCCTCCCTGGCAGTTCTTGGACGCTGTTTTGGACCACCGTGGACCGCCTCTGGAGAGGGACCAGCTACGACCCAA
>CAUYUJ010018248.1:115000-185000 GCA_963575745.1 Prorocentrum cordatum | reverse complement strand
CGTGTCCCCCTAGAGGGGGATTTTCGACGAAAAATAAAGCATACTCCCAACATACCCCCAAAAAGGCCAAACTAATTTTCAAAAAATAGTCCCCAGACTATTTTGGGATTATTGTTTGATTCGTTTGGGGGTATTTTTTTTTATTTTTCGTCGAGAATCCCCCTGTAGGGGGGCAGGCCCGACTTAAGCGTTGGGCCCGCCGTGGGTCGGCGGCTGCAGACGTCGGAGAAGAGCGGAGGCACGCAGAGGCCCTCTCGTTGCCGCCTCGTTGCCACCTCGTTACCGCCTCATGCGCTGGGTGGGTGTGGCGAGGTTTCGCCACGTTTCCGCCCATTGCCGCCTCGTTGCTGCCTCGTTGCCGCCACGTTGCCGCCCGTTGCTGCCTCGTTGGGATCCCGAAGGGGCCTCAGGGAAGGGTGTGGATAGCTTCTAATTGAGATGCGTCTTCCAGGACCACCCCTGGACGACCACCCCAGGACTCCCCACACGCCTATAGGGTCGGTGGATTAGAAGGACGTTGTTTCTTAAATGTTTCACGCGACAGTGCCAGTCATGGCGCTCATATATTGTTCCCCCGGCCTCGGAGCACCTCGACGGGTGCGGTCTCTCTGCCGAGTGGCGCTTACACAACCGACCTTTCTTTTTTTCAGCCAGATCACCGTCCGAACCACTTTGCCGAATATATCCTTGAACGCCATTTCCAAGTCAAGCCAAGTCAGCCAGATCTTACCGCGCACGCGCGTGGTCGATGATGGTTTTCTTTGGACGCCCGAAATGGGCACGGAAACAATGGGTGCAATGCCCAAACAACAAAGGTTGTCCCAAACCAACAGCGGCCGCTGTTGGGCAGGCGGCCTTCTGTTTCAAATGGACACAGGCCGCGGCGACACCGACAGCGAGTCCTGTCCAGAATGAACAGGAACTGCTGTTGGGCATTGTACCCATTCTTTCCGTACCCACTTCGGGCGTCCAAATTTTCGGCGTGCGCCCGCTTCCTGTAGCATGCAGCAGTGTTGTCCGCCCTGGGGTATACTGCGCGTCGACGGAGTGGGGCGCGACGGCTCCAGGGCCCGAGCCGCGACACACGACGACGCCCGAGGTCGGCGTGGGGGGGGGGACGGTGGCACCGCTGAGGGCCTCAGTAGCCCCGATGCGTCCGTTTTGATTCGGGAGCGACATGAGGACGTACACGTACATGAATCCACGCTGGATTCGAGAGTACGCATTGCGCAAATGTTCGTCGTATAACGCGGCCGGTCTCGCGGATCGAAGGGCCGTGTTCATGTACATAGCTTGGCGCGTACGTCCTTTGTGGGCTCCCTATTGATACTCAACACGTGCCGTGCTCAAGACGTCCGTGTCAATACGTCGCGTGTTGGCTCCACGTATTGGCCCACGTTCTGGCGAGCGTATCGCGTCGGACCTACGTTTTCAGCCTACGTGTTGAGCTCCGTAGCAATGCGCTACGTGTTGCGTGTTGCGTATCGGTGCAAGTAAGATGAGGGCGCGACGAGGCACGAGCGGGCACGCCTGCGACGTCTCAGCCGCTGGCCCGCGGCATCGGGACGCCGCTGGATAGGGGCGCCGCAGTGGCGGGGCGCGGCGGCCACCCGCCGGCCCGGCCGCCCCGGGCATAGGCGACGCGCGCGTCGCCGCAGCGCCGCTGCCGCGGCGAGGCGCACGCGGGGCGTGAAGACGGGCATGGCCCTCTACAGGAGGAATCTTCGAACATAGTTTTTTTGTGTTTTAACAGAAAAAAAAACTCCGGGGATCATTTTTCTTCCATTTTGGATCATCCTTGGAGTAGCTAGTTTTCATCTCTCGTCCAAGATCCCCCCTGTATAAGGGGGACAGGCCCGACCTCGGGCTCGCGCTCCGGCGGCGGGAGGGACACGCGACCGGCTTTTTCTGTCGGGGGGGCGTCGCGGCCCGGCGCGCAGCGGCAGGGCGCCCAGAGTCGGGCACAGCCGAGAACGCGAGTGCGCGCGCGCCTCGGAAGGGCGAGGCCTCGAGCCGCTCAGAGGCGAGCAGCGCCGCGGCCGGCCAGCCGATGCGACCGCACATCCGCCACAGAAGAAAGTGCACAGGCACCCTCGGCTGGATCGTTTTCCTGGGCCTCAGGGGAGGGTGGCGGTGTGCATGAACCACCACCTGGGAGCCAGCGACGTTCTACACCCTCTCCTCCCTGAAGGTAGAAGCGAAGCTCGTCGGAGGGTGTGTGTGTGTGTGTGTAAATGTTTAAGTCGGGCGTGTCCCTCTCCAGGGAGGATGTCTAAAAGTAGGAGCAACAACAATAGTCTGCGATGTTGGACTAGTTTTGACAATTTTTGATTTTTCTTTTTGGATATGTTCCCTACCTAGGCTCTGCCTAGAAGGGTTCTTGCCCTCTTAGCTTAAAGGTGCCGGGCAATGGAAACCACCCCGGGCGGTTCCCCCAGTCCCCGCCCCGCGGTTCCCCCAGTTGCGCCCCCTGGGTTCACCCAGCTTAGCTTAGCTTCAGCTTAGCTTTAGCTTAGCTTAGCTTAGCTTTAGCTTAGTTTTAGCTTAGCTTTAGCTTAGCTTTAGCTTAGCTTTAGCTTAGCTTCAGCTTAGCTTTAACTTAGCTTTAGCTTTTAGCTTAGCTTCAGCTTAGCTCTAGCTTAGCTCTAGCTTAGCTTCAGCTTAGCTTCAGCTTAGCTTCAGCTTAGCTCTAGCTTAGCTTTAGCTTAGCTCTAGCTTAGCTTCAGCTTAGCTTTAGCTTAGCTTTAGCTTAGCTCTAGCTTAGCATTAGGTTAGCTTCAGCTTAGCTTCAGCTTAGCTCTAGCTTAGCTTTAGCTTAGCTTTAGCTTAGCTTTAGCTTAGCTTTAGCTTAGCTTCAGCTTAGCGTTAGCTTAGCTCTAGTTTAGCGTCAGCTTAGCTCCAGCTTAGCTTTAGCTTGGCTCTAGCTTAGCTTCAGCTTAGCTTTAGCTTAGCTTCAGCTTAGCTTCAGCTTAGCTTTAGCTTAGCTTCAGTTTAGCTCTAGCTTAGCTCTAGCTTAGCTCTAGCTTAGCGTTAGGTTAGTTTTAGCTTAGTTTTAGCTTAGCTTTAGCTTAGCTTTATCTTAGCTTTAGCTTAGCGTTAGCTTAGCTTTAGCTTAGCTTTACCTTAGCTTTAGCTTAGCTTTAGCTTAGCTTTAGCTTAGCTTTAGCTTAGCTTTATCTTAGCTTTAGCTTAGCTTTTCTGTTACTACTAATTCTGCTTTCCTAGGGGCTCCAACTCCTAGGTAGGGTCGCACTGGGATATTTTTTTTTTTGTTGTCCGAAATCCGCCTGTAGGAAGACATGCCCGACCTAATCTATTACCCTCGTCAAAATTAACCTCAAAAATGGCGACCACGCCCCTGCGATGTCGGCGCGCCCTTCAATGTCGATAGACGCCCCTCCAATGTCGGGGCCAGGGCAAAAGTGCTCTGACCGGGAACGATTCGGAAGTTCGATGATGACGGACATTGGAGGGGCGGCGCATACAAGTACCTCGCAGTCATCGCCACCCTGTCCAGAAAATCTCCCCACGGACAGTTCAGCCACGTAAGACATGTTTGAGGTTAGTTTTGACGAGGGTTGTAGGAGGCCTCTATATGAATATATATATATATATAGATCGGAGGTGAGGGGGTGAGATCGAAGTGGAACGGAGAGCCCCCTTACCGGGAAATCGATTTCGGTTTCGTGTTCGTGCGTGCCGTGCGGGCGAGGCGAAGCTGCGTGGGCGGGCGAGAGAAAGTCTCCTGTGGCTGAGGCGCGGCTGGACCAAATGATTCCCTTCCGGGCGGCCGGGGCCCCGCGGTGTCCCGCCGGTGTCCCGCTGGTGTCTCGTGTGGCTGAGGCGCGGCCGGACCAAATGATTCCCTTCCGGGCGGCCGGGGCCCCGCGGTGTCCCGCCGGTGTCCCGCCGGTGTCCCGTCCGTGTCCCGTCGGTGTCCCGATGATGATGTTGATGACGATGATGATGATTCTGATGATGATGGTGATGATGATGATGGTGATAATGATGATGATGTTGATGATGGCGATGATGATGATGTTGATGTTGATGATGATGATGATGATGACGTCGATTGCGAGATCGATTGTGATATCGGCAGTGAGACCGAATGTGAGATCGATTGTGCGATGCTGATGGTGATGATGGCCTTCATGGTGTTGATGTTTGTGATTATGATGACGACAGTGATGATGATGATGATGGTGATGCTGATGATCATGATGAATACGATGATGATGATGATGATGCTGATGATGATGCTGTTGATGGTGATGTCGGTGATGATGATGACGACGTGGATAGTGATATCGATTGTGAGATCGGCAGTGAGACCGAATGTGGGATCGGTTGTGAGTTCGGTTGTGATATCGATAGTGAGATCGATAATGAGATCGAAAGTGAGTTCGATAGAGAGATCGATAGTGAGGCCGAATGCGAGATCGATTGTGATATCGATTGTGATATCGATAGTGAGATCGATAGTGAGACCGAATGTGAGATACATAATGATATTGATAGTGAGTTTGATCGTGAGATCGATAGTCAGATCGAATGCGAGATCGATTGTGATATCGATTGCGAGATCAATAGCGAGACCGAATTTGAGATCGATTGTGGGATCGATTGTGAGATTGATTGTGAGATCGATAGTCAGATCGATTGTGAGATCTATCGAATGTGAGATCGGTAGTGAGTTCGATAGTGAGATCGATCGAGTGCGACGTTGGTCCCTCCCCCCCCTCACCTCCTTATCACCCGAAGGGTAGTCTATGCGGTACATATAAGTAGATATGTATGTGTTCAACATTTTTATTTTTTGATTTTTATGGTTTTAATGATATATGTACTTCCGTGGCGTAGCGCGCTCTGGGCCGGCGGGCCGCGCGGTCTGTGTGCGGGCGGCGAGGAGCGCCGCCGCCGGCCCGAGCGAGAAACCCGCGCCGCCTGGGCGGGGCCTCGCCGCGGTGCGCCCCTTGCATGGGCACGTGTCGGGCGGCAGGGCGGGGGGGTCTCCGGCGCAGCGGCCCCGCGTGCCCGGCAGCGCCCGGTGCGCTCATGCGCCACAGACGCCCTCGAGTACCAATGGAAAAGATCACGACGGGAGGTTTTTCGCCATTTTCGGCCTCTGGGGGCCCTTACCGGGCCTCGGGACGGTCAAAAAACGACTCGGGATGAAAAACCGATCCCGGGGAATAGGTTCAGACCTCGGGGGTCGACGTAATGCAAAATCATGACGTCGGGGGTCTGGCGCCTGCGGGCCCGGCTGCCCTCCTGCCTCCTCTCCCAGGCGATAGCAGACATGGACCAAGGGGCCGTGGGTTTTCCATGGGAGATCGCGGAGTTCTGCCGCCGAGCGAGGCGGCAGCGGCCGCATTTTTTGGGGGAGGGCACCTCCCCCGATCCATGGATCTGGCGACCGCGCGCCAAATCCATGGATCGCTAATCCATGTTTGCGCGACCCCGACTCTCCCGCTGCTCATCCCGCGCGAGCAAGCCGAAGTCGATACCCCAGTGTGCCTCCAAGCCGCGTGATTACCCGTTTTTTTTTTTTTTTTTTTTTTTTTTTCCTCTCTCTCTCTCTCTCTCTCCTTCTCTCCCTCTCGTTTTTTGTTCCTCTCTCTCTCTCTCTCTTTCTCTCTCTATCTATCTTTCTCTCTCTCTCTCTCTCTCTCTCTCTCTCTTTTGCTTTATACATATATATGTATAACATAGAATTGAGCACGCCCAGCATGAGGCCACTGGGCGACGACGGCATCCTGCTTCCTGTCCTCCCCGTCATCTTCGTATCTTCCCTCATCTCAGGAGAGTCCATCTATGTCCCCCCCCCCCCTCGTCCTCCGCCTCCTCTCCCTCTCCCCTCACACCCCCTGCTCCTGATCCTGCTCGGTTTTCCGTCTTCATCCTTGTCCAGTTCACTTCCCGCCGCCAGCCGAGTCACATCTCGCCCTTGTTTGCTGTTCCCGCCCCCTCCCTGTCGAAAGGCGCCGCAAGTTAATCCGCAAGGTCTTCATGAAATGGGACCAGGAGCTTGCCAGCGGCAACATCTCGGGATATGACTGTAGCATGTTTGCTAAAGTGATGGCACCTGCAAGAGTATCAGCACCTAGTGTTGGGGGGGGGGGTGACGTGCTTGCCAGCAGCAGCAATCTCGGCGCCAACCTCACTAATCCTAAGGATTGCAATAGCCAGTTCGCACAGCCTGAATTTTCATATAGGAATGACTAGGACCTTCCCATGATCTGGTCAGGAGCTTTGGCTTGGCGTGTCGCTCCGCCGGTTCTGGCCTACAGTGGAGACCCGTGCCGAAACACCCTGCTTGCCTCCAGGGTGCCCTGGGTTTCTCGGGTTTGATGGTGGGGTCTCGAAGGGTTGGGTTTCTTGTGGAAGGTTTCTTGTGGTCGGGCCTCCACCGTACTTCTCTAGGCCTCCTGGATGGGGTCGTGGTAAGGTGGGCTCGGTGCATCGCGCCGCCATCGCCGATGCATCGCCGATGCTGCTCGATGTGCGGCCCGATCTGCTCCACGTCGACGTCGCCGATGCCTCGACCACGTCGACGATGCATCGCCGGTGCGTCGCCGATGCGGCGCGATCCTTCGGCCCCGCCTGGGAGGCCACTGCACTCCGCGCTCCCCGGGCGTGCGCGTGCCGAGCTGCCGCCTCGCCCGGCCTCAGAGCGGCCCGCGGCCCGCCCATGCAGCGCACAGGCGGCGCCGCCGGGGCCGCCGCCGCCGCCGCCACACCGCCGGTGCAGCAGCTGCTTGCTGCGCGTAGGTCACCGAGCGCGTTCCACTACGCGCAAGCCCAGACCCCCTCGAGCAATGAAGAGATCACGACTGGAGGTTTTTCGCAATTTTCGGCCTCTGGGGGCCCTTGCCGGGCCTCGGGACGGTCAAAAAACGACTCGGGATGAAGACCGGTCCCGGGGAATATATTCAGACCTCGGGGGTCGACGTAATGAAAATCATGACGTCGGGGGTCTGGGAAAGTTCCTACTCGCAAACGTCCGCAAAACACATGTCTGCTTCGATGTAGTTTCTCGCAGATCCCCCCAGCGGATCCAGGCCACTTGCGAGCAGTCACTTTGCGAGTAGTGGAGCGCGCTTGTCTAGTAAGAGTGACCCTTCGCCGGAGTGACCTTTGGTGCTGGCCCGGGGGGGGTCGGGTGATTTGTCTTGTGGAATGAGCTCGACCTCGCGCTCCGCACCCGCATCGCGTGAGCAGGATGCGGTGGGAAACTTAGTTTCCCACCGCATCCTGCTCTGCACATCCTTCCCAGCCCCCCGGCGTCACGATTTTTGCATGACGTCGACCCCCGGACCCAGACTCCCTCGCGCAATGAAAAAATGATGACGGGAGGTTTGTCGACATTTTCGGCCTGCGGGGGCCGTCACAAAAGCGGCTCAGGATGAAAAACCAGTCCTGGGGAATGGGTCGAGACCTCGGGGGGTCGACGTAATGACAAATCATTACTTCGGAGGTCTCGGGAGGTCTCGGACTTCCCAGACTTACGTCGGGCCTGTCCCTCTACAGGGGGAATACTCAAAAATAGGACAACATAGTCAGGGGACGATGTTGTTTCAATAGTTTTTGACCGCTTGGGGGCATTTCTGGATTATTTCTTATTCTTCCACCAAGATCCGCGTGTAGGGGGACACGCCCGACCTGATGCCAGACCCCCGACGTCATGACTGTTTCACGACGTCGGGCCCCAGAGGTCTCGACCCATTCCCCTCTGGATCGGTTCGTCATCCCGAGTCGTGTCGTTGACGGCCCCGAGGCCAGGTGGAAGGGCCCCCATATGGGGGCCGAAGGTAGCGAACAAGGCTCCCGTCGTGATGCGTTTCTTGCTCGAGGGGGTCTGGGTTGACGCCTCGCGGGCCTCCCCCCCACCGTTCCGGAGTCGATCCTACGACGAAGTCGGGCCTGTTCCTCTGCAGGAGGGATACTCAAAGATAGGCAAACAGTGGTCTGGAGATGATTTCTGCTGTTTCCCCGATCGGCGCTGGTGCAGAAGGGGTCCTAGCGGAAGTTGCAAGCTTTGGCGAAAGTTTCCCGCCGATTTTGGTAGCAGGCTGGGTTCGTGAGTTCCCGGTTCCGGGCTCCTGGGTTCTTCCGCGAAAACCATCCACTGATTGGGGGTTCTCGATGGTGCAATTGCCGTGTTGGGAGCATTTGTGGGGTATTCTCTGGGGTATAACGAATTTTTCGTCCAGCGTCCGCCTGGAGGGGGACGCGCCCGGCCTGATCCTGCCATGCCCCCGCCCGCGCCAGCGCCGAGGACCAGTCGGGCTTCCTGGAGCCCGACGAGCTGCGGAGCGCCCTCGAGGAGCTGGGGCTGTTCTTCGACCCGCAGGCCCGCCGCCGCCTCTCCACGCGTGCACGGGCACCGGCGCGCACGACGAGGGGGGGGGGGGCGCCGTGGGCCAGCGCTGGCCCCCCAGAGCACGAACGTGAACGACCCAGACCCCCCAGACTCCCCCGAGCAGTAACAAAAATCACGGCGGGAGGTTTTTCGTCATTTTCATCCTCTGCAGGGGCCCTTGCCGGGCCTCGGGACCGTCAACAGACGACTCAGGGTGAAAAGCCGGTCCCAGGGAAGGGGTCGCAACCTCTGGGGGTCGATGTCATGAACAAATCATGACGTCGGGGGCCTGGGCCCCTCGAGCAATGACAAAAAGCAAAGAGCACGACGGGAAGTTGTTCAGAAGTTGCGGCCTCTGGAGGCCGTCAGACCGGGCCTCAGGAGCGTCAAAGAACGACGCAGTATGAGAGTCCGGCCCCGGGGAAGAAAAGTCCAAACCCCTCTCTGGGGTTTGACGTCAGGGAAAAAGGAACATGACGTCGGGGGTCTGGGGAGGGTGGCGCCGCGGGTCGGCGCGAACGATCGAGATGGGCAGTGGCAGCATCGGTCACGCCTGTTCTGCCATGTTTCAGCCTCTCTGGGCGTGTTCTCGTCGCCACGACGCCAGAGCTCCCTTCCCAGGCCCCCGACGTAAATAATTTGTTCATGATGTCGACCCCCCGAGGTCTCGACCTATTCCCAAGGACCAGCTTCTCATCCCGAGCCGATTTTTGACGGTCCCGAGGCCCGGCAAGGGCCCCCAGGGACGGAAAATGGTGCAAAACCTCCCGCCGTGATCTCTTCATTGCTCGAGGGGGTCTGGGTTGGGAGCCCTGCCCAGGGCGCCCCCTGTAGGGGGTCCTCCTCCTCCTCCTCCTCCCTCCTCCTCCTCCTCTCCTCCTCCTCCTCCTCCTCCCCTCCTCCCCCTCCTCCTTCTCCTCCTCTCCTCCTCCTCCTCCTCCTCCTCCTCCTCCTCCTCTTCCTCCTCCTCCTCCTCCTCCCCCTCCTCCCCTCCTCCCCTCCTCCCCTCCTCCCTCCTCCCCCTCCTCCCCTCCTCCATCCTCCTCCTCCTCCTCTCCTCCTCCTCCTCCTCCTCCCCTCCTCCTCCTCCTCCTCCTCCTCCTCCTCCTCCTCCTCCTCCTCCTCCTCCTCCTCCTCCTCCTCCTCCTCCCCTCCTCCCCCCCTCCCCTCCTCCTCCTCCTCCTCTCCTCCTCCTCCTCCTCCTCCTCCTCCTCTCCTCCTCCTCCTCCTCTCCTCCTCCTCCTCTCCTCCTCCTCCTCCTCCCTCCTCCTCCTCCTCCTCCTCCTCCTCCTCCTCCCTCCTCCTCCTCCTCCTCCTCCTCCTCCTCCTCCTCCTCCTCCTCCTCCTCCTCCTCCTCCACCTCCTCGTTCCTGCCTTCTCCTTCTTCAAGGGAGGAAGCACCACCCAGACTGGACAAATGGCGATTACTAAACGGCTCTGGGCTTTCACTAAACAGCCTTGCCCTGGTCGCTTCCTTCAGTGGGGGCGTTTACTAAACGGCCTCGCTTGTCGGGGAGGTTCTTATGGGGGTGGATTTTGTGCCCTCTAGGCGAGGGTCTCCTTACCTCACCGGGCGCGTTCCACGACTCGCAAAGTGCCTATTCGCAAACGTCCGAAGAACACACGTTCGCCTCGATGTGTAATTTGTCGTAGATCCTCCGCGGCTGATCCAGGCCATTTGCAGCAGTGACTTTGCGAGTAGTGGAACGCGCTTGCCTATTACCCAGACCTCCAACGAACTCTAGACGCTTCGCGTATCCCCACCGGCCCATCCAGAAACGATGTCCAGGCGAGCTGAGGTGAGCAGGGAAGTGCGGGCGCAAAGAGGTGGACGGCCGAACCGTGCGAAGGAGGGAGGAGGAGCAAAAGGAGCCTGGATGGATGGATGAGGGAGTGGGGAGAAGAAATATGAACATGATGATGCTGATGATGATGACGATGATGATGATGATGATGATGATGCTGCTGCTGATGATGCTGATGCTGATGCTGATGCTGATTATGATGCTGATGATGATGATGATGATGATTCTGATTATGATGATGATGATGATGATGATGATGATGATGATGATGATGATGATGATGATGATGATGATGATGGTGGTGGTGGTGGTGGTGGTGGTGGTGGTGATGATGATGGTGATGATGATGATGATGACGAGGAGGAGGAGGAGGAGGAGGAGGAGGAAGAGAAGGAGTAGTAGGAAGGAGGAGCAGGAGGAGGAGGAGGAGGAGGGCGAGCAAAAGGGCCAGAGGTCTCTCTCTTGGATGCCTCTCGGAGCGTCTTGGGATATCGCTTGGGCGCTTCTTAGTGGCCTCTTGGGACGCCTTGGGGATCTCTTGGCGGTACTGGGGGGCTCTTGGGCGTCTGGGGTGCCTCGGAGGGGCCCCTTGGAGCGTCTGGGGGGCATCTTGGGTGCCTCGGGGATCCTCTTGCAGCCTTGTGGGGGCCTCTTGAGGGTCTCTTGGGAGCCGCTTGGAGGACTCTTGGGGCCGTCTGGGCGCCTCTTGGGGCCCTCTTGGGGCGCTCTTGGGAGCTTTACCGGCGCTCTTGGGGCCATCTTGGAGGAGATCGATCAAAGAAGAGGGGAGTTTCGTTTAGCGTTCCCCCCCCCAAGAGGCCACAATGAGGCCAAAACCTTCTTGTAAAACCAATGATTTGGGCTTCCTCGCCGAGGCCGCTTAGGACGCTCCAACGCGTCGCGGCCTCCCCTCGTCCGGGTCCAGGGGGGCGGGGTAGGGGGAGGGGTAAGCCCCTCCCCGAAGGGGAAGAGAGGGGGCCGGAAGAGGAAGCTCCCTAGATCACCTGCGCCCAGAGGGCTGGTGGGATTGAGCAAAGCAGGCGTTCCGAGAAGGGCCTCGCCTCCGCAGACCGAAGAAGGTCCCCGTCTCCCTGCCTCGGCGGCAGGCGGCGGGCGGTCGGCGGAGGGCGACGGCCGGAGAGCGGGGCCGTGCACCGCCGGCGGAAGCCTGGCGGGAGGCCGGCGGAAGCCAAAAGTGCCGGAGGCTGCCAGGAGGGTGCGTTGGGCGAGGTCGGTGTCGCTGGGCTCGAGGTCCTCCCAGCCCGAGCGTGGGCACTCCACGACCCGAGGCGCCCCAGCAGCCGTCGAAGGCACCCTTCTGGATAGCCAGGCCTTCTCGCCGTCCTCGGAGGTGGGCCTCCACCGAGGGGGCGACGTTCTGGGGGGGGCTCGGGTGACAAGCGAAAGTGTCGGGTGTAGCCAGGACCCCAGGGAAGGGGACCCGGTCAGTGGTAGGGCCTCGGAGCCCCTGAATTGGCCAGAATCTCTGAGCCAGGTCTGCCCTATAGCTGGTGTTTTGATTTGTCGGGTGACGGCAGTTCCGGTTGGTGGGACGGGGCGGTGGACCGTCCCCCAGTGCACATCACTAAGCCGGGTTTAAGTCGGGCCTGTCCCTCTACAGGGGGAATATCCAAAAATAGTTTAAAATATCGTATGGGGGACTATTGTTTGAGTATTTTTGGGCATCTTTTGAGTATTGTTTGAGTATTTTTTATTGTTCGTCCAAAATCCCCCTGTAGGGGGGGCACGCCCGACCTAAAGCCAGGTCCCACTAAATCCAGTTCTTTACAAGGAAAATCTTGGAGGCCTCGCGCGGCGCGTAATAGCAGTACCACCTGTCAGTTCCGTAAGCTATGGGTCGACGCTCGCGCGGCGATGCTCCAGAGGCAGTCCGACGTAAACTCGACGTAGATCCGACGCAGTCCGACGTGAGCCCGACGTGAATCCGACGTGGATCCGACGTCAGCCTTGTCTCAAGTTGCCGCGCGAGGCCTCGGGGATGTTCTTCAAGAAGTGCTGCCAGCGCCCGAAGGTGGGTCTCGCCGGAGGCGGCAGCACTCCTGGGTTAAGTCGGGCGCGTCCCCCTACAAGGAGGCTTTTGGGCGAAAACTAAAACATACCCCAGAAATAGCCCAAGAATAATCCAAAAAATACTCTGGGGATTCTTTTTCCAGTATGTTTTGACCTTTTGGGAGTATTTTTGGGGTATGCTTTATTTTTTTTCGAAAATCCCCCTGTATGGGGGACAGGCCCGACTTCACTCTTGGGGGGTGCAGGGCCGCCGGAGCTCAGCCGAAGGGGCTGCCCCACGAGGGCGCCCGCTCTGTCAGACGCCACGGGGCCCCTCGAGAGACTGCGGCGCCCCAGGGGAGGCACAGAACGCATAGAACTAAGGCAGGGAGGAGGAAGGAGCTCCTAAGGGAGGGAGGGAAGGTAACTATGAGGTCAAGTCGGGCGTATCCCTCTACAGGGGGAATATTCAAAAGTAGTCGAACAATCGTCTGGGGACGATTTCTTTTACCATTTTTGTGAATTTTGGGGATATGTTTTCAGCATGTTTCATTTTACGCCCAAAATCCCCCTGTATGGGGGACACGCCCGACTTAAAACTAAGCGAGGGAGGCAGGGAAGGTAACCAGGGAGGCAGGGAGGACGGTAACTATAGGCAGGGAGGGAGGACAAGAGAAGCCTATAGTCGAGCAGCGCTGAGGCGCCCTGGCTTTCCTGTAGGCCCACCACCAACAAGGTTCTAATCATCTTTTTGTGGTCTGCACGAAACATGTTATTAGAGCATTTCTGGCCGAGACTGTCGTGTTTTAGCACATCGGGCCTACGTTCTAAAAACATGTGTTGTACTTCGAACATGTTCGGGTTCTAAGAGAATTCCGTGGTAGGCCCATAGGAATGCCAGGACGGTCGGTCCCTGATCAATCTAGAGGCTTGAAAGCAAGACCTCTCACTGTTTGCACTTGCGGTGCCCCCTCTGTACCACCACCACCCGTCTCACGCACCAGCATCCATGGCCCGCCCCCTTCGCCCTCTCCCCCTCCTCCCGCCCCGAGGGAGCGGATTGCTTTGTCGCAGCGCTGGCGGACGCACAGCGCGGGAGCCCGCGCGGGGACGATGCAAGGTGCCGATGGAGAGGAGCACGACGTGAACATCGAGCAAACGCCCGTCATCTCTTCCCAAGACCCGCACGCGGATCGAGGGTCGGGGGTTCTCTTCGACAAGGGGCGATCCACGTGCAATCTGCGTCCAGAGGTGCTGTTGCCGTTGCCGCAAGCTTACTCGGCAGGGTACGCAGGGGGCTTCGAGCTCCGTCGGCTTGCTCCGGTGCCCGCCCTCTCCGGAGTGCACGAGCCAGGAGCTGCCACCGGCGTACTGCCTGACCAAGAAAGGCGCCCCCAGCTCTTGGCAGCATTTTGTTGGGGGCCTCTAGTGGGCTCCACTCGGCCTCCTCATCCTCGCGAGGGGGGCCCCCCTGGGAGGCTGCCTTGGCCTCCCGTTCGAAGCCCTGGGGGGACACCTTGGGCCCTGGAGGCCCCAGCGTGCGTTCATATATGCGGTTTCTCCAGGCGCGGCTCCAGCAGGGGTCCCGACCCCGTCCTCGGAGGTGGCTTTGAGTCGGGCCTGTCCTTCTACATGAGGCTTCTCTAAGAATAGTCAAACAAAAAGATGGGAGGAATAGTTCTGACCATTTGGGTTTATGTATGGGGTATTTGTTACGTTTCGTCGTAAATCCACTTGTAGGGGGACACGCCCGACTTAAAGGTAGCTGATTTGTTCCGGAACCATTCTCCATGGTCGCCAGAGCCTCGGGGGCAGCAAAGACGGGGGGGGGGGTGATGACTATACTCCAAGTCCCTTCTTAATCGACCCCTCCCCAAAAAACCGGACCCCCCTCCTAATGCGGCCTAGTATTCCAGACCCTTTTTTTCGACGGGGCACCTTAATACACCAGACTCCCTAAGCTCCAATCCAAAGCAAGCGCCCTAATAAACTGGACCCCCCAGTTACAAAAAAATGCGTCTTAATAAATCTAGACAGGGGGGACGATTCATGGGATTTGGAGTAGGGGGGGGGGGAGATCATGGCGGGGGCCGTGATGTCTCCCCAGATCTCATGGCGCCTCTTCTTCTTTCATTGCGCCCCTGGTCCCCCCCCCGTGGGCCGCGCACATGCCGCCAGCCATGATTTGCGCCCCCCCCTCTCGGACGCCTCCCTCTTGGCCGCCCTCGACAGAGCCGAAGACGGCCCGCGAGGGCCGAAATCGAAGAGAAATGCCCCGATTCAAATACTATCCTAGCGAAGGACCCAACCATATGCAATTGGCAGTGCCTCAAGGCAGGTGGGACGAAGGAGGGGGAGCTCCCAATTTGGGCCACGGGACGTGTGAGGGGTATGCCAAGATGCGCGGGGGGGAGCATGTGAACACCGCCGCGAGGCCTTCGGTGGAGCTCCCCTCCCTAGGGGCAGGCCACGAAACGCGCGAGGGGCGTGCCGAAATGGCTCGGGGGAGACGCCTGTTATCACAACCGCTGGGGCCTTCGGTGGAGCGCCCGTAGGAGTGCTTGCGGGGGGCGCCGGGAAAGCTCCTGAAGTGCCTGGGGGCGCCTGCAGGGCGCTGGGTGGCGCGTGGGCGCGCCTCGAGGCCGCCTCGGAGCACGTGGCAGCGCCCGGGATGGCAGAGCCCGGGATGGGAGCGCCTGGGAGCGGCGGGAACGCCCCGCAGCGGGGGGTCGCCTCTGAGAGGCTCGGGAGCGCCCGAGGGGCGCACGGGGGGAGCGCCAGAGCGCTCGGGTGTGCTCGGGAGCGCCTGGGGGCACACGGGAGTGCCTGGGAGCGGCTGGGGGCCGCGGACGCAGGTGGTCGCAGCCACTGGAGCCTTCGGTGGAGGAGGAGGAGGAGGGGGAGGAGGAGGATCAGGATCAGGATCAGAGCTCCAGAGAACCTCTTGTCACGGTCAACTACGGATTGAAACCAGGCTCGGAGGAAAACCCCAGATAGTGGGATAAAGCTCAGGGCGGGAGTGCCTCCGAGGCTTACGCCGAAGGCTAGCGTCCTGAGCCCCAGAGACCGCCTCGGGAACGCATTACCAAAAACGGGGCCCAACAGGAGCGAGAGAGGGACGACACGACGGACAGACGGCGGCCACGAACGACGACGACACGAGGGCCCAGGGGCCCGAGAGGGGGGTTAGATCTGCACCTGCTCGAATTCTCTTCTAGCTAGTGTCAGAATCTGCTGGCTCCTAAACATGACTTGATATTTGGGGTGCCTCTTATGGATCCCCCTACGTTCGAGATGCGTATTTACACATACTGAATCGGGGGCCTCACGTTTCCTAGCTTCCCAAAACTCAGCCGAGGACGAGGACGGGCCGTGCCTAGGGCTGCACGTGCGGGGCCGTCGCGCCGCGGAAGAGGAGGGGGTGGCCGTCGTCGGTCCGCTGGGGCGCGTCGTCGCCCTGGGAGTCGTAGTGGCACGAAGGGAGCGCGGCCCTGAAGTCGGGGGCGGCGTCGGAGGTCGTGCGGCTCTGGCCGAGGAAGAAGGGGGCGCAGCAGTCGAGGCCGAGGGTCTCGCCGCAGCACGAGGTGGGGAAGACAATGCTCGTTGAGCCCGCTCATTGTCAGGAGGTAACACCATATCAGCATCATGAGCGGAACCACACACAACACTATTAGCACTCACAAAATTCTCTCTATCAGCACTCACAACATCGTGATCGCCTCGAGCCCCACTCTCGGCACTCACAACATCAGGAACGCCTCGATCTCCTTCAGCCCTCACGCGTCCGTGAACGCCTCGAGCCACTCCTGGAACTCTCTCTCCATGTGGGTGGGCGGTGCGCGGCCCTGCTTCAGTTCCGCGCCCGTCTGGGCCAGGCATTCGAGGATGATCGGGCGGATCGCGGGGTCGAGGTTCAACAGCACCTTCTTTTTGTTCTGGTCGTAGCATCTGTCCATCTTGCAGAATCGGATCTTGTCGGCCTTGGCGATGGTCTCCATCTTCTCGAGCTCGGTCCTCAGCTCGGTTAGCTTCTTCGCGTTCTGTGCGCCCATTGCCTCCTTGCGCTCCATCAGGCCCATCAAGAGGCCACCGAAGACCCAGAGGTGGGGCGGCCCGAGGCTGTGGCCGCGGCCCTGAGCCGCGACCGCGTCCGAGTACTTCGTGCCCATCTCGCTCATCTTTGTCGTTTCGTGGCTGTTCGTGTCGATCAGGACGCAGTCGAAGACGACCCCCTCCACGTTCCTCTTCGACTGCCCGAGCTGCAGCAAGAACTTGAGTATCAGCACCTGCATCGCCTTCTGCTGGCCCTTGAAGCCGAGGTCGGTCTTCTTTTCGCCTTTTCCGCGCTGTCGGACACGTCGGGATCCTCCGCCCTTGCCGCCCTCGCTTGCCGCCGCCGCCGCGCCGCCGCCAGGAGTTCCGAACATCACAGTCAGGTCTGGGTCGGCGGCCCCCACGCGGAGAAGAAACTGCCACGGGCGAAGGGTGAGGAAGGTGTTGCTGTACGGCATGTGTGTTGTATTCGTCCATGGTTTCGAAGGTTTCGTCGCAATAGGTACACTTGATGGTGTTGGGGCAACTCAGGGGCCACGGGAAACGAGACCGACCGAGGCAACATTTGAGGCTCTCCCAAGACGATCGGACGTGTTGGCGGGCACTATCCCGCGTCGAAAACGTCGAACGTCACCAAGGGCACTGATTGCAGATCACGCACGTGAACAGCGGGTTTCGTTTTCCATGTTCACCACCCCGAGATTGGAACATATGTGCAGTAAGGGCCCCGTGGGTCTCGAAGGTCTGGCAGCAGAGAGCCCCGTTCTCGTCGCGAAGCGTACACACGAATGCCGACTGTTCTTCTTCCGTCGGGGGCGCCACAGTGCGAGCAGGCCCTCGCAAGTTCTGAAAAAAACAGTCTCGCCCTCGGTCAAGATCCTTGCCTTAAGGGTCGGCGGGTCGATGCGAAGCCAAGCATCTCGCACCTCGTCGTCATCAAACAGTGCGATGTACGAGTAGCCGTGCTCACTCCATCGCTCGAAAAAATCCTCGGTGCCGCTGATGCCAGCGTACATCCACAAGTCGGTTTCTACTTGGTGCGCCAGAGGTGGGGCATCTCGTGTGAGGCGTCCTTGTGGGTCCAAAGCGGGAGGTCCATCATTGAGGGTTCCCCAGAGAGCAGCAATAACCTGGGCGTGGGCCCTGGGGTCTCGGGCCATCTTCTGGGTCCAGGCAAAGCGTCTTGAGGCTTGTGCGCACCTAGTAGGAAACTCCTTCCATCTACGTCGAAGTACTGCGTGAGGGAGGCTCTGGGGATGGCTGCCGCCCCAGGCAGTAGCCTTGCCCCTCTCCAAAACTCTTAAGTACTTGGCTACGATCGTGTCCATCTGGTTGGTCATTTTCTCAGAGGAAACGTAGGCCTCGTTTGCCGATAAACCAGCTTCAATAACGTGTCCCTGGAGCGCCAGAAGTTTCAGTTTGCTTGATATACGGCTTCCCCACAGACTTCCCATTGTTGCCCAACCCACTCTCATAGCTGAGCACCTAAACTGCAGCTCCTCCATCGTCGCTAGGTTCCAAGCGTATCTGCCTCCCAGATGCCGTGCCCTAGGTAAGATCTTCCCCTCCTGAGTGAGATCCTTAAACCTCTTAGTCTCCTGGGACCGATGAAAGCTGGGTACGATTTCTCGTTCCCCTTATTCTGGAGAAGGCCTACCAGACGCAGCTCCTCGTCCAGGGTCGCATGACTCTGTTGCGTGAGAAGATGGGCCTCACCAGCCTCTCCACTGCGTACCAGGATCTTATCAAAGATATCATCAGCGAAGACACTCGTGCCGCCGTCGATCTGGCGGGGAAATATACCGCACTGCAAGGTGATGGCCAGCTCCGCTGGTCGTGTCGAGCGCCAGGCGTGAAAAGGTCGTTGCATAATCTTAGCAAAGATAACGGGCTCCTCACTAGATCCCATCAACCCTCCACATCCGTGTCGCAATACAAGATTCCGTGTATCCCCCCATGGCTCATCCCCCCCTTCGACAAAGCCCAAGAAGATAGCAGCATGCCCCGCTCGATGTTCAAACAGCTCTCGATCTCGGGGGAGGACGAGATCACGGATCGCTCGACGACGAGCTTCGGGCGTGGTGGAAGCGAAGGCGTTTGACAGATCGTGAAGATTATTTAGATGAGCCTGCTTTCGCTTCCGTAGTCGGCGCCCTACGCAGAGCTGAACTGCAAGGGCGTCTTCCCGACGCCGTGCGGGCAGCAAGCCCTGGAAATTGGCCGGCCAGTCCTGGGTTTGTGACTGCATACATCGTCGTATAGCGGCCCCATAGAAGCTCTTCCAGTAGGGGCAGAATACGTGTATGAGGCGTTTTCCCCCAGGACCATGCTTTCCGTTCGGCTTCTGGATCGGGCACCCCCAGGAGAGGTGGGCTAGCTTCGGTACTCGCTTCAGAACTCGAATCCACCAGTGCAGTTGCTCCAGGTGGGCATGCGCCTGAGAGGGGGGTAGCTCGCCGACTCGCTCAGCTCCCAGTCCTAGTCTGGGCTCATCAGCACGTGAAACATAACAAGACTCGGCTGCCATCAAGAAAACTTCTGTCGGTGCACTCCATGCAGGGGCAGCTCGTCTTTTGGGGCGCTTTTCTAGGAACCTGAGTAGCTCGGAGATCTCTCTCGGCCCAAAACCGATGCTCCTCGTTAGTTTCGGCAGGCATCTCAGCCGCGTCGAAAAACTCTGGCCTAATCTCGAGCTCGTTCGCGTAATCGATCTCCTGGGCGCGCATGCCTCCTTCGTGCGGCGACCCCGCAAGATAACCCCTCCACTCCTCCTTCGACGACTGGGGCGCGGGCACGCGGCACTTCCTTTTGCGGGGCCCCCCGCAGCGAGCTGCCAGCAGAAAACAAAAAGAAAAGAAAAGACGAGGCACCTCCGCAAAACGCCGAAGGCGGTGGGCCTCATGAATGTCATGCTCGAGTCGCCGACGTCGCTCCGCCTGTTCCCGTCGTCGCAGTTGACGAAGGGTGGTGCGAATGTCCTGCAGCTCCTGGTACTCTGGGAAGAGAATGGGCTGGTGCTTCAGGATGCCTGCGCACTCCTCGCCCTGGTCCCCCAGCCGCCCCCGAGCCGCAGCACGGAGTCGTGCCAGCTCTCGACGTCGCTCCCGAAGACGGACGGCCTCGGGGTGTTCCGTGCGCTGCGTCTGGCCGAAGAAACGTTGTGCGCACGTCCTCACTAACGTGACCCAAGTCTGCCAGTATTTGTCGATGTCCCCGTCGTTGCCGTACTGTGTCAGCTCCGTGCACTCGGTAAACGCGGTCTCCAGGGCTTCCTGGAACTCCAGTCGGTTGGCGCCTTCCTGCAGAGCCGCCGCCAGCTTATCACGATCCCAGCGGAAAGTGTCTGGAGCATGGCTGCGGTGCTGGTAGGCCGTGAACTCGATTATTACTGGTACGTGGTCCCTCGGCATCGCACTCGGTATCAACTGCAGGCGCCGAGCCGATCTCCATGGGATAAAGCTGCGTCTAATCTGATCATGAATCGATGGTGGCATCAAAATGTGGTCAACAGTACTCGTCGATCCATCGTAGTGATAATATGTGGGCCCAGCTGCGTCATAGAAACTGCCAACATTCATCATGTTATGAGGTCGAATATGATCTTCCCAAATATGATCGCCAATGATGGTATGATTGCCCAGGCTGTGGCCGCCGATGTTGTCCAGGGGGCCCCTCGCCTCGAACTCGAATTGTGGATGGGACAACAGTGAGCCATTCCTCAAGCCTATGCCCGTGTTCAGGTCGCCCATCACAATCGGTGTCGATCGGGTTGGCGTAGTTTTGATCTGTTGTATCGCCCAATGCACCAGCTCTCGAGATCCTTTCTCCAGCGCCCGTCGCTTGCGAGCACTGTCGTCCTTCAGCGGGGGTAAGTACAGCAATACAATGGTGAGGTCGAGCGAGCCTCGGACGATCCTCACAGCGAGGCCGCGGCCCTGCGCCGACGGTGGTGGGGTCGCAATCGTCCGTATCCCCCTGCGCATCTTCTGTGTCATCATCAACATACAACCAGCAGATCGATTCGAAAAGGGGGCCGATGTCCAGCCCGCTGAGAGTCCGAAGCCTCCGTGTTCGAGCTGACACTCTTGAACGGGGTAGCCTGGTGGTGCTCGGAGCCTGGTGCCTGCCAATCCGATTATGTGTGCATGTATTTCTTTCCATAACTGAGAAGGTCTGTCCACTTCCACCAATGAGAGAGGATTGTAAAGTGCCAATCTGAGAAAAGAACCCATGGGCCCACAAGGGCGCATGCGTCCCGTGGCGTTCCCGCCCCGAGATCGTCTGCGGCGAGGCCACAAATAATGTGTAAAGGAAGGGTGTGCGGTACGCTCATTGTGCCAGGAGCAGCTGGGGGAGGAGGAGGAGGAGGAGGAGGAGGAGGAGGAGGAGGAGGAGGAGGAGGAGGAGGAGGAGGCGGAGGAGGAGGGGGAGGGGGGAGGGGGAGGAGGAGGAGGGGGGGGGGGAGGAGGAAGAGGAGGAGGGGAGGAGGGGAGGAGGGGGAGGAGGGGGGGGAGGGGGAGGAGAGGGGGCCACGAAGCGTTGCTGTACTAGATGGCGCGGGCGCGTGTGGGCGCAGCCACAAGAGCCTGCTGTGGAGCTGCCTTTTGGAGCCACGAGGCGCTGCATTCTCGTGCGCGGACGTTTGAGGTCACAGCCACGGGGGCTGACGCTGGAGTTCCCTATGGGGCCACGAAGCGTCGTATTCTTCGTACGCGGACGCATGTGGTTACTGGGGCTACCGGTGGAGCTCCCTATGGGGCCACGAAGCGCTGTATCCTCGTGTGCGGACGCATGTGGTCACAGTCACGGGGGCCTTCGGTGGAGCTCCCATGGGGCCACGAAGCGCTGTATTCTCGTGCGCGGACGCATGTGGGTCACAGCCACTAGGGTTTTCGGTGGAGCTCCCTATGGGAGCACGAAGCACTGCACTAAGTGCGGAGGGCAGAGGCGATGTGAGGATGGGGGGGAGGGGCGAAGAGGAGGAGGAGGAGGAGGAGGAGGAGGAGGAGGAGGAGCAGGAGCAGGAACGCGACGCGGCGCGGTGGGGTCTGGCGCGGGGCTCCACGCCGCAGGATGGTTGGGAACAATCAGACCGTCGGGGATCAGGGGACACTTTGGGCCGAGGACACCTTTGGCAGCCCCCGAGCCACGCTTCCAGGCTATGGGCGCCCAGAGGCCTGGCCATGGGCGGCTTTTCATCAGGAGTCGTTTTTTGAAGGTCTGGGGGCCTGGCGCAAGGCTCCCAGAGGCCGAAAACGTATAGAGTTTGTCCCTCGTGATTTCTGTCGCGACGCGATGGAGTCTGGACACCGAGCTCACCGGTCGCGACCGACGAGGTCGGTCGCTACCTGTTGTGTTTCAAATTTCGGTATCGGTCGCGACCGATTCGCGTCACAATCGGTCGCGACCTTTTTGGGAATCGGTAGCGCCCGCAGGCCATCGTCAGGGTGTGCGCGGTGAACGGCGGAGGCCTCAATCGTGACCAGTTCTTCATCTTCGCCGCGGCCGAGCGCTCAAGCACCTTGTATTGTCCATTTCGGTTTGACCGGTCCGATTCGATGTCGATCCTGGCCAGCCCGATTCGATTCGATGCCGAAGTTCTGACGATCCAGTGCGGCCCGATGCTTGCATGACTCGATTGTGCATCCTGGCGCAGCCGATCCGACTCGATTTCGATTCCGTGCCGATGGTTCCAGATCCGACGCACATTCCGATCGGATCCGATTTCGAGATTTGATGCTGACTGGTTTTGCTGTGCGCTAGCAACTCCTGGCAGTAGCGAGTCGTCGGGACCTGTCTATGAGCCGACCAAGCACATGTCCCAAGAGCATTTCTGGCCGTTACAGTCTTGTTATGAGACGTCGGCTTGTATGTTCTAAGAACATTCCCCAATCAGTGCTTGCACTGAAAGGGTCCTAGCGGAAATTGAAAGATTTGGCGAAAGCGACCCGCCGATTTTGGTGGCCAGCTGGGTTCCCGGGTTCCTGGTTTCGGGTTCCCGGGTTCCTGGTCAGTTGTTCTGGGCCGATTTCGGTGGGTTCCGGATTCCCGGGTTCCCTGGGTCCCGGTCGATCTCCGTATATCGGATCTCTGGATCGATCCCACGATGCAGTCAATCAATATCGATCTCATGATCAATTTCGCTAGTCATCTCAATCAATCGATCTCACCATCGATCTTGGTGTCATATACCACCAGGGAACGAACCCAATCAGTGGATGGTTTTCGCTGAGGAGATCGACCGGGAACCCCGGAGCGTGGGAACCCAGAATCCAACGAGATCGGCCAGGAACCAATATAGCCGGGAACCCGGGAACCCGGAACCGGGAACCCAGAACCCAGCTTGCTACCAAAATCGGCGGGAAATTTTCGCCACAGCTTTCAACTTCCGCTAGGACCTCGTCAGTGCAAGCACTGATTGGGGAATCAATCGATCCTACCATCGATCCCATCAAACCATGCACTGATGTGTTTTTGTTTTCTCTGGTGTGATATTTTTCCCTAATGGACAGGAGCATGTCGTGGCAGGCCTAATTTGAGAGAGACGCTGGGGCGGTCGGCCCTTGCTCGACTCTCGAGCGCCGTGCGGTGCCGCTTGATTATTTGGCATTGTCGCTGCTTGGCTTCCAGTGTTAGGTCGGGCGCGGCAAAGAGGGGGGTGATGACTAGGGGGGGGGGGATATCATGGCGGGGGCCATGATATTTCCCCAGATTTCATGGCGCCTCTTCTTATTTCATTACGTCCCTGACTCCCAGGGGCCGCGCACATGCCGCTGGCCATGATTTGCGCCCCCCCTCTTGGACGCCCCCCTCTTGGCCGCCCCCGAGTGTAAAGTCGGGCACGTCCCTCTACAGGAGGAATCTTCAAACATAGTCTGGGGACGATTGTGTGACTATTTTTGAGCATTTTTGCAGCATTTGTTTGTATTATGTTTTATTTGTCGACCAACATCCGCCGACATGCCCGACCCAATTCCAATGACCTTTCGAGGCCTCCGGAGGGCCCCAGTCCAGGAGGGCTTGAAGGCGGCCCCAAAAGCGCCCCAATGGGGCCCCGATGGGCGACCTTTCGAGCCCGAGCGGGGGTCACCATTCGGCGCCGCCCCCTCAGAACGCCCTGAGGGTCATGAGCTACACTGAAAGGCACCGGCTCGAGCGCACTTCGCAATGAGCAAACCGGTCTTGAGGGAAACGGGTCCTGAGGTTTATTGAATCGCTTCGCTCATTCCGACGGCCCGTATTGTGCCGTCGCGGGCGTTTGTTTGCGCGGTCGCGAGCCAGGCGGCGCTGGTGGGCCGTGGTCGTTTTCCAGAGGCGTTGCGGCAGAACGAATGGGGATGAAGCAGTTTGTTTGGAGCTTGTTGTGGGGGCTTCGGCCTCTACTGTCTTACGAGGTGGCTATCTAGTGGTTTTCGGCCCATCCCGCCACCGTGCCTGGGTTGTAGGTCTGAGGCCCCTTGGATGTTCGTGGAGATATCGTGGCAGGCCTTTCGAGGGTTTCTTTGGAGGCAGTTTTGAGGGCTCTTGGGGGCCGTCGGGGGGCCTCTTGGGGGTTCTGTTTAGGCCTCTTGGGGTCTCTTGCAGGCCTCTTGGGGCCTCATGGGGGCTGCTTGGGGCGGAAGTCTCGAATTGTCGGTTCGTGTTCCCTCTCTTGGGTCCCTCTTGGGGCCCTCTTGGGGCTCTCTTGGGCCGTTCGGGCGTCTCGTGGGCCGTTATGTTGCTGCTGCTGCTGCTGCTCCTCCTCCTCCTGCTCCTCCTCCTCCTGCTCCTCCTCCTCCTCGGAGCTTTGCAGGGGTTCCTGTATGTTGTCGGGGCTTGAGGGTTCGCCCGGGGCCCGCCCCGCCCCACTTTGGGGGGGAATACGAAGAGGAAGATGAGACATGGAGGAGAGGGAGGTGGGGCAGGGGTACGAGGGAGGGAGGGACGGATAGAAGGAGGTGGAGGCGGAGGGTGATGAGGGCGACCACTTCGAGGAGGATGGGGCCAGTCGTGCTTGACATCCCACATCATACACGTTGCCGAATGCATACACATGTGGGCCGTTTGGGGGTCGGTGATGTAAGTGCGGCCTTTCCATTGTTCATATCGTTGTTTGTGTTTACAGAATACACGCAACCGGCAACCTCTCATAATTCACGCTGACCTCCAGAACCCCCCACACATTTCCAGGACCATCCTAAGCTCATCCTCATCCAATCGGAATTGGAGGAAAACGCAGTGAAGGATCCAAGGGTGAGGGGCGCGAGAAAAACTGACTGTTGGGGATCTGGGGAGGGGGCACTTCGGAGAGCTCATGGATGCTTCTGGGAGTCTCTTCTGGGAGCATTAAGGAGCTTCTCAGGAGGAGTACTTGTGACCCTCTTGGGAGCCCTTGGAGGCTTCTGGGAAGCTTCTCGGGAGCTCTTGGAGGCCTCGTGGGGTCTTGGGAGCCCTTGGGAGCTTCGTGGGAGCTTCTTGGGAACTTTGGGAGGCCTCGTGGATGGCTCTGGGTGGGCCCTCTTGGTGGTCTCTTGGGGGGGTCTGCCTGGCCTCTTGGGGGCCTCCTGGGAGCTCCCTGGGGGTCTCTTGGGGGCCTCTTGGGGTTTTCTTGCGGCCTGTTGGGGGCCTCTTGGGGCTCTTTTGGGGGGTTCGTGGGGCTACTTGGGGGTTTGTGGGGGCCTTTCGGCGGCGCGTTTGGGCGGGAGGCTCAAAATTCCCGTTCAGGTTGCCCCTGTGGACCTCAATCGTGGGGCCGTCTTGGGGCCTCTTGGACCGTCTGGGGGGTTTCCAGGGCCTTTTTGGAGCGCTCTTGGGCCGTCGTTGAGCGGTCTTGAGGGTGTCTCGGACCGTCTTGGGGTGATCTTGGGGGCCTCTTGGGCCGCCTTGAGAGGTGTGAAAGACGAAGAGGCGGATATGTTAAACATGCACGCTTTCCTAAGGGAATGAGACGATTTTTGCTAGTGGGAGCCCTCTTGGGACGCCGCTTAGGGACCTCTTGGGGCGTCTTGGAGGCCTGTTGGGCCGTCTCGAGGCCATCGTAGGCGCTTGGGGGTGATACTTCGGCGTCTCCCAGCTCTCTTGGACCGTCTGGAGGGCTTTTCGGGCCCCTTTTGGACCGATTTGGAGCACTCCTGGGCTCCGAAAGAAAGTTCTTGAGGGTTTTGTGGGCCTTCTTGGAGCGTTCTTGGGCCGTCTTTGAGCGGTCTTGAGGGTCTCTCGGGCCGTTTTGGGGTGATCTTGGGGGCCTCTTGGGCCTCCTCTTGGGGGTCCTGAGGATAATTCGCCGTGTTCGGGTTCTCGGGGCTCTCTCCGGGTCCCAGACCTGCCAAAACCGATCGTTCCCATGCCAAGGTTTTTCGGTTCCAGGCTTCATCCTCGGTCCACGGTTGTTCGCATCTCGGCGTCTTTTCTCAGGTTGGGAAAAGGCCAGGTGTCTTCGGGACAGCCGCAGTGAAGGGGAGAATCCAACAACAATCGAACCGCATGGAGCCCGTGAGTTGATCCTCTGGCGAGAACGGCCGTTACCCAAGGGGGGGAGGGTCCTGGAAACGTCACGAGTTGCGCCCGCGGGGGGGGGAGGGGCCCGATAACGTCAGGGGTGGGAGCGTCCTTGGGACGACAACGACGACGATGACGACGACGAGGATGAGGAAGAGGAGGCGGAGGAAAACGAGGAGAAAAACGACGATGACAACCGACGACGTCGGGAAGCTTCCAGAGGTTTCCGGAGGTGGACGTGAGCAGCGTGTGCACAGGCATTGTGGTGCACACAGGCTTTGAGGCGTTGTGGTGCGCTCCATCTGCTTCAACAAAAACTGCGGTGTACGTAGGCGTAGCGGTGTACACAGGCATTGCGATGAACACAAGCGCTGCGGTGCACAGCATCGGCGGTGTACACGGTCATGGTGGTGTGCACAATCACTATGGTGTAACACACAGGCATTTTGTTTCACACAGGCCTTGTGGTGTACACAGTCGCCGTGGTGTGCACGATCATTTTGGCGTACACGCGTGCTGCTGCTGCAGCAGCTGCTGCGTACACAAGCACTGTTTTGAACACAGGCTTTGAGGTGCACGGGTTGCGCGGCATGCACTGGCAGGGAGGGCCCCATAAATGCCGTACCGTCGGCCAGAAACAAAGGTAAGCACACAGAGCTTTCATAATGAATGTGATTCGTTCGGACACCAGAATCGGCCATATGTCTCCATTGTCCCGCCGCCCTTCCCGCCCTGCCTCGTGTCCCCTCCGTCCCCTCTCCCTCGCTGCTGTCTGGTCAGGTGGTGCTCCTCCCCCCTCGTCTCCCGTTCCCCGATTTTGTGCGCGCTCGTCCCTGCCACCGCTTGCACTTTGCCAAAGGAAGCAGCCGTCTATCGGAGAACCACAAATATGGTGGTCTGGTGCCACTCCGGGTTTGGTGACCACTTTGTGCCCTGAACACATGTGGATCCAAGTAGGAGCTAAAATGAGTGTGCGAAGCCGTGTAAGCAACAAACATCCTCCTCCTCCTCCTCCTCCTCCTCCTCCTCCTCCTCTCCTCCGCGCCCTCCTTCTCCTCCCTCCTCTCCTCCACGTCCTCTTCCTTCTCCTCCTCCTGCTCCTCCTCCTCTCCTCCTCCTCCTCCTCCTCCTCCTGCTCCTGGTGCTCCTCCCCCTCCTCCTCCACGCGTTAGAGCGGTGGGGTGTGTGTGTGTGGGGGGGGGGATTAGGGAGAGGGGGAAAGGCAAGAAAGAGCAGCGGGAGAGGGATGGGATTAGGGAAGGGATAAGGGAGGGGAATCGGGATGAGAGTAGGGATGGGATGAGGGATGGGATTGGGGATGAAAGTAAGGGAAGGCACGAAAGGACAGGGGATGGGATAAAGGGTGGGATAAGGAAAGGGAGAAGGGATGGGATGAGCGAAGGGATATGGGATGGGAGAAGGGATGGGATCAGGGAGGGATGGGATTGGGGATTGGATTAGGGATGGGATAAGGGGGGCATGAAAGGGCGGTTGGGGAGGGTTGAGACTAGGGAGGGGATAAGGGAGGGTCGGGGCGTGGGGATGGCAGTGGGGAGGGCTGAAGTCACACAAGCTGGGGATGGGGAAGGGCGAGGAGGGCAGAATAGGGCGAGAACGGGGGTTCGAGGCTGGAGGGGGCAAGGAAGGGGGATGGGATAATCGAGGGCAGGACTGCATGCTGCTGGAGGGTGAAGGGGGGGAGGGGGATCTGGGCGGCGGGTGAGGGGGGCATGGAGGGGCTGCGACAAGTGGGGAGAGATCTGTCCGAGGAGGGAGCGGTGGGGGAGGGTAAGCTCGGAGTCACGCGGGGTAAGGGGGGGAAGAAGAGGACAAGGGAACAAGGAAGCGAGGGAGAGAGAGCAAGGGAGAGAAGGGAGAGCCGCTCGAGGTAATGGGGGAGGCATGGACGGAGAAGGCGGGGTCCCGAAAACCAAGAATCCTCGAACCGCGACCCTCGAGGCGCGACGACGACGACGACGACAACTACGACGACGACGACGACGACGACGACGACGGAGGAGGAGGGTTCCGAGGGCGAGTCGAGCTGCGCCCGTCAGCCAGTGCTGCGAGCAGTCACGCAGCGCTCGCCCCTGAGGACCGCGGTCCTCGTTATAACTCCTCCTCCTCCTCCTCCTCCTCCTCCTCCTCCTCCTCCTCCTCCTCCCCCCCTCCTCCTCCTCCTTCCTCCCTCCTCCTCCTCCTCCTCCCCCTCCTCCTCCTCCTCCCCCTCCTCCTCCTCCGCCTGCCGCGCAGCGGCGGCCGCCCTCAGCCCTGGCCCTGCAGCGCCGCGGGCATCGCCGCGCCAGGGCACGCCTGTGCGCGGGCGGGCGGACGGGGGGGGGGGGCAGTGCCCGAGGAGGGGGGGGGGCTCCATCCGTGTAGCTGGCGCGCCCTCTAAGGGAAGGCGAGATCCCCGTATCGGACGCGGCCAGCCCCCTCCCCCTCCCCATCAGGACGCCCGCGGGAGGAGGAGGAGGAGGAGGAGGAGGAGGAGGAGGAGGAGGAGGATTGGAGGAGGATTGGAGGAGGAGGAGGAGGATGGAGGAGGAGGAGGAGGAGGAGGAGGAGGAGGAGGAGGAGGTGGATGGGGAGGATGAGGAGGAGGAGGAGGAGGAGGAGGAGGAGGAGGAGGAGGAGGAGGAGGGAGCGGAGGAGGAGGAGGATTGGGGGTGGATGGCGGTTGGTTTAGCATGTGCCCAAACGGCCTTGCAATGCCACGACCAGAGGACGCGGCACGCCTCCACGCTCGCGAGCTCCATGCCGCGCCTGGTCCACGCGACGGACTTGGTGCCCTGGCCAGGGTACGCCAGCTGGAAACGGCCAGCGATGTCGTCGACGTGGACGCTGCCGACAGGCGGCCGATTCTTCTCGAGCCACGCGGGGTCTCCGCGGACTGTGGCCCACCATCTCGCGGCATTGGGCGCTGCCACGGGCTTCTTGGCGGCGCCCTTCGCCGCTGGACCCTTCTTGAACATGTCCTTCGTCACGGCCTCGAGGGCCGAGTGCAGCGCCTCCCGCAGTGCCTTGCTGGCCTGCTGCCCAGCGTCGAACTTCTTGAGCTGGTCCTTGTCGCCCGACGACACGACCTTCTCGACGTCGTCGATGTTGATGTGCTCGGTCCAGTCCTCCTCGGCCTTGTGGCCGATGCGCTTCTGCAAGGCGAGGTGGGACTCCTCCTGCGTCATGGTCGGCTTGATCTCCTTCATCAGGCAGACTGCGAGGGAGGTCTCGTAGTCCAGGCCGCCGACGCACTCCTGGGGCGCGGCCGCCTTGCGCAGGCCGAACAGCTTCTTCATCAGGCCCTCGCTCACGCCCGCGAAGCCGACCGAACACAGGTAGTCCAGCAGCGGCGCGGGCTCGGCGAGCTTGGTGAGCAGACCCATGTTGGTGCTCGTGAGGCTGCCGCCCAAGAACGCACGCAGCGGCGACACAACCGAGTGGGGGAGCACAGTGACCGCCTCGAAGTCATGGACGGTGTGCCAGACCAGCTTTGGCGCATGAGCGTCCAGAGACACGTACTGCGTCCCAGCGCTGCGCACGGCGGGCCATCCCAACAACGCTGACTCGCAGGAGTACAGCACCAGGAACACCGTCGGCTCGGGGTCCTTCAAGCAGACGAACACACGCTCTGGCACCAATGCCGACCTCCAGGCAGTGTTGGAGAGCGGCCAGTTCTCATCTGAGGCAAGCACCCTGTGCAGATGATGATCAGCAGGCTGGCGGCGAGCACTCATCGCGTCGAACGTCATCCACGTCTGCTCGCCACGAATGCCTCGCAACTTGGCCAGCGCATCCTCGGCGACAACCTGGCCAGTGAAGATGCACGACACGTCGCCAATGTCCTGGATGGGGACGGCGCCGTCTGTGTCGATCTCCTCCATGTCGTACTGCGCCAGCACGCCATGTTGACGGGGGGCCTGCCACACGCGCCATGGGGCCATGTGCTTGCTGGCGGACGCGCGGGCCTCGGAGTCCCTCACCGTGCCAAGGGAATCCTCCACCAACTTGTCATTGCCGAAACCGCTGAAGAGCCTCCTCACAAACGCTACGATGGACGGGTGCAGCTCCCAATTGACAGACGCAGCGAAACGGCAGAAATCTCTCATGGGCCTCACGTTCAAGCTGTTGCGCTCAACCATCGGCTCGATGATCGGGCTCTTGACCCGACGTGCTTTGCAGAGAGCATTCCAGTCGGCACCTCGCGGGAAGCGAAAACCACGGGGCCCTAACTACAATCGCCCCCGTATCGCACTCCACCAAAAGCTGGCAAATCTGTGCCCAGGGGGGGTGGGGAGGGGAGGAGGTGGAGTACGTATATGGGTGGGGGAAGTTGGGCGTCCCGCTATGCCTCCCTCCCACCCTCCTGCCCTCACTGTGGCTTTCCCAACCGCTCCTGTACCCCCCCGTCGCAACCTCCCCACCCCTCTCCTGTCCGTTATCATCGGCTTCCTCCTCCTCCCCATCCGCGCCATCCACATCCACTCAATCCTCCTCCTCATCCATCCTCCTCCTGATCCCACTGGTCCTCCTCATCACCCCAGCCCTCTCGCATTCCCCCGCTCCAGCCCCCTTCCGCCTCCTCCTCCTCCTCGCCCTCATCATGACCCCTCGTATCGCATCCCAACCGTGCTGGCCACCACCGTTGCAACCGCCCAGTGCACGCACAGCTGCAAGGCATGCCGCCGCCGTCGCGGGGTCGTCGCCTGCAATCGGGGCCAGCGCGTGCGGGTACGACCACGTGCACCTGGCCATGCTCGCAGACCTCTCCGAGGCGATGCAAGCGAATATGTGCATCATCTCGGTGGCGACCGCGTCCTGGCACGCCACCGCGGGGTGCGCCGCGGACAGCTGCCCCCGAAGCTCGGGGTCGAACTCGACGGTGAGACCAATCTGCTTTAACTTCTCAACGTTGCTGAGAGACTTGAACGACGACTTCAAGGTGTCGAACCAGCTCCCGTTAGCGACGCCAACGTAGTAGGCCAGGGTTGCGTCTGCCCCCCTCATGTCCGTAGCGCCTGCATGCTCGATCTCAAAGGGCCCCGCCACGCACTGGATCATCCTGCTCTTTGCAATCAGCTCTGGGTTCGCCATGACCTTGGCAAGGGAATGAACGTGGTTCGCCGAGCCAGTCATCACGGCGGCTACTTTCTGCTTCGCCGACGCCTTGGCCTTGGCAGCCGTCACGGGCTTGGCCGCAGCGCCGCTCTTCCCCTTGGCGACAGCAGGCGCCGATGAATTCGCGCTCCCAGGAGCGCCGCCCACGGCGACGCTGGCCGCCCCCAGCTGCAGTTGGCAGGCGGCCGCCAACCTCGGGCCAGGGTTCCACAAGTCGTCCCAGTGCTCGGCCCAGCCCTTCGCCTGCGCGATGGCTGCAAGAGCCAGCAGCTTCGTGTGGTAGTGCTTGCCGCCCTCCCGCATGCTCTTCAGGATGGAAAACCACCGCTTCGCCGCGGCCTTGCTGCCCTTGATCTGGAACGGAGCCTCGGCCGCGAACCCAGCGACGAACCTCTGGCGAGCGCTGGCGTCCGTCTCCCACGGCTGCGCCCAACCGTGGTCGTTGCAGATCTGCGGCCAAAGCTTCAGGAGAAGAGGGTCGTCTGGAGTCATCGCCTTGACGAGGGTCCTCGCCATGTCCTGCAACTCCTCGAAATATTGGCCGCTCACCCAGGGGCCATAAGCGATGTTCGCCTCGAACAGCCTCAGCAAACAAGTGCCATAAACGCCAGCGAGCTGGAGACCGCGATCGACGTCGTTGCAGCGACGGTGCATGTGTCCGAACAGCCACACGAACTGCCCTTGGCACTTGTAGGAGAGGTAGTAAGCAGCGCACCACTGTTTCTGCTCCTGGTCCATCACAGTAGTCAAACAAGCTGGGAGCAGCTGGTGCGCAGGCCACGGCGCGTCGGGGTCGTCGGCCTCTGCGGGGATCCAGTCCAGCAGTGTGCGCCCCATACCTCGAAGAGCCGTCTCCACACAACACAGCCAATCGAACGACGCCATCCTGGGCTCCTCCTTCAACTTCTTGGCCCGCTTGGCGGCGACGGCTGGCCCTGCGTCGGTCTGGCGCTGGCGCTTCTGCACGAAGCTCAAGATGCCCTCCTTGTGGGCCGTCATCTCCTCCCTGGTGTAGTCGCTGCCAGCCGTCTTCTCCGTGGTGCGAAGTGCCCGAACTGCCTGAGGGCATCGAGAAAAAAAACTCCTCCGCCTCCTTCTCCCTCCCTCCACCCACCCGATCCCCCCACGCTCGACTAGGGCGTGACCTCGCAGACCCATCTCGGGGCCCTCCTGAGCGCCATGTGGGTCCCCCAAGATAGCCCTGGAGATCTCCATGAGGGCCCTCTGGTGACCTCAGGAGAACCCCAGGAGGGCCCCGAGAGGGCCCCCCCCCCTGACAATCACCCAAGAGAGCCTCCTGGGTGCGTAGGTGGGGGGGGGCCTTATCGGCGTCCTCCCAAGGCATTCCCAAGGCCCCCAGACGGCCCTGGACGGCTCGCGAAAACTTTCAGACGGTCCAGAAGGGGCCGCTCAGAAAGGCCTCACAGGGGCCAGCTGAATGGCCCCCCAGAGAGGACCCCCTGGGCGACAACCAACGGGCCCCTCTCGAGGCCCCCTGGAGGCCCTCTCGGGGCTCCTGGAGCGGCCCTGGCAACCCCCAAGCGGTTTTCAGACAACCCCAGGGCGGCCCCCCCCGTTCCTGGTTTTTTGCATACTTTTGCTGCGTTTTCCAAGACGGCCTGGGGGCCGCGGGGGCGCGCCCCGTGAGGCCCTCCGAAAGCGGGGGTGCAGGGGGGGAGGGAATTGCGCGGGGGCCGTGGTGGGCTCGGGGAGGGCCCAGGGGCGCGGGGGGGTGGGCCTCGGGGAAGGGCGCCTGCCGAAACGCAGAGGTTCGACCCCCCCCGCGCGGGCCCCCCATAGGGCCCCCTCCCCCCACCTCCCCCCGCAGGTGCTCAAAGGGGGGAGTAGCGCACATGTAAATCCATTGCTGCCCAGAGGCCCGCCCCTTCCTCCAACCCGTCGCGGGGAGGAGGAGGAGGAGGAGGAGGAGGAGGAGGGGGGGGAGGAGGAGGAGGAGGAGGAGGAGGAGGAGGAGAAGGAGGAGGAGTAAGAGGAGGAGGAGGAGGCGGAGTAGGAGGTGGAGGAGGAGGTGGAGCAGGAGGAGAAGGTCACAAGCAGGAGGAGTGGGAGGAGGAGGTGGATGAGGAGGTGGAGGAATTTAAACAGCAACCTGAAGCCTGTGGTGGTAGCCACATGGCCTGCTTCGCCTCGTGGGAGAACAAGCCAA
The DNA here is from genome assembly GCA_963575745.1 of Prorocentrum cordatum. NCBI lineage: Eukaryota > Dinophyceae > Prorocentrales > Prorocentraceae > Prorocentrum > Prorocentrum cordatum. The sequence goes on along the minus strand of CAUYUJ010018248.1, from coordinate 152,008 downwards.
CGAGCATCCAGTCCTTGCCGCCAGCGCGGGTGGCGTCCAAAATAAGAGATCCATCTGCCATGCGAGCTGCAACCAATCTGCCATTCACCAAGTACTGCGTCATATCCGTCTTCGGGAAAGCTGCGCCAGATCCAGCGCGTAGTTGTTTCTTGCCGATGAACCGCAGCTTCTTCTTGCCGCGCTTCATGTGCTGACAGGCTGACTTAGCTTGCTCGGCGGCCAAGAACTGAGATGGCGTCTGCAGCGAAGGGTTGTTCGCCACTGCGTTGCACACCTCAACCTTGTATCTGATCGAAACTCGTCGTGACTTGCTGCTGCCCTCGCGGTAGAGCGGAGGAATCGCAGTGGAGTTCGTCTCTGACCAGAATGTAGCCCCCCTCGAGGACTCCACAGTAGCACCAATCATATCTAACAAAGTTGTGAAGATAACATTCGCCATCTCTGCCCGCTGCTTTCTGGACTTCTGTTTCAAGGCACCGTAGCATTTCAACATCACCATTCCAACTGGGGCAGTAGCGCTTCCCCCACATATGCCTGCAAATCGCTGGGCCAAGCGTTGGTTCGTGGTCGTGAACTGCACCATCTTGCCATTCACGGTGACCTCGCCGAACACGTTAGAGCCGAACGACATGACCACAGGAATGCCTTGTGCCCCTGCCGCAAATTTGGTCACCACGGCCTCGATGAAGAATGCACAGCACGAGTCCACGTCGTGCCCAGGCGTGATGTGGCAATTCCCCTGGGAAAGTCCGCAAGCAATGGCAATGGCTGCCTCGGGCGTGGCGCTGAACTCCTGGTCGCACATCGTGAGCTGCTCATCTGGAAGTTGTTCCCGTCGGACCCTGGCTGGAGATCATTTTTTTATTCCGGCCGGTAACGCTCGTTACCCGGGGGGGGGGGGGGGGGGGGTCGTGCCCCCCGGGTAACGGTAACGCTTGGGCTGGGCGGGGTATGGCGAGGCAGGGGCGCTCTGCGATCGCCATAGTATGCGCGCGAGCAGCACTCTCTGCCTGAGAGCACCACAGTGGCTTGCGATTCGAGTACAAGCGCAAAGCCCGCCGCGTGGTCCCGGCACCACGCCCGCGCCCGCGCGCGCGACGACGATGATCGACGAGCGACGAGCGACGAGGTCGACGACGACGACGACGACGTTTGCCGCCTGTTTCGGCCTCCGGAGGCCGTTTTCGGGCGCCGTCGACGACGACGACGACGACGACGACGACGACGACGACGACGACGACGACGACGACGACGACGACGACGATTCGAGTACAAGCGCAAAGCCCGCAAGCACCAGCATCGCGCATGCGAGCGCCGCAATGGCCTGCGAGCGCCCACAGTGCGCCTGCGACCACCACACCACAGTGCGCATGCCTTCGGGCACCAGCATGTTGGAGGGGAAGACCGAGACCCCCCCCGCGCACGAGCGTTACCGTTGGGGGGGGGGGGGGGGGGGGGAGAGGCCCGGGTAACGAGCGTTACCCCCCAGAGGATAAAAAAACAATCTCCTGTGTGACGGGCAGATCACAACGAGTTGACCAGGTGATCTGCTGGGACGCCTACATCATGCATGTACTTGCGAAGAGTCACCTTTCGCCTCCCAATCCATCCACCGTCGAACGCTCCACCGATGACGAAGTCCAAAACCCTGGGCAAATTGAAACGAACGCACCTTGGTTTCGGCATGCTGCTGATGTAGACTTCCAAGTTCAAGTCGTGCACCTCCTTGTATTGAAAAGCGTGTGTCTTGCTGGGTGCGTGCAACGCCGTGTCTCGCCAAGTCGACTCTCTCGTGGCGACGTCCATGATGAAGCGCCTGCCGTTGTTATCTCCAGGAGCGTCGTTCATGTACAGTGCTTTTGTCAGGCGCTCTCTCGCCCAGAAGCTGTCACTCCCTCCCACTGAAGAAACCCGCACGTTCTCGCCGACTGCATCGATGCTCCACCGCCCGTCCAGATGCAAGAGTTCGCCCGTCCCCGAGTGCGCCAGCACGTCCCCCGCCACCGCGTGGCGAAGCACAACCCAGCCGCGCTCATCGAACACAGGAGGCATCAGCCTCAAACATGGAAATATGGAGAATATGGAATAAACTGCGCGTAGCAACATCATCTTGCAGCAAAACTTGCTGCGGCCCATATCCCATCCCAACCCTCGCCGCCCCTCTCCCCCCAACCCTCACTATCCCATAATCCCCGTACTCCCCGTCACGAGGGGAGAGGATGCGGAGGATGCGGAGGAGGAGGGGAATGGGGCTGATGTCGGGGAATGCTATGGAGGATGAGGCAATGTTGCGGGCGGGGAGGGCAGTGGTGTCTAGATGGGAGGGGGGTGATGTCTAGGAATGCGGATGCGATGAGCGGTGAAGTAGCCCACCGAATGGATTGTTTTTTTTTTGCTGCAGCTCGGCGCCTTGGCGACGGGGCGGGCCCCCTGAGCAGGTGCAAGCACAGGAACCGATGTGTAGCGCACTGCAAAAGCTAGAAGCAGTCAGTGCGAGGCAGGCCGCGAGCGTCTGCGAACGAACGCCCTAGTCAGAACTGTCGTCCTCAGCGCCATCAGGGGCACTCTCTTCCTCAGGGTAGGCCTGGGTCTCGGTGTTCGCCTCGGCCTGCTCAGCGGCGTCGCGCTCGTCGAGCTGGCGGAAGAGGTCGCAGATCACCCCGTGGAGCTCCTCGCCAGGGTGGGTGCAGCCGCCGCGATGCATCACCATGAGGAGCTCCCCCACGCACCGACTGCCGTGCACCTGCATGTGCTCGGCCGACGTCACGTCACAACTGCTGTGGTCCACATCGATGAGCTTGAACGGCGTCTCCCCGCCCTTGTCATTGACGAGGTGCTCGTAGCCAGGCGGGGTGCTGCTGGTCAGGGTGAGGGCCGCGACCTGGCCGCTGAGGAAGTAGAAGTCCATCTGCTCCTTCATCTCCGTATTGAGCGAGACGGCCAGCCTCGACACCAGGGTGCCGTGGCGTCGAAGGACGCGCTTGTTCCCCGTGCAGTCCTTCTCGCACTGGGACCGCTTGAGTGACATCACGGCGGAGCCCTCGGTGCGCTGGGATGGATGTCGCAGGCTAGCGAAAATCGGTTGTGCCCGAGCCACAACACCTACCACTGTCGGAGGGCGTGGGCGGGGACGGGAGCGGAGCACACGGGGGCCCCCATGTGAGCAACCCCATTGGACTGAAAGGGTCTCAGGGGGGCGTTGCATTGACGATGCCACGATCCTCATGGGGGCCCGTGCAGCCTGAACAAACCTCAGGGAGGGGGGGGGGGGGGGCATTGCATGCAACCTGTTTGACCTGAACGATCCCCAGGGGGGCCTCGTGAAGCTTGAATGGTCCTCGGGGGAGGAGTTGTATGGGCAAAACCAGAGGGGCCCTTATCAGGAGGCCAGCTGAGCGAAGCTGCGGGGGCCCTCACGCCCGTCGCCACCTGCCCTGATGCCACAAAACCCGAAGGAAACCACGACGACGACGACGACGACGACGACGACGACGACGACGACGACGACGGCGACGACGACGCCGTCCCCCTCCACCCACCTCCTCCACGTAGGGCCGACGACAAGACGGAGGTGTGACGACGACGCTCTAGTGTCAGGTCGAGCCTGAGGGTCAAACTGGATAAGCTGCATCTCGCATGCGACGCTGTAGAGCTGACGCTAGAAGATAACATGCGTGGCAGCTCGCATCGAAGAGGGGCGCCCGAGCGAGACTGGCGGTGCGCCGCTCGAGCTAGCTGAACACACCTACCAACTTCACGTCAAAAGAATGCGCGCCGAGTCGGCACCTCGCGCGCCGAGACTGCCCCAGCGGGGGGCTCCTCAGCTGGGGGCGACGCCCTCGGGGGCTGCTGGAGGCTGCGCCGCGGGCGGCCCCGCGGGCGACGTCGCCTTCGCCTTGGGCGTGGGCGATGCCTTGGGGGTCGCCGCCGCCGAACCCGCAGGCGAAGCACCGCCAGGCGCAGACGGCGCCCCAGCGCGCCCCAAGACGCCGCGGAACTGGATCGCCCCGTCTGGGTACTCGAAGGCGTCGTTGTTCTGCACGCAGCCGTGCCCAGGGTGCTGGTGGTCGAGGAGCTTCTTCAAATTCTGGGTGAACCCAGTCGGCTCGTCAACGAGCGTCGCCTGGTCCAGGATGCCGTTGTTGATGATCATCAGGTCGGTCTTGGCCTGCAGGAACTCCCGCGAGAAGCCCAGAGAGATCGAGGCCTCAGCACCAAGCAAGGGGCACACGATCTTGGTGATGTCCGTGTCCTTCGCGAACCAGCCGTAGATGTGGCAATTCTCTGGGGTGAGGTTGGTCAGCCGCTTGCCGTGGCCGACGTAGCGCTGCCACAGGACGCTGAACAAGGGGCCCTCGTAGCCAGCGGCGTCGTGGTCCTTGGGGACGTCCGTGTCGTCGCTGATGTTGAGGCCGAACTTGACGTGGCTGGCAATCTGCTTATCCGTCATGACCTCGCCAGCGTAGCCCTCGCCGTAGAAGTCCTCCATCGAATCGATCTGCTTCAGGTGCACGAAGAGCTCCCTCCACATACGCGGCGGGAAGTTCCTGAACTTCTTCACCCTGGGGCCCAGCTTCACGCCAACCTCCCTGCTCAGCGTCTGCAGGTTGCGACGCTCAAGGGCCCGCTCGATCTCGCCATCCCTGATCATCGAAGCGATCGACGGGGCAATGGCCTCGTTCTTGTTGAGCTGCTCCTGGATGTACTTCTTATCGGCCTCCACGCTGTTGCTGAGAAGGTTGTCGACGCCAGCTGCCACGGCGCGAGTGCGAGGCTTCTTGCTGGCGTGGCCTGGGGCCTTCGACAGCGACATGGTCGCTGGCAGGGGTCGGCGGGTCTGGGAGCTCTGGCAGGCGAGCGGCAGAGGTTGCCCACCACGGGAAAGCGAAGCAATCGTTCGGGCCAAAATGGCAACGGCACGGTGGCGACGGGCCCAGCAGGTCTCTGGCTTGGGAGGCTCGCCGTAGGGATGCAAGACCACCGATCGGGAGGCTAGTGGGCAAGGGCGCAAGACCATCGGAGAGATAGAATGCAAGGATGCGAGATCACCGCCCAGAGGGCATGCAAGGATGCCAGACCAGAACCGATGCAAGGATGCAAGGGCGCAGTCATACAGGGATGCAAGACCACTCTTCCTTGAGCCCCAGGCGGCTCCAAGAGCTCTCCAAGGGGGTCCCAAGAGAGGAGGCTTCAGGAGGCCTCAAGAGGCAAAGTGTCCGAACATGCTTTCAGCCGCATCGCTTTTCTTCCCCCCCCGCCAAAGGGGCCCCAAGAAAGCTTTAGAGATCAGAACCCCGAAAAGGCTTCGAGCGTTGCCCAATAGGGACTCAAGAGGCCCCCAAGAGGGCCCAAGAGGGCCCCACGGAGCTCCAGACACGGGGGCTGGTTGCCTATAGCTCACAGGTGGCCCTCAGAGGGCCCACAGCCAGACGGCTCCACGAGGCCCTCTGGAGCCCTCTGGGGCCCCTCTGAAAGCCCTTTGAGGCACCCCTCTGAAGGCCATCCCTGGCCCCTCTTAGGGCCCCCCTTAGGTGCCCCCCTAAACGCCCCTCTGGAAGCCCTCTCGGGGTCCCCTAGATGGCCTTGGAAGGCTCCAGAGTGCCCTCAGACGAAGCCGAGAGGGCCCACCCCACCCCCAATGCAACGCGGTTTGCGGCTATCTCGGGGGCCCTCTCTGGCCCCGCGAGACGGCAACCTGGAGGGCCCCAGGTCGCCCAAAAAGGCACAGCCTGCCCCTTCCCTCACCCGCCCCCCCCCAACGTATCCTCCATCCTCCTCCTGCCTGGGCAATGCCCCTCCCTCGTGTGCCATTCCCTCGCTGCGCTCTCCCCCCGCCCTTTTTCCCGTCAATCGGCCCTGGTCCGCCGAATCCCTCCGCCGCCCTCCTCGCCAGGTGGGCGCCGGGCTGTAAGCGTGCAAAACCATGCGCCCAGCCTACATATCACCAAACCTACATATCTGCGGTTCTCTGAGTCTACCGCCTCGTTCTCGTGGCTCCGAGCTGCCCACTGTTAGCCCGCCTCTCTCCCTGGACGAGCCGCATGAGGGCGGTCCTAGGAACAACGGGTAAGCAACCGCGTGTGTGTTTGCGTGTGTATGTGTACGTGTGTGCTTGTCTGTGTGTGTTTTGTTTTTTGTGTGTGCTTGTTTGTTAGCTCTTCCGCCAGCGCAGTTACTCTGCCTAGCCGCCGAACCAGCCAGTGTGTGTTTGTTCGTATGTTTGTTTGTGTGTGTGTGTGTTTGTGAGTGCGCGTGGCGTTTCCTATCCCGACCCCCCACGACGTCCCACGTAACGCCCTCATTGTCGTCTATGACGGCCTCCCCGTGTCTCCCCTCGGATGCCAGAGCCTCAGTCAAGTTGCGCTCCTGAAGCCAGAGAGTGCGAGACGGGGCACTCCTGACAGAAATCGAGGCCTTAGCTGCACAGCGGCACGATCGGCTACCAGACAGGAGTCTCCCACGCATCAAGAACTGCTGGCGCGCCTTGGAGAATTGTCGCGCGGGCTTCGCGGGAGAAGGACCCGCTCACGGGCCCGCTGAGCAGCGCCTTGCTCCGTCCCTCTTGCCCCTGCCTCGCTGGCTCCCCCGCCGTCGTAAGCTTGGCCGGCGTCGGCCTGTCCTTGCGTGCGTGCGTGCGTGCGTGTGCGTGCGTGCGTGCGTGTGTGTGCGTGCGTGCGTGCGTGCGCGCGTGCGCGCGTGTGTGTGCGTGCGTGCGTGCGCGCGTGCGTGTGTATGTGTGTGTGTGCCCAGTGGCCGCCAACTCGCACCAGACCGGCTCGCGCTTCGGTTCGCTTCGAGTGGAGCCGCCGTCTCGGGTCTCTGGCCGCTGCACGTCTCGTGTGGACTCGCAGCTCCTCCTTCTCACACCACCCTTCGCTGCATATTGACAGCACGCACGCTTTGTACACTGTGCCTTTGACAACGTTCGATCGCAATTGGTACTTCCATCTGCTGTTCGCGCCTGAGGATCCTCTGCGCCGCCGACTTTAAAAAGTGTGTGTGTGTGTGTGTGTGTCTCCGTCGCCGCTTGTTGACCAACTTGACCGCGTCGCTGCACGCGCGGCCGCGATGCCAAACAGTTTGGATGTCGTCCCGCCTGACCTGATCTCCGCCCATTGGTGTCAAAGGTGCATCGAAGGAAAAGTGCGAGCGTGTGTGCGTGTGTATATGTGTGTCCGTGTCTGTGCCTGTGCCTGTTTCTGTGTCTGTGTCTGCGTCTGCGTCTGCGTCTGTGTCTGTGTCTGCGTGCGTGTTCGTGCGTTCTTGCGTGTGTCTGTATGTTTGTACGTGGGTATGTGTGTATTTGTGTATGTGTGTGTGCCTGCCTCGCCATGCCATGCTCCGCCTCGGTGGTCGCTCTGTGCCCTTATTGCTGGTCGCGCGGCCTGCCAGTGCCGCTCCATTGCCCCCTGCCCACAGTTGGTTATGTTTGTGGCTGCTCCCGCCCCTCCCTGGAAGATCCCCACGCAGCGGGAGGACCCAGCGCGTTCCTCCTCCGCCTGCCGAGCTACGCCGCTCTGTCGTTGCGCGCGCGGCCACGATGCCGAACATCTTGTGTTTGTGCCTGTGTGTATGTGTGTGTGTGTGTGTCTGTTTGTGCGGCTGTTTGTGCGTCTGTCTGTGTATGTGCTGTGCTTTCGGTGCGTGTGTGAGAGAGAGAGAGAGAGAACGTGCGTCGGCTGTCGGGGGTGCGCAGGCTAGCGCCCGCTCTCACATCAGGTGATCGGCCGAACCAAAAGTTAGCGTAGCCCGCGGCAGCTTTATCTGCGGTTTCCTTCCAACTGCGGCGTTGAAGGAACACGTGCGCGCGTTCGCTCTGCGTGCTAGTGCACACTGTGTTTTGCGATTGTTGTGTGTCGTGCGTTTTGCAGGCTGGTTGCTGAGCGTGGGTTGTGGCGCCTGAGTTGTACACGGTGGGGGCGTTCGTTAAGGAATGTGCCTAGGAGGCTTCAGACCCTGGAGGATTCCTTATCCAATGAGGGCGGCGGTGATACCCATGGCCACTCCACGATTGGAGTTCCGCGGGCTTCCAGACCCTGGAGTCCTTATCCAGTGGTTCCTTATCCAATGCCTTCATCGTGAGCCGTTTCGGCGCGAGCTGATCTACCTGAGCTGGCGACAGCTCGCGTTTGTGCTCACTTACTTCGAAGCGGCGCAGTGGGCACGAGCCAACTCACGACGACGGCCCCTCCCGCGGCAGCCCGCGGGCCATGGCGCCGGCACAAATGGACCCTGGTGGTATCATCCCAGGCGCGAAGCAGACGCTTCTCTGGTCCTGCTCCTGTGGCTGTGATTGGAACTGGGCGTCCAGGATCCGCTGCCGCCAGTGCAGGAAGGCGGCTTCCACCAAGGTGGTACAGGCAGCCAAGCGCTCGGCAGCAGCAGCAGAAGGGCCAGCACCCAGCACGTCTCGCCCGCGCGTGGCCTGGGCGCAGGGGCCGCCAGGACAGGGGCAGCTTCTGGAGCAGCTGCAGAGGCTGCAGAAGCAGGTGGCTGAGCTCAAAGGAGAGGCCCCACCGCAGTCGAAGCCCTGGAAGGAGCGCAAGCCCCCGTCCAAGAAGGCTGCGGTGGAGGGCCCTGGCATCTCCTACAAGGACGTTGTCACCTTCTTGGCGAAGGAGGGGCTCGACACCAGCGCGGTGGAGGCAGCAGAGAAGGCGGCGGAGTCGAAGACGCTCGAGAGCAAGCAGCCTTCGGCTCAGACGCAGCGCTGGCGGGTCAAAGCCATGCGGGACAAGATCAAGAAGCTCGAGACCCGAGAGGCCGCCATTCAGGAGCAGCAAGCCGCCCTCGACAAGGAGCTCCAGGAGCTCAAGGTCTCGATCGAGGGAGAAAACCAGAAGCTCACCGAGGGGGAGGCCAAGCTGGTCAAGCTCCAGGCCAGCGAGTTCCCCGACCCGATCCAGGTGGTCGCAGCGGGCTTGGACGAGGACGTTGCAGCCAGCCAGGAGGCCAAGGACGCCCTCGCAGTCCTCGCCCGTCTGCAGTCAGCAGCCAGCGACAGCAAGAAGGCAGCGGCCGCCGCCAGGGATGCTGCTGCTCCTCCCGGTGCTGCTGCTGGGGCGGCAGACGCAGGCGGTGAGCACACACCAGTGCCAGAATCAGACGACATCGACATGGAGCTGCTTGGAGGCGAAGGCTGGGAGGAGAAGCGCGAGGAGTATGCAGCAGCCTCAGCAGCCCTCAGGGAAGCGGCCCCCGAGCAGCGGGAGGAGGCGAAACGCAAGCTGCGTGACGCTCTGGACGCGCTCTGGGCTGCAGGCAAGCGGCCGCGGCGCCTTTGAGCCCAGGCCCATAGAGTGCTCGGAGGAGCAGAGAGGCCAAGGGACAGACCTCGTCTTCGAGGCGTCGAGCCGCCCCCAGCCTCGGGCTAAGGCGGCAGGAGCTGCGGCGCACGGCGCAGCCGTGGTGCTCCAGCTGGCCAAGTTGGTGCGGCCCGTGGCGAAGCAGGGTGCCAGCATCCTCAGCATCAACGGCTCCACGTGGGCGGAGTCCTAGACGGCCCTCGAGATGCTGCTGGACGCGAAGGCCAGGGACGACGTGCACCTCATACAGGAGACGCGGTTCACCTCGGCGCTAGCTGAGGGCTCGGCCCGAGCCTGGTGCAAGAGGAACAGCATCAACGCGGCCTTCGGCGAGTGCCGCAGCACAGGGACGGCTGTTCAAGCCGTCTCCTCAGGGGTCGCCGTGTTGGTCGGTGAACATCGCGGAGTGGCCAGGATCGACCAGACCTGGGGCCAGCACGCTTCCAGGATAGTGGCGAGGCGCGTCGCCTTCGAGGACCTGGTGGTGGCGTGCGTGAGCCTGTGCCTGCAGTGCTCGGTCAAGCTCAAGGAAGCCAACGTGGACCTCTTGAGCGAACTGCAGGGCTTCCTCCTTGGCCTGAGCGAGCCCTTCGTTGTGGGCGGAGACTGGAACTTGGAGCCCAGCCTCCTCAGCAGCTCGTGGTGGCCACGAGCTGTGGGAGCAGTGATTGTGGCGCCCGATGAGCCGACGTGCGGGGAGAGCACGTGCGATTTCTTCGCGATCTCGGACGCACTGGCAGGGCTAGGGCCGAAAGTGACGGTGCTCAGACAGGCGACGACGTACCCGCACATCCCAGTCAGGCTCACCTTTGAGAAGCTGTGCAGCCAGGCAGGGGTCTGGGTGCAAAAGGGCCCCAAGCCGTTCGAGCTGCCAGGAGCGAAGCAGGAAGGGATCCAGCCTGAACCTGAGGAAGAGGACTCCCTAACGGACTGGAAGGCGCCGCTCCTGGACGAATGCGGGAGCCCGAACGAGGCGATCAAGGAGTTCTTCGACAAGGCCGAGGGGCGCCTGCTCCACGTCTTCGGCATCAAGGACGGGGCCAAGTACCGCGGCAGGGCGCAGGGGCCCAAGAGGGCGCCCAAGCAGCTCATCCACCTCCTGCGCCCGGAGGAGGTGCGCAGGACCAGCCCGCTAACGCGCTGCTGGATTACATTGGGGCGTCTGACCACTCAGCTGGCTTCCGCGGCTGCGGTGCCCCACCCTTCGCCCAGACACCTCAAGCACGTCAAGAGACTGCAGGCGGCCGCCCTTGACCTGGCCCCCAAGTTCGAGGCGCAAGGCTGCGAGATGTTCGGCGGCAACAAGATGTCGACGCTGCTGGCGGAGATCTTGGACAGGTCGGAGCAGGACAGCCTTTTCCTCCAAGCCATCAGCGCTACCTCGGAGGTCATGCGCAGGGAGGACGTGAAGCTGGCCAGGCAGCGCTGGAAGGACTTCATGGGCGAGTCCCTCAGCGGGAACGGCAAGGGCGCTCACGCGATCAGCAAGCAGGGCAACCACGAGTCCTGCTCCATCCTCGGCCCTGAAGGAGCGGAGGCCCCCCCAGCCCCGCTGGTCGGACAGCAGGCCTTGGATAGGATTCTTGAAGAGTGGAAGGCGCTTTGGCACAAAGAGGGCTCAGCCAGCGTCCGACCCGAGAACTGGGACGAGCCCTTGGGGTTGGACGCCATCACGGAGGACGAGGTGCTGGCTGCAGCTAGGTCCTTACCCAGGAAGACGGCGCTGGGTTGGGGCGCCTTCCACCCCAGGCTTATCCTCAGCCTTGGCAGGGAGTGCGCGGCCAGGCTGGCAGCGATCTTGACAGCCTGGGAACGGCACCCCAAGCCGTCGGAGCTGTTCACCACGATCATCGTCTTCTTGGGGAAGCCCGACGGGGGACGCCGCCCGATCGGGCTCCTCTGCAGTTGGCTGCGAATTCGGAGCCGCATCAGGCGCAAATGCTGCGCGGGCTGGGAGAGGGACCACAAGCTCCCCGAGTACTGGGCGGCAGACCCAGACACCAGCTGCGACAGGGCGGCATGCATTCACAACCTTCTGCTCGGTCTGGCGAGAGAAAAGAACTTCGAGGCTGCGTCCGTCTACTTCGACATCAGCAAGTTCTATGAACAGATCAACCATGGGCTGCTCCTCGACGCGGCGAGAGGCTGCGACTTCAACACGGGCCTGATCCAGGCGCTTTGCGTGCTGTACTCAGGCCCCCGCAGGGCCAGGGCAGACCTGGCCTTCAGCGAGCAGCTGGACATCGACGACACCGTCATCGCGGGATGCTCCTGCGCCACGACGATGGCGAGGATTATGTTGTACGACCTCCTGCTAAAGTCGAGGAAGATGTTGCCGATCGGTAGGGTGGTCAATGTCATCGACGACATCTCGGGCCACGGCATTGGCACACGCAGGCTGGTCGTTGAGCAGATCGCCAGGTTCACCAAGGGAGTGGCCACCATGCTTGGCGACAAGAGGCCCCCCATCAACTGGAAAAAGACCAAGGCACTGGCCTCCTCGGTGAGTCTGAGGAGAGCTTTGCAGAAGCACGCCGACTGGGTCCTGGCTGACGAAGCCTTCGTCTCGGGACACCGCGACCTTGGAGGGGATGCGACGGCTGGCGGCCACCGCAGGGTCGAGACGCAGGTGTCCAGGGAGTTGGCGGCTTTGAGGCAGGGCAACAACCTCACCAGGATCTTCGGCGCAGGAACGAGGCAGGCCACGATCCAGAGGGCTGGCCCCGCCGCAAAGGCCCTATGGGGCTCGGCCATCAACGGAATCCCGCCAGGGCGCATGAGGGCTCTCAGGGTCGCCGCGGCGAATGCCGCCTGCAACTTGCCGACGGGGGCGGCGCTGACCTTCTGCCTGCAGTGCGCCCCCAAGGGCTGGAGACAGGATCCGCTGGTGATTGCGACGGGCCTGGCAGTCCAGGCGTTCGTGTCTATGTGCTGGTCGGGTCAGGCCTCCCCTGCCGCTGTGCAGGCCTGCCTCAGGGACAGCAGGCGACTGGCCTCGATGCAGAGGCCTTGGGCAGCGGTGCGCGACCCCGTCTCGGCGCTGGCGCTCACGCTGGGGAGGGTCGGCTGGGGGCTCAGCGCTGGCAGACGGGTCCTGACCGACAGGACGGGCAGTGAGTTCGAGGCCTCGAGGTTCTCGCCCGCCTTCCTCGCCGCCAAGGGCAAGGAGGACACGCGTCAGGCGGCATCGCTGGAAGAGTACACCAGCAGGCCCGAGACCTTCTGGCAGTGGCGACTGCCGCCGTGGTGGACGCCGATCAACCAGCTCCTAGGCGCCAAGGAATCGGCAACCTGGACGGCCCACCACAAAGGTTGTCTGAGACGCCTTGCTTCCTTGGCCAGCTGGCCCCAGGCCCGCTTGGCAAGGCATGGGCGTGATATCGACCCACTGTGCAGACTCTGCGGCGCCGCCCTTGGGACGATGCACCACAGGCACCACGAGTGCCCAGCATGGGCGCATTGGAGGCGGGACTACTGCCCGTTCCAGGTGAGGAAGGCGGCGGAGCAGGTCCACCGAATGGGGACCCCCTTCGACGAGCTCTTCAGCCAGGGGCTCTTCGCGGACATCAGCCTCCCCGTTGTCAGGCCAGTGTGGAACGACAGCTGGGCGTGGAGATCCTGCGGCTGGGGGGGCGGCAGCTTGGCGGTGCCAGACGGGTCCTTCGTTTTCACTGACGGATCGTGCCTGAATGGGGACTTCCCGCACGTCAGGAGCGCGGGGTGGGCCGTCATCGTGCACGGGCCCGATGGGAGGCTGCTCGCCGAGGCATGGGGGGCAGTGCCCCCCAGCGGCCTCCCGTCGCAGACGGCAAGGGCAGGGGGGGACTACGCCGCCGCCATTGGTCTCGCCGACATCATCGGGAACTACACGCTGCGCAGCGACTGCTTGAGCACGGTGAAGGCGGCTTCCAACCTGGCCAAGGCCTGCGGCCCCAGCTCCCTGCACGCCCACGTGTGGGCCAGGGTCGGGGACGCAGCGGAGGGCGTAATCATGCGCCACGTGCCAGCCCACCGCTCCGAAGCCGCGGTGAGAGACGGGGAGCTCACCCACTTCGAGCTCTGGGGCAACAGGCGTGCCGACGCCAGGGCAAAGGAAGGGGCTGCCTTCCACGCCATTGCAGAGCAGGACGCCATGATGCTGGAGGGCTGCCTAGCTCGGGCGAAGGAGGTGGCCAGGTGCGCGGCGGACCTGGAGGTGCACATCACCGAGTCGGGGCTCAGGGACGCCTGGCCGCTCTCCTCACTGGACCTGGTGGACCTGGACCCCTTCGCCCCGTCGCCCGACCTGGAGCAGCTGCTGGAGGACGAAGGGTCGGCGGCCCGCGGCTCTGGAGGCTTGGGGGCCGCGGGGGTCGCGGCGAAGGCGGCGGCTGCAGCGGCCAGCCAGGGAGCCCAGGCCCAGGAGAGGGCTGACATGAAGGCCCACATGAAGGAGGATGCAGGTGACGGGCCAGTCAGGCCCAGTGAGCCAGCCGCAGACGCGCCCAGCGCGTCGGCGGCCCTGTTTCGTGCTGTACAGCGCAGCCGCGCGGACAAGGCGCAGCGGGCTTCGACCTCGGCCGCTGGCGCACAGTGCCCGCCCACGTCGGCTGAGTCGAACCCCTCGCCCACTCCCTCAGCTGGGGCCTCCCCTGCCGCGGTGGCCGCCGACCAGCCTCGGAGAGCCCTCTCGGGCCCTGCTGGGCAGGTGGGGCCCCCTGGGGCTTCTTTTGTTTCCCCCGACCCTGGCGGGTCGGGGGTCTGGGAAGTCAACGGCCACCGTCTAAGGGAATCCCGCGTTTCTGGCAGCGATTGCCCTGAGTTTTTGGTCTGCGTGACGTGCTGGATGTATTGCCTGACGCCCCAGCACTGCCACCGAGGCCTGGCCAAGGCTTGTGGAGGGGCACAGCGAGCTGGAGACCCCAGGGCCAAAAAGGGCTCCAGGGCGCAAGCGCGCAATGATTTCGCGAAATCACTCCTGCCAAAACTCAAGCAGCCAATTGACCAGTTGGCTCGGCCCTCTGCGGCCACCCGTGCCAGGTGGGCCGAGGCGCTGGGCACGTCTGCGGGCACGGAGGACAGGGAAGTCCCTGGGGCCTCTGTTGACTCTCGAGCCCCCGCTGTGGAGCCCCGTGAGGTGCGAGGTCGGGCACCCGCCCCGCCTGCCCCAGGGGGGCTGTTCCGCCCAGGGCTTGAGGGAGCCCTAGGCTCTTTCGGCTTTGCCAGCGCTGCCGAAGCTCAGGAGTGTGGCGGGGCTGCCAGAGTGGCCAGGATCGTGGACCCCAGACCCGTGATCGGGCAGAGCGCGGAGTGACGGTGGCCGTGCTTCGGGGTCTGGTCCTGGCGGGCTGCGGGTCCGCGCAAGCACTGTTTGCTGGGCCGTAAGTCGGCCTCGGAATTAGTTGTTGCATGACAAAGCCCCAGAGTGATAGGATAAAAAAATGCCTTCATATTGTGCATGAATGCGTGCGTGTGTGTGTGTGTGTGTGCCAGTGTGATTGCGCCTGTGAGTTTGTGCATGATTGCCTGGGATTGCACGTGTCGCGTCACTGCTCTCTCTCTCTCTCTCCCTCTCTCTCTTTATGTCTTTCTTTATTTCTTTATTTCTCTCTCTCTCTCTCTGTTCCTTCTCACCCACCTCCTCATACTCTCCTCTCCCTCATACTTGTCTCTCCCTTCCTCCCTCTCTCTCCTTCTCTCTTGCTCCTGATCCGTCCAGCCCCTGCTTCCCCTCCCGCTTGTCGGCGGCGAGCGAGGGGGGAAATGCTAAGGAGAAGCTCTTCTCAGAAGGCGGCGGGATTTCTCAGAAGCCCTCGCCCTTTCTGAGACGTTTGTGTGTTGCGTCTTCGGGGAAGGCCTAGACCACTTCTCGGAAGATCGGGGGCCTTCCGAGCCTTGTGAGAGGGCCCTCCCGGTCTCCCTTGATTCCCGCGCTCGCCGCCACGCCTGTGCCCCTCTCGCCGCCGTCCCACGGCCGCTCGCCGTGGCAGGGCCCCGGGGCTCCTCCTCCTTCTCCTCCTCCTTCTCCTCCTCCTCCTCCTCCTCCTCCTCCTCCTCCTCCTCCTCCTCTCCCTTGATTCCCGCGCTCGCCGCCAAACTTGTGCCCCTCCCGCCGCCGTCCCACGGCCCCTCGCCGTGGCAGGGCCCCATGGGCTCCTCTGGCGCCCGAGGAAGAGGAGGAGGAGGAGGAGGAGGAGGAGGAGGAGGAGGAGGAGGAGGAGGAGGAGGAGGAGGGAGGAGGAGGAGGAGGAGGAGGAGGAGGAGGAGGAGGAGGAGGAGGAGGAGGAGGAGGAGGAGGAGGAGGAGGAGGAGGAGGAGGAGGAGGGAGGAGGAGGAGGAGGAGGAGGAGGAGGAGGAGGAGGAGGAGGAGGAGGAGGAGGAGGAGGAGGAGGAGGAGGGGGGGGGGGAGGAGGAGGAGGGGGGGGGGAGGGGAGGAGGAGGAGGAGGAGGAGGAGGAGGAGGAGGAGGAGGAGGAGGAGGAGGAGGAGGAGGGGAGGAGGAGGGAGGAGGAGGAGGAGGAGGAGGAGGAGGAGGAGGAGGAGGAGGAGGAGGAGGAGGAGGAGGAGGAGGAGGAGGAGGGAGGAGGAGGAGGAGGAGGAGGAGGAGGAGGAGGAGGAGGAGGAGGAGGAGGAGGAGGAGGAGGAGGAGGAGGAGAGGCGTTCTGGGCTCTCCCAGGGGGGGGGGTCTTGTGCGTACATACTTCAGAGCGCCGTGTGCGCACGAGCACTGGCAACGATCACCAGACTTCTCGCCATTCCTTTGCCTCCGCAACCCTCTTGGCTCACGCAATGGGCACCAGGCCGCGTGGCCACGGCGGGGCGGCGGCGCAGGGCGGCGGCGGCACCGTGCTCCCGGGGCCCAAGACCCCAGCCTGGGGCTGCCGCTGTGGCGAGGCGGCCAATTGGGCATCGCGGCTCCACTGCAGGAGCTGTGGGGGCCCCGCGCCGGTCTCCGTTCGGCAGCGGGCAGTGGAGGCGGCGGCAGGCCCGTCCCCGTCCGCGGCGCGGCCGCCCAGGGCAGTGGCGCCCAAGGCCAAGGCGGGCGCCAAGGCCAGCGCCGAGACGGAGCCCAAGCAGTCGGCGGCGGCCGCGGAGGCGCCCTGGGTGCACGGCGGCGGCAAGCCTCGGCGGGTGCGGTTCCGCGAGGCGGAGGTCGTCGAGATCAGGGAGGACGACGAGGCCGACAAGCTGGCAGCAGCGCTGCGGCTGCTGGAGGAGCGCGGAGTCCAGCTTGATGAGGAGGCGCAGAAGAAGCTGGGAGTCGGCAGGCAGGCCGACCCAAGCAAGGCAGGCCCAGAGGCGCCCAAGTCGCACCACGCCACGGTGCAGAGCGCCATGTGGAAGGTCAAAAACACGGCGGGCAAGCTCGAGAGGTCTCAGCAGCACTTGGAGGCCGCACAGGAGGCGTTGGCGGACGCCCAGCTGGCGGTGGACAAGGCCACGGAGGCCAAGGAGGTTGCAGCCAAGGCCCACGCCCAGGCGCAGGACCAGCTCGAGCGCGCCAGGAGGGTGGAGCAGGCGGGCCTCCCGCCCGAAGCACAGCTCGACCAACGCGCACAGGACGTCGACAGGCTGGCCCAAGCCACCCTTGGAGCGAGGTACGCCGCAGAGCTCAAGGACCATTTCGAGGGCGAGGAGGCCGTCCAGGTTACCCAGGCCATCGAGCTCTTCTCAAAGCTTGCCGCCGCGAGCAAGGCCCGCATTGAGGCGGCCAAGCGGGCGGCGGAGGCCCCGCCCTCTGGGGCGCCTGCTGCTGCTGCTGCTCCTGCTGGGCGCCCTCCCGACCGTGAGGGCGGGCCGCCAGCAGCCGCGGGAGGGGACGCAATGCAGGAGGAGGGCGACGACTTCGACGCCAGAGTGGAGGCCCTCGATGGGGCCAAACGGGCCGAGGTCGAGCGCTTCCTCGAGTCGCATGGCTGCTCCTTGCCCAAGCGCCTGCGCCGCCCAGCGGGCTCCGCTGCAGGCAAAGGCGCGGCCGAGGCAGCAGAGAAGAGCGAGGACCAGGCCCACTGAGGCGCCCGAGGGCGCGGGGGAGGCAGCTGCGAACCGCAGGGCCAGGGCGCCCCGCGAGGGCTCACTCTGGAGGCTGGTCTCTGCCTACACGACCTCCAGGGCGAGCATGCGACGCTGGCCGCAGGAAGAGGCGCAGGGCGACATCCCCTTCGTGCAGGAGACGGGCGTGGCGCCAGGAGGATTCCTGGCGGTCTCGGTCTACCTGGTGGCGACCACCTGCGGCCTGGACCCCGAGAGCAGGGTGCTGCTCGCGCAGTTGGGACAGTACCTCGAGGCGGTGCAGGCCCAGTACATCATCGGCGGCGACTGGGACGACGCCGCCCCTGGAGGGGCTCCCGAGAACGTCGAGGCCGCCGTGCTGGACGAGTCCTTCGACCAGGGAGGCGGCGAGAGGTGCGATCCTGGGGGGCCAGTCCCGTCGGGAGCGGCCCCCCAGGATCCAAGTCCTGGGACTGGCAGTTGGGGGCAGCCTGCGATAAATTGCCCTGCTCGTGTGGCGAGCTCCGACGGCCATGAGACACTGCCGAGCGGTCTAGGGCCACCCGTCCTGCTGCCACCGTCGGCGTCGGCCGAGGCGCTGCGAGGAGTTCGCGTGTGCTACGACGAGGGCTGGACAGTGGACGAGCTCTACGCCAGCTTCGCGGCGCTGATGGAGGAGGACTTGGGCGGCCTTGTTGGCATGAGGCAGGAGGACCTGATGAAGTGCGCGGGCCGCGGCGAGTCCGCCCGCTTCCAGGAGGGCACCATCAGCGCCAGCAGGCGGGGGACGCGCGCCCGCGGCTCCCCGCAGGCGGGCACCTGGCACATGATCGCGGCGCTGCTTTGGGAGAGGCTGGCCAGCAGGCGCCGATTGCGGGCGCCACGCCTTGTCTCGAGGGAGCTGGACGTGCTGGCGCGGCTGCAGGCCAAGGTAGGCAAGCTGGCTGCGCAGGACCTGGCAGGCGACATCGGCCTTAAGTTCCTGTCACTGCTGGCGGGTTGCTCCTTCGCCACGACGCTGCTCCGCGTGGTGCTGGTCGAGCCTTTGGACGCGTTGCTGGCGGCCTGGCAGAGGGCGCGGCCGCACTTAGTGGTCGACGACATCACGGTGGCGGTCTACGCCAAGCGAGCGCAGCTGGAGCAATCTTTGGTCGAGGCCACCCGCGCCCTCTGTTTGGACCTGGAGGCCATCGGCTTCATCATCTCCTTGACGAAGGGCCAGGTTCTGAGCACCGACTCCGACAGCGCCAAGCGGGTCGCCCACAGGCTCAGACGATGGAGGTTCACACGCGTGAAGGCCACGAGGAACCTCGGCGTGGACTTCACTATGGCGAGGTCGGCCTCGTGGAGGGTGCTACGGCAGAGGATCGATCGCTTGAGCCAGAGGGCAGGGCGGCGCAGGGCCTTGCGCAAGGCGGGGGCCAAGAGGCTCTCCAAGGCTTTCAGGACAGGAGGGCTGGCGTCCATCCTCCACGGAGCGAGGGTCAGGGGAGTACCCACGAAGACCCTGCAGCGCGCCAGAGCAATCAACGGCAGGGCCAGCGAGGGCGAGATCGGCCAGAGATCCAGGACGGTCGTCTTCGCCCTGCAGGTGGGCAAGGGCTGGGAGCACGACCCCGCCTACGCGGCGCACGTCCTACCGCTGAGGGCTTGGGCGCGAGCCGTCTTCCTGGGCGCGCGGCCCCCTGCGATCCTCAAGCAGGTGCTGGAGCGCAGACCAGACGACTGGGGCGAGGCGACTGGGCCAGCTGGAGCGGTCCGCCTCTCGCTGGAGCGCATCGGCTGGGAGCTGTTGAAGTGGCACTGCTGGAGGGGCGACCGCGGGCAGTTCATCGGCGCACCAGGCACGGCGCACCACAGGCTGTTCGCATGCCCCGCCATCGCCTGCTGGGCGCACGACATGGGTTTCCAGGAGATCGCCGACGCAGGCAGGAGGGCGCCGCAGGACGTCCTGGGCCTGGTCAGAGGCTTTGTCCACCTCGGACTGGACCAAGGCCCGCCCCCAGGCATGGACGAGCTCTGCCGTCGCGCAGGCAGCGCGAGGCACGGCTTCCTCGAAGGTGGCATCTGCATCGGCGGGTCCGTGATGTACCCCGAGGCCCCGTGCCTGACGCGCACGGGATGGGCAGCCGTGGCGGCAGACGACGTCGGGAACACCGTCGGCGGCCTCCTCGGGCTCACGCCAGGCGGGATCCAGGGGATTGGCTATGCTGAGCTCTACGCGCTGCGCAAAATTTTGGAGGAGGTCGGCCCATCGCCCATCACGGTCTACACGGACTGCAAGGGGATCCAAGACGGCTTGGAGGCGAGCCGTGAACGCTACTGCGGCCCAGGCCACAAGTATGCGGACCGTTGGGGACGGATCTGGCAGCGGCTCGGCGACCTCGGCCCTGGCGCCCTCACGTTGACGTGGCTGCCGTTGCACATTTCGTGGGCCAGGGCCGAGGTGGCAGACGTGCCTTGGCAGGCATACGCGGGCAACAGCGAGGCAGACCTGAGGGCGAAGGAGGGCGCCAGGCTCCACCCCAGGCAGGAGCAACTGAGTGAGCTGAGCCGCCGCCTGGACGCCGCAGCCGTGCAAGCAGTGGCCTGGTGCGGCCACCAGACGGGTGGCTGCATCGTGTTCTGTCGTGCATGCGGGGCCCACGGGAGTCGCCAAGCAAAGTTCCTGGCCGATCCCTGCGTCCCGCTGGCCAGCAAGGGCCGTGATGCGGCTCGCCTGGCCCGCCGCGCCCTCGAGTGCCTCAGTGCGGGGCGGGAACCCCAGACTGGCTGCCGCTGGGGAGCGGCCCGCTCCCAGTCTCGAGGGCGGCGGCGAGGAGGGTTTAAGTTTGGTCGATGGGACTCCTAGGGGCCCCCGCGCCAGGTCTCTTGCCTGGCGGGTCCTGGGTCTGCCGTGGAGTGCTTTGATCCCCGTTTGGGGCCGAGGCTGGTTTGCAGAGCGGACCGCCTTCTGGTAGGAACTAGAGGAACTAGAGGAGGAGGAGGAGGAGGAGGAGGAGGAGGAGGAGGAGGAGGAGGAGGAGGAGGAGGAGGAGGAGGAGGAGGAGGAGGAGGAGGAGGAGGAGGAGGAGGAGGAGGAGGAGGAGGGGAGGAGGAGGAGGAGGAGGAGGAGGAGGAGGAGGAGGAGGAGGAGGAGGAGGGAGGAGGAGGAGGAGGAGGAGGAGGAGGAGGAGGAGGAGGAGGAGGAGGAGGAGGAGGAGGAGGAGGAGGAGGAGGAGGCGGAGGAGGAGGAGGAGGAGGAGGGAGGAGGAGGAGGAGGAGGAGGAGGAGGAGGAGGAGGAGGAGGAGGAGGAGGGTGTGCGGGGCAGCCGAGGCCCAGTTCCACTTCCTGCGGCAGCAGGGCTTGCTGCAGGCCCGGCCGCTTCCGCCCGGGGGGGTCCGTGGAGGGCAGTGTACTCCAGATTTCGTAATAAAAAGGAGGGGTCTGGACCCTCCAAGACAAGCCATTTCAGACCCCCCCCCCCCCGTGGGAGAACCCTCCAAAACATCGTCCCCAGACCCCCCCAGGCCCTCCAAGATGGCTTGGAAGAGACCCTCCCCGAAATGAGACCCCCCTCCCTTTATTACGAAATCTGGAGTACCGATGCCTCTCGTCTTCGCATTTTTGGGCCTCGTGGGAGGCCCTCTTCGCCACAGCCGGGTTCACCCCCTTCAGTTCTGGCCGAGCGCACCCCGGGAGAGGCCTGGGGAGTGGCTGGAGGCCTCCTGGATGGGGTCGATGTGGGTGGGGTCCGGGGATCGCGCCGCCTCGGCGATGCGTCGGCGATGCACTGGCGAGGCATCTTCGACGTGGGCGATGCATCGGCGACATCGACGACGTGAGGCACATCGGCTCCACATCCAGCCGCATCGGCGATGCCTCGGCGATGCGGTGCGATCCTCCGACCCCATCTGCTCCGACCCCATCCACTTAGGAGGCCTGGGAGTAGCGGCATCGGCGTCCTCTGCTGTCCTTGACGGGGGGGTGGGAGGGCGCCACGGCCAGTTCTCCACGGACAGCACGCCGTCTGCGCTGGCTGTCGATCCTCGGGGGGGGGGACATTTTTTGCGTGTCGTCGGCGGCGTGGAAGCACGCAGAGAGTCGGGCAGGTAGCACCCAGGACGCGGCAGCGCTAATTGCGTCATGCCCGTCTCGTGGCTGCGCGCCCCCGCGCGGCGGCGCTCGCCCCTCCCAGCCCCGGCCGTGCGCTGCCTCGGCACCTCCGCCCCGCACCCGGCCGCCTGTGCCTTGGCGCTCCTGCGCCGCCGCCGTCGGCCGCGGCCCACGTGGCCGAGCCCGGCCCTTCGGCCTGCCCTGACTCCAGATCCGCTCTACTTGGGCTTTTTTCCCAACTCAAAATTGCGTCGGAAATCCACCTATGAGAGGCCGAAGAAGTAGGGCGGAAATTGCTGCACCCAACCACAGAAGTAGGGCGGAAACAACAACAGAAAAGTAGGGCGGAAATTGGCATCAGCGGGGCTTGAAAAGTAAGCCGGAAATTCCAAGCCCTACTTACGAATTTCCCCAAAGTAGGGCGGATCCGGAGTCAGGGTGGGCGGAGGGACATTCAGGGGCAACGTGAATGAGGGGTGGTCATCGGCCACGCGCATGAGTGACCCTTCGCCCGAGTGACCTGTGGTGCGGGCCCACACGGGTCCCACCGGCTCTGGCTGGCGCACAGGAGTGGCTCGGATGTGGTCTCCCCCGCGGACCCCTGAGGCCGCGCACCACATGTCACCCTTGCCTAGGGTCACTCTTGCGTGCAGCCGATGTCGGGGGGGAGTGCATCGACTCCAGATCGCCCGCTCATCGCCGACAGGGGCTGCATTCCCGCCGAGGACCGTTCAGATTTGGTATCGGGGGCCGATCGCCGATCTATCGCCGATGAATCGCCGATGCCAGATCTATGATTCACCTCCTGGGTCGGTCCCCCCTAACGTTAAGTAGGGCATGTCCCTATACAGGAGGAGTATTCAAGAATAATAAAACATAGCATGGGGACGATGTTTCGACTATTTTTGGGTCTATGTTTGAATATGTTTGGACTGATTTCTTGTTTTCCTCCAAATCCGCCTGTAGGAGGACATGCCCGACTCAACCCGAACGTCCCCCTCAACGTGCAGGGGCCCAGGTTGCAGGGGCGGAGGGAGCAGCTAGGGTGGTTTTGGAGGGGATGAGGACGGCCGCGGTGCGCCAGTTCCAGGCAGGCCAACTGGGGCCGAAGCAGAGGAGGTCGTATGCTCGCGCCGCATCGCCAGTGCATCGGCGATGTGGCTCGATCTGGAGCTCGACTGTCTCCTCGCCGGCGTTGCCGATGCATCGGCGATGCGGCGCGATCTGCTGACCCCATCTGATATAGGATTTCATTTGGGAGGCCTCTGCGTGGGGGAGGAGGTCCCGAGGTGCACCGGCCCAGCCGTCTCCCTCGTGCTCGCTGATCGTGCTTTCCTCTCTCGTCTTGTCCTCTCTGCTCTCCGCTCACGTTCGTCAACTGCGGCTGGTGATGCTGTGCCCCATCGGGAGCTCGGACAGAGCCGGAGGGGGCCGAGCCAGTGGAAGGGGCGACCAGAGGAGGACGCTCTGGGAGGCTCCGTCGGTCTTCTCGCCCCTTCCCGTGGCGCCCTCGCGCCCACGGCCGCACCCGCCTCGACATCGGGGCAGGCGCGCCCTGGAACAGGTCGGGGGGGGTCGGTGGCGAGGGGTGGGGTTAGGGGGGGGGGGCAGAGGCCCCCAAGGCGTCGCAAGAGAGAGAGAGCCACGGCGGCCGGCCTCTCCCAGGGAGGCGCCCGCACGGATCCAGGCGCGCGGGTCGGCGGCGGCAGCCGCCTTGGCCATGCGGGGTGCCGCAGGATCGACGCGCTCCGTCGCCAAGTGGGGCGGCGCCGGGGTTCACGTTTTGGGGGGGGCAGCAGTTTCCCCGATCCGTGGATAGCTGGCGCCTGAGCACAGACACGTGCCAGATCCACGGATCCCGAGTCCATGTCAGCCCGATGCGCTGTCGCAGCAGACGCCTCCGTGCGCCACAGAGAAGCCAGCTGCACAAGCAGCTCAGCTTCTCGTCCCCCGCCCCTTTGCCGACCCTCCCTCTCTCGTCCACCCGTCAAGGAGGGGCCAAGGAGGAGGAGGAGGAGGAGGAGGAGGAGGGGGAGGAGGAGGAGAAGGAGGAGAAGGCGAGGAGGAGGAGGCAGGGACTCTCCTTCCCCGTCCTCTCCTTCTCCCCCCCCTTACCCTCCCTTCCCCTTCCCTCACCTCCCCCCTCCCTTCCCCCCCCCTCCCCCCCCTCCACAATTATTCAATATGAATGCAACTCTCCTCCTTCCCCTGATGACGGGTTGGGAGTGTTCGCCCCCCCCCCCCCCCCCCGTTTATTGTTTTTTTACACACAGGATTCCCCGGAGTTGGGTTTTCGCCTGCATTTTTTTTCAAAATGCTGCTCTCGCTGAGGCGCCGGCCTCATTTTCGGGCCCCGCTCGTTCCGAATCGTGTTCCCGCTGCAGCGCTGGCCTCATTTCCGTGCTTCCGCTCGTTCCGAATCGTGCTCCCGCTGCAGCGCTGGACTGATTTCGGCGCTTCCGCTCGTTCCGAATCGTGCTCCCGCTGCAGCGCTGGCGTCATTTCCCGTGCCATGCCACGGCATGCAATGCAATGCTAGGTTGCGTTCCGCTGCGCGATGCCATGCCTTCAGCCTCAGTGCTTAAGTGCCACGTCGTGCTATGCCATGCTACGCTTTGATATTCAACGCCATGCTATGCAATGTCATATTCGGGGCCGCTGTGCGATGCCAAGCTTTGCGTTGCAAAGCTTTGTCATGCAATTCTTCACTACGCCACGCCACGCCATGCTGTGACATACTACGCTTTGCGGTGCTCTTCTACACCATGCCATGCCGTGCTCTACAATGCATCGCGTACCCTTTCGGGTTCATTGCCCTGCTCGACATCCGATTGTGCGAGTAGAGAGGGGATCTACGCCATGGTAAGGGATGGGAGGGAGGGGTAGGATGTCAGATATGACGCGAGCGCACCTAGCTTGCCTCCCCCCCTCCCCCCCTCCCCCCTCCCCCCCCTTCCCCTTCCTCCCCAGAGGCCGCCCCTGCTCCCAGCCGCTGCGCCGCCGCGCCCTCGAGGACCGCCAGACTCCCGAGCACGCCCTCGGGGCGGAGCTGGACAACGCCGACCGGGAGCTCCAGATCGCGGACCGGCACCTGCGGGAGTCCAGCGCCGCGCGGTCGGGCTCGGCCGCCCCGGGGGGGGCGGGGTCCGGAGGCGCACGCGGCCACGCGCCCGTGGAGGGCTTCTCCGAAGGGCTTAGGCGACCCCTCCTCCTCCTCCTCCTCCTCCTCCTCCTCCTCCTCCTCCTCCTCCTCCTCCTCCTCGGGTCGCCTACGGCCCGGGGGGAAACCGTGCACGCGGCTGTCCTTCCAGGAAGTCACCAGGATGTGCCGTTCGTCGTGCGGGCGGGAGGGTCTAGACCCCCTTCGGGTCATGGAAAAATCGAGGCTGGAGGTTCGTCACCAGTTTCGGCCTCTGGGGGCCCTGACTGGGCCTCGGGACAGTCAAGAAACGACTCCGAATGAAGAATCGGTCCCGGGGAATATGTCGAAACCTCCGGGGGGAGGGGGGCGTCATATGAAAAGATCATGACGTCGGGGGTCCGGGGAGGGGGCGGCGTGCGGGGGGGTGGCCCTGCTGAGGAGGGCATGGGGGCCTCCCCGGGCCCTGGCGTGGAGCGCCCTCGTCGCGAGGCGCTGGAGCGTCCAGACCCGAGCGGGGGAGTCCCTGGCCTGAGGCCGTGGGGAGGGGCAGGCCCCTGGGAAGCACGCCCCACCCCCCCCTGGTGAGGGGCAGGCCCCTCTGAGGGGGGGAGGGGGGGTCCCTGGGCCGTGGGGAGGGGCAGGCCCTTGGGAGGCACGCCCCCCCCCCCCCCTCTCCTCCCGTGAGGGGGAGGCCCCCCTGCGGGGCAGGCCCCTCTCAGGACGGCAGGGGGGGATGGGGGCTCCCGCCCTCAGGCCGCCCCCGGGCCCCTCCGTGGAGGCCACCCTGCGGGTCCGAGGCGGCCGCCCCCCCGAGGGCGGGCCTGCGGGCACCCTGGGGCGTGCCCTGGCATCCTGAGGGTCTAGGCTTCCGTCGGGCCTGTCCCTCCGCAGGAGGAGCCTGCAAAGATGGTCAAGACAAAAAGTGCTCTGGGGACGAGTCGTGGACCACGTCTGGGCCAACTTTGAGCATGTTTGGGGTATGTTTAGTTGTTCGTCCAAAATCCGTCTGTAGGAGGACATGCCCGACCTAAATCTAGGCCTCTCAGATGGGGTCGGAGCAGATGGGGTCGGAGGATCACGCCGCACCGCCGATGCATCGCCGATGCATCGGCGATGCGGCTCGATGTGGAGCCCGATCTTCTCCCCGCCGACGTCGCCGATGCATAGGCGGTACATCGGCGATGCGGTGCAATCCTCCGACCCCATCTACTCGGAACCCATCTAGGGGGCTGGTCGGCTCCCCGTCAGGGGGGGGCCCTCGGGGCGGCCAACGGACCGCCGGCCCAGCAACACGTACAAGGACAACGAGGGCGATTACAAGGAGGGTTTTTTCTTCGGTGATGTTCCCTCTGGTCTTGCACGATGGCGCAAAATGATGGTTCGCTCTTTGTGCACATGCCTTGATGCCTTGCCTCACGCATGCAGGTCGCACTTGCTGGGGTGGCCCTGGCGGCCCGTTCGCGGGTTCTGTCTGCTGTGCGGGCTGTGTGTGCCCTGGAACGGCGACAAAAGAGCATGACGCCCTTGCGGCAATGAGGGGGGATCACAACGGGGGGCCACGAGGGGGGGGGAGCACGTTGGGGGCGCTGGGATAGTTCGGGGTAGGGATCGGGCCAGAGATAGAGGGCCAGGGATATAAGGACATAGGGATCGTGATGGGGATGGGGATGTGTTTAGGGGTAGGGATATAGGATGAGGGTGCGGGCGAGGATCGGGAAACGCGCAGACAGTGGCGGACAACGGGAGACAATCCGAGACAATTGGAGACAACGGAACACAATTGGGCACGTCAATGCGAGTCGGTGACTTGGGCGGGCACGGTATCATGGTGACGCCGACAACAGCAGAGACGATGATGAGAGTAGCGATGATGATGATGATGATGATGATGATGATGATGATGATGATGATGATGATGATGATGATGATGACGATCGTGGCGAAGACCACGGTAAGGCCAATGACGGCGCCGATGCTGATCACGCCGGCCGATAAACGATGACGATGTCCTCGCGTCGGTGATGGAGGTTTTGGACGGAGTTCGACATGCGCGCGTGGCTCACGCGCGCGAGCGACCCGCGCGGTGACATTTGACACGGATCGTGCCCCCCCAGCACGCGCGGCGCAAGGGCGTTCGGATGAGTTCGACATGCGGCGCGAGAGACCCGTTTGGTAGAATTTGATGGCAATGTTCGAATACGTGTGGTTTTCTGGAAAGTGTCGCAAGAGCGCGCGGGAAGGCTTTTTTGACGATCGATGTTGCAAAACCATGCTTGCTTGTTTTCGGGGCGCTCGTTTTTCAAATCCTGACGAAATCTAGAACAACAAACTTGTTGAATGATTTTGGCATGCGCGCGCGACGACGCGCGGGTGTTCACTTCGACCCGTTTTGCGCGAAGGATTCTTTCACGGCGCGCAAGGGCGTTCGCACGATTCCGACATGCGCGCGCGAGGCCCGCTTGTTAACATGTCATGAACATGTTATAAAACCGTTGGTTTGCTTCAGAATCTGCGAGAACGCGAGCGCTGTTTGTTGTTTTGAAATCCATGTTGCGAAGTCATGTATTTTTATGTTTCGGGACACTCGATTTTGACATCTTTACGAAACATCTAAACCATGTTTGAGCGATTGCGGCATGCGCGCGCAACGACGCGCGCGCGTGCACTTCGTCATGCTTTTTGCTGTTGCCAGGGGCTTCTGACAACGCATGATTTTGGATAAGTGGGTGCGCGCGCATTGTATTTTTGCAGAGGATGAGGGAGGGGGATACCTGCATGCCTGGGATTGTATGAATTCACATGTCGGCGGACGATGGGACAGAATCACATGTAAATTGCACATCCCCAGGGGGACCAGATACGTTCGGGGGGGGGTGAGAACCGAATATTTTCACAGAAAGAAGCATCTATGTGAAATCTGGGGCTGCGACGAGGCGGCGAAGCGGCGGCGACGGTGACAACATAGCAGCCAGACCGTCACACCAGCCCAGACGAGGGGCGGCGACGCGGCGACGGGGCGGCGACGGCGACATTATAGCTGCCAGACCGCCACATGGGCCCCGTTTCGCATTGCAATGTGAACCGGGTTTCCCTCACTTCCCTCTATAGTATCATACAGACCATCCCCGTGTGGCCTGTATCGCTCCCCTCGGCACTGTCACATAATGGCAATGCGCCTACAGCGATTCATCTCAATTGATCAGTTTGCAAGAATAGGTGTTCCCAAACATGTACCACATACGCCCGCATGCGCGCGCACTTTTCAAAATCAGATCAGCCACGCTAGTTCTGCAAGCGTTTTAACATACAACCGTCAAATTCAATGACCACATCGTTTCCAAAACATGTCATGATAGAGCCCTCTAAGACAGAGCCCTTCAAGATAGAGCCCCCAACACACAAAACGTTCAACAACGTCTTCTTGATTTCTTAAGTTTCTGCGCGCGCACGTCCTCACCATCACCCTCATCAGCGCCATTGCATCACCGCCGTTCTCGTCGTCGTCAGTCGCCGCCATTGCTGCCGTCATCAGCACAATCACTTTCATCCCAGGCGCATGGACATCATCATCATCGTCATCGCAGTCGAAACCATCGGCGCCGTCATTGGCCTTGCCGCCACCCTCGACACTAGAGTTCACACTCCCCACTATCATTATCAATGCCACGGCGACGTACCGAGGGCAGGGGGAGCCAAACGCGACGGACGACGACGGACGACGACGGCCGACACCGACGACGATGAAGACGGACGACGATCACGACGTCCATTCAAACAGAGCAGCGTCTTCCACACGCCGACAGGGCCGGTGGACTTCAAGGGCCCTCTTGCTTCATAAGTCGATATGTGATTGTTGCTCGTGTGTTATTCTTTGAGCGGGCCCGAACCCGATCCATTGTAATTTCTATATGCTTCTTCCGATTGGCGTGCAAGTATTGGTCCTTCGGGCATGAGCTTCGGGCCTGCCCCGCTCGAGCAACGAGCGTCTGATTCCGCAGTGGCGCTCGCTGTGCCTCACGCGACACCACCACATCGGCGAGCACGCCCTCGGGGTCCGGCTCTACTTCGATCTGCTCTTCGTGCTCTGCATCGGCCTCGTCACACTGGGGACCCCACGGGCGGGGTGAGGTGCGGTGGGCAGGGCGGCAGGAGGAGAGCAACATCATACAAGGGGCAGAAGAGGTGCAAGGAGCTGGAGGCTCTGATGTGCTTCGTCTCCCCCCCTTGTCCTTCCTTCCCCATTGTCACCACCCACCAAACCACCCCACAACCCAACCCGAAACCCTCCATTTGCCATTTCCAGTGGTGGGGGGGTCGGGGAACGCTGACAAAAACACATGGAGCCCGTACCCCTCCCAACTTGGAATTCGGGTCAGATTCGGGTCTTCGGGTTGGGGTGGGGTGGTCTGGTAGGTACAGTGCCGTTTTTAATACATGCTCCGCGTGCGGATCATGTATTGAAAATGCAGGGAGTTAGTATTAACAACAACGATGAGTTCATGCATCAGTTCATTCATAAATTAATCATGTATAGAAAATCCTATATGTTTAAGAATCCCATGTCTTAAAAACTGCCCTGCAGTCGCATTGGAGGGGGGGTCGGCGGGAGGGGCGGCCCAGCCGGCCGTGAGCGTATGCTCAGCGTGTCGCTCCGCGGGCTCTGGCCCACCACGCTTCTGCGCGACACGCCGACCTTACGTCGGGCCTGTGCCCGTACAGGGGGATTTTCGAAGAGAAATAAAACAAACACCAAACATAATCAAAGAATTGTCCAAAAATCATCTGGGGACTATTTTTTGAGTATTGTTTTACCTTTTTGGCGCATTTTTTTTAATTTTTCGTCGAAATTCCCCCTGTAGGGGGACACGCCCGACTTCACGCCAACCGCTTCCCAGTGTTCCCGAGCGTCAGGGTGCCGAGCCTTTTTTTCCCAGCCTCTCGCCCCCGCGAAGCGGAGCGACACGCTATTATCCGCCTGCGCCAGGGCCGCCGCCGCGACACGCTATGAGCAAAAAGACCCCGAGCCTAGCTTGCAAGATGCACCTGAGTGTTAATGCTGATCGCGACTGCACTCCCAGAGACAGACCACATCTGGGCTTAAGTCGGGCCTGGTCCCTGTATAGGAGGAAAATTAAAAAATAGTAAATAAATAGTCTGGGGACTATCTTACCTTTTTAGTATTTGTAGGTTATTTTTGAATATTTTTGGGCTAGTTTTATTTTTCCTCGAAAATCGACCTGTAAGGGGGGCACGCCCGACCTAAATCTGGGCACGTCTTGCTCTTGCGGACGTTTGCTCCGTCGCCCCACATCGCCCGCAGGCAGCTCCCGGAGCGCATCCATCCGGCGCCCCCCCGAGAGACGGCGGGGCGGCAGGAAGGGAGCGAGAGGCGCCGGCGTGCGGCAGAGGCGCCGGAAAGAGCGACCAGCGACGAGCTCCACCCTCACACAGCACGGGCAATGCAGTGATCTGTCAGAAGGCGAACCCCCCCTCCACCCCCCAGTCCCGACGCCCATCCCCGAGCCGGCGATTCAAGGGGTCGGGACTGGGGGTGGGGGTGGGTTTTCTTCATTCCTGGGCCCCGAAAGCCCACCCCCACCCCCAGTCCCGGCTCCTTGAATCGCGGGTTCGGGGATGGAGTCGGGATTGGGGACGGGGGTGGGTTTTCGCTTTCTCAATCTGGTGGCGGAGATAAGACAGTTCGTGAAGTGTCTACCGTTCAGTGAGGCACGTCCCTCTACAGGAGGAGTTTTCAAACATAGTCAAAACATAGTCTGAGGACGATGTTTTGACTGTTTGTGAGCATTTTTTGAATATGTTTTGGACTATGTTTTATTTTTCGACCGAAATCCGCCTGTAGGGGTACATGCCCGACCTCAGTCTACCGACGGAGTAACTGCCAGCGCTTCTGGCGAAGGGATAGAGGGGTGGAGGGCGAGCAGCATCACCAGGAGCAGGGAGGGGGCAGAAGGGAAGAGGATGAGGAGCAAGAGAGGGAGAGGAGAGGACAGAAAGCTGGGAGGGAGGAGAGGGGGAAGCATACTCCAGATTTCGTAATAAAGGGAGGGGGGTCTCATTTCGGGGGGGGTCTCTTCCAGGCTATCTTGGAGGGCCTGGGGGGTCTGGGGACGATGTTTTGGTGGGTTCTCCCACCGGGGAGGTCTGAAATGGCTTGTCTTGGAGGGTCCAGACCCCCTCCCTTTTACTGCGAAATCTGGAGTACAGAAGCAGCGCTGAGTTACCTTCTTTGTTCGATGGAGCGCGCGTCGGTGTCAGCACTCGTAGAGGCAACGGCGCGTCAGCATCCACTGTTGTCCCATGAGGTCTGGTCGTTCCTGAAATGGCACTGGCACCGGACGAAGGCTTCACTTCGCAAGCCAAGACATGTCTTCAGGAAAACATGATTCGCGTGGATGTGTGCCTTCTTGTGATTCTCACGAGGCAGTCCTTGAGTACCCAGACCCGCCAAACACAAATTTGTTCGCGCCTGCGCTGTCCATGGTCAAAGAGTCGTTCACGCGCTGCCTCCTGGAAGACCGCCTGATGAAGATGTGCTTTGATGGGGGACGCACGTCCGTGAACAGAAGCTTTTTTCACGCCACCGCCGTCAGAGTCTGGGAACAGAAGCTATTATCTTGCCTCCACGTGGCATGTGCAAATGGGGAGCTGATTCTGTGTCTGCTCGGACGCCGCGCGCCCTGGTCGAAGTCCTTCTTCACGAGCGCTCGGTCAGTTTTCCCCCAGGATCTTGGTGAGCAAGCCCTGCTACTCCAAATCCCTTATTAATTATTAATCGTCCCCCGGGTCCGGTTTTTAGGGCGCCTTTTTTGCAATTGGGGGGGTCCGGTTTCTTAGGGCGTTCTCTTTAGACCGGAGCTTGGGGGGTCCGGTTCATTAAGGCGCCCCGTCGACGAGGGGGGGTCCGGAAGATTTTGGTCGCATTTGGAGGGGTCCAGTTTTTTGGGGGCGGGTCGATTACAGTGCCGTTTTTATACATGCTCCGCGTGCGGATCATGTATTAAACATGCAGGGATCTAGTATCAAAAACAACGATGAGTTCCTGCATAAGTTTATTCATACATTAATCATGTTTTAGAAACCCTATGTTCTAAAATAAAAAGCCTATGTATTAAAAACTGCCCTGTACCGCTCTAGGCGGGAATCGCTGGAGCGCTCGGGTCGGCGTCGGCGCGCCCACCTCCGACACATGCCGCTGCCGAGCAGGCGCTCGCCATGCGCCCGCGCCCCCGAAGCGCCCGCGCTCGGGGGTGGACAGACCTCCTACGGCAGGCTTGCGTCGTGTCGACCGGCGGCGACCCCGCCGAGGGCGTTCAAGGTTGAACGCCGCCAGTGGCCCAGAATCGGCTTATATGGAACGATCGGGCGGTCGAAAAGCCGCCGATCGTTCAAGGTTGAACGATTCACGCAGTGTCAAAAACCAACGCTGGGGTCGGCACGAGACGAACCTGCCGTACCCTGACACGTCGATTAAGGAATTGGCCGTTTTTCGATTCGCGAGAGGGCGTCGCGGCCGTCATTTTTGCGGGTCCAGGTCCGTCGGCTTTGGTCCCAGGCCGTTTTCACCAAGGGGAGGTCTACTAAAGGGAGGTTTGTCCACCGCCGACACGCGCCAGGGTCACCCGTGCGTCCCGCGCGAGGCGGGCGGGTGGCCCTTCCCGGTCAGCTCGCTCGGTTTGCCCACCGTTAGGGGAACAACAAGTGACACAAACATGAAAACTCGGAGGTCCGCGCGGATTCCTCGGATCGGCGCTGGGGCCCCCCCGGCGGCGCCTCCGGCGCCGCCCCTGGCGCGCTCCGCGCGCCAGGGAGGGGGGTCCAGCGCCGATCCGAGAAATCCGCGCGGACCTCCGAGTTTTTATGTTTATGCCACTGTTTGTGCCTCTAACCGTCTTGCCTGCCCTCAGGTTGGTTTGCGGTTTCAAGCCCGCTCGCTTGTGATGCAGTGGGGGCGCGCAGCAAGAGACCATATATGTTTTTCGTCGGGGTATCCTGGGTTTCTTCGCGCCTCGCGCTGCGCGGTGACTGCCCGCAGCCGTTGAAGGAGCTGCTGCGTTCAGGGTGCTCCAGGTTTCCCCTCAGGTGCACCTCGCGCACGGGTTCTCAGGGCTGGGTTTCTTACGAGGGTTTCTTGTGGCCGCGCCCGCACTGTAAGCAATTCTTTCAGGCTGTCGTGAGCATCTGGCCAGCTGGCATGCCTGTTGTGGTTCGCGTGCTTCAGCTTGCTGCTCGACTGTGGTTTCGCCTTCATCCTGCAGCTTGCATTTAGCGCTTCTTGAGCTTGCGCTCTGCATTGGCTTGCGTGTGGTCCCCACGCACTGAGCTTACTTTACGTCTGTCGTGATCTCGTGCTCATATGGCGTGCCTCTCACCTCTAGCTCACCTGTTGAGCTTGCCGCTGCATTCCCCAACTTCCCCTTCGCTTGCCTGTGCTGTGTTTTCGCTTGCTGTGGCTTGCCTCTAGTTTGCCAGTTGCCTGCCTCGAGCTCGCCTCGAAATGGCCCTGTTTAGCTGGCGATGCGCCCTGCCGAGATATTGCTTTCAGTTGATCCCAGTCATAGGAGAGAGCGCTCCGAGGTAGGGCCACGTCTGACTGATTTGCTGTCCGGCCGCATGGTCGCTGAGCAGCAGCCCGCGCGACGCGTCGACCAACCGGATGTCGCCCTTCTTCTTATTATCATTCCATGTGCTGGCGATCTCGCCACCTTGCCACTCGTGGGGCCGTTGGCCAGACGCGACGACGGCCTCCTCGGCGGGAGCAGGCGGAGGGCTCGTTGCCGCCTGCCCGCTTGCCCTGACTGCGTCCTCCTTCCTTGTGGACCTTTGTGCGGGAAAGGGCCTTGGTCGGCCCCTCCCTACTGGTTGCAGCTGCTCATCACCCCTCTCCTGAGGATTCACCTCCCGGTAGGTTGAAGTTCATCATCGGCACTTCACCAAGCACCTGCCTGTTCCAGCACAGCCGGTTCGATTCCGCGCGAAACGGCTTAATCCAATGGCATTCCGTGCTTAGGCCGGGCCAGTCCGGGTCAATGGCTTTTCATAGTTAGCAATTAACCGACCCTTCACACTGTGCGCGGAGACTTGGGTTAGGAGGCCTAGAGAATTACGGACATGGAGTTTTTTGTTGAAAATACATCCAAGCCCAATCATCTGCTTGTACCGACTACAATGACGGGGACTTAAGTTAGGTCTTGCCTTCATTGCATTATCAGTGTTAGGGGGTGGAGGATTCGTCATGACCTTGAGAGCCTTTCTCACGAAGGGCTCACAGAAGATGCTTCCTAATTCTCGAAGGGCGCGCGAGGCAGAAGCACATCACCTGAGCCAGCATCTGCGAAGGGTGCAGAGCAGCGTGGTGCCGCAGTGAGCAGAGCAATGCAAGGGCGGCGCCCGCGCTTCGGGGCCCCAGAGGATATTCAGCTCGTCATTCATGGCGGCCTGTTACAATGGCACCGGCGGCGGGCAGGTTCTGTCCCAGGCTCCCCGGGTAGGGGGGGGAAGGTCAGAGGAGAAACGAAGGTACCGATACTGCTGCTCTTCTTGGAGAGCCCTCGTCGCCACGGGAAAATTCTGGTGAGAACGCACCCGAGCAGAGGTCTGAAGAGAAGCGGTATGGTCATCTTTTGGTTTCTCCAGGGACCTGGGGGCAGGGAGGGCCCGAGGATCATCGACGGACAGGGGGGGGGGGTCGAGACCGAGGGGCGGGTCGAGCACCGGCGTCGGGGCAGCTCGACGCCGGACGGCTGCGATAATCTCCCAGAACCTCCGCGTGGACCCCCGCACCCCTGCGTGCCCGTCCCCGCCCTTCCCGCTGTCGCGTGTCCGGGCCGCCGCGGCAAGCAGAGCAGGAAGCGGGCCTGCGGGCCGCTCTGGCCGCCACGTGGCCGCCGTGAGGGCCGCCTCGTCGCCGCCGCCGTCGCCGCCTCGTCGCCGCCTCGTCGCCCTTGCCGGCAGGCCGCTCTGGCCGCCAGGTGGCCTCTGTCGCCGCCTCGTCGCCGCTCGTCGCCGCCCGTCGCTTGGGCCTGCGAGTCGCTCTGGCCGCCATGTGGCACTTGTCGCCGCCTCGTCGCAGCCCGCCGCCTCGTCGCCGCCCGCTCTGCATTGCTTGGCCTTGCTGCGCACTGCTTCGCATGGCCTAGCAGTGCTTCGCAGTGCCATGCAGTGCGTAGAGTGCACCACGTGAACGGCACTGCATAGATTGCACCACTTAGCTTCTCCTTTGCAGAAGTCAGGATCCACTACCCTCCCCCGGCTTTATCGACCCTCCTTGGGATAGTACGGCGTAATTGCGATTATGCCCCATCCTTCATGTCGAATATGAGCGCGTACCATCCCAGCCCAGCTGGTATTGCCCCCCGTCACCTTCGTCAAATGATAGTATGCGTGCGCATTCGTTTATCAGAACACATAAGTTTTCAATAGCCCCGTGGCAGACCATTTAGACAAAGTCCACACGTGCGCGTTTTCGCGCGCATGTCGTATACGTATATAGATATATGATCAAACCGTCGGTATCGTAAAGGATGTCAAGATCGAGGCTTCCGAACACATATAAAGGATTGTTTTGCAACATGACTGTTTCTTAACAGGTCTGCGCGCTATTGTAATTTTGTAAGGAAATACTTTCGAAGTTTCCATCACATGCGACCCAGCGGGCCTCTCGCGCGCGCATGTCAGAATCTGTCGAACGCCCTTTCGGCGCTTGGGGGGGTACGAACCCCATGATGCACATTAGACAAAGTCCACGCGCGCGGCGTCGCGCGAGCGTGCCGAACTTATTCAACAACCGTGGGTTTCGCACGGGTTTCAAGATAGAGGTCTCCGGGGCACAGCCGAATTGCATCGGCTGTGCAACATGTTTTTTCTCAAAGTCTGCGCACGCGCTCTTACGAACCCCGTCGGTGTTCAATTTTCCATCAAGAGCAACCAAGCGGGCCTCTCGCGCGCGCATGTCAGAATCTTTCGAACGCCCTTTCCGCGCTTGCTGAGGGTACGAACCCCATGCTGCAAATTAGACAAAGTCCACACGCGCGTGGCGTCGCGCGCGCGTGCCGAACTTATTCAACAACCGTGGGTTTCGCACGGGTTTCAAGATAGAGGTCTCCGGGCACATCCGAATTGCATCGGTTGTGCAACATGTTGTTTCTCAAAGTCTGCGCGCGCGCTCTTACGAACCCCGTCGGTGTTCAATTTTGCCATCAAGAGCAACCAAGCGGGCCTCTCGCGCGCGCATGCCGAAATCATTCGAACGCCTTTGCGTGCTTGCTAGCTGGGGGGGGGCCCGATCCCTGTCAGATAACACCATGCGGGCCACTCGCGCCCATCCGCCGCCCGCGCATGTCGGAATCGTTCCAGAACCTTCTTCTATCACCTACGCGTTGACACCATCATCGTCATCGGCGCGATCAGCATCGGCGTCGTCATTGGCCTCGCCGTCGTCATCGTCATCATCGCCACCAGCATCGCTACTGTCATCATCGTGTCTGCCGTTGTCGGCGTCGCCATGGTACCGCGGTTGCCCGAGCCACCGACTCGCACCGCAGTGCCCGCGCGTCAGCGCGACTTGTGAGACTCGCTGGGGAGTCCCCAGCGGTTAGCGGTTCCGCGGTCGCGTCGGTCGCGTCAGAGTAGGCAGCTGCGCGCTTGTTTGCTCGCGCTAGCGCGGCCGCAGTGATGCGCCAGCCGGCGCCAAACAGTTATCGCAATCACCGCCGCATGAGTTTTGCAAACCAAGTTAAGGGTTGGTGGCGGGATGCAGTGGAAATGATCATTCCTTGCTAACAGAATCAATAGCACCACAGAGATTGCACCCCATTGATTGCACCACATACTGTGCTAGAGCATACCGTCTGGGGGCCCACGCTGACGAACATGCTACAGACATTTATATGACATGTATACAGTCTGGGGGAAGATATTGCTACGATTCCAGAAGACACTGAATGATGGTCGCTGGAGGTCAGGTACACGGCCACGGCTTGTAGGCGCAATGCGCAGTGAGTTTTTGGTCGAAGTTAGTTCAATGTTGTCGATCAAGCCTTAGCAGGAGTTCGAGCGGCATGCGTAGTACACATTATTGACGATCTTGCTCTCTTCTCGTGTGAGTCTCTCTGTCTTGACATAGTATTGCCTCCTTCCCAGGTGGACCCAATGTTGATGAGGTTCACGAAACTCACCATTGGCAACTTGGAGAAGCGCAGCGTCGCCGACGCCACAGGCTTCTGCGCACAGGAGAGAGGGTTCGCATTGGATTGTCATCCTGTTTTGCCCCCTCCTCCTCCTCAACGTCAGGGCCCGCTGGGCCTTCTCAATCTACATGACATTGAATTTCGCCCTCCGGGTGCACCCCGTCGAATTTCACGATTCGGACGCCCCTCGCTTCAGACATTCGTTCCATGTTGCATAGCCGCTCGCTGGTGGTTCGGCTGAATCGTCTTCCTGTTGTTGCCGCCGCCCGCCTCCGCTTTCATGAGACAA